>BJBW01002585.1:664-318750 GCA_004320125.1 Scolopax mira
TATTCTGTATAAGTTTCAGGTGGCCAAGTTCATTTTTCAATGTACGCATAAATACATGGAAGCAGAATGTGGTTTACCTTAGTTCTGTATAGTTTTGCAAATACCATTATTAACTCCAGTACAAATGACATCCAGCACCCTTGACTTTTTCCCCCTTAAAGGAAGCATCTGTGTAACTTCCAATGTGGTTGCCTGGACAAGATAAGCAACCTGCTTTAGTGGGAGGTGTCCCTGCCCATGGCAGGGGGGTTGGAACTCAATGATCTTTAAGGTCCCTTCCAACCCAAACCATTCTATGATAGTTGTGCACATGACAGCTTTTGCCTGCTTCCCAGAATAAATATTTTGCCTCTACAAAGGATGCAGAGACTACCAAGCAGTTCTCTTTCTGGCCGCTGGGCTGATGTTGTGGAAAATTGATTTCCAGATGGATTCTCTCACTTCCTCTGCTCTTACATTTTGGTTTCAGAATATCAGCCCATGATTGAGGGTGAGCATAAATAGCAGCAAAGGAAGCAAGGCATGGAGGCGAGAGGGCAGGTGGTAGGAACTGAAATGGAAACAGTGAGGGACAGAGAACCATAGATACAGTTATACAAGCAGATACGCGTGGGTATAATCTCCACGTTCTCAGGAGCTTGCTACATAAAACAAGAACAAAATTAATACATTAATATCTCCCCCAGTTCTCCCTTATATACTTATACTGAGCCTTTGTTTTATTTCACTTTGAATAGTAATACAAGTGAAAGCAATCCTTACTTCACAATGTGCATTAGCTTTGTGCTTGGACTATTCATCTGAGATGATGCCTCTCACATCTTAAGCAAGTAACACAGCTGTCAAAATACAGATGATGTAAAATATCATCAGTTAACTGTTAACTGATGTAAAATGGCACTGCTCCAGCAGAAGAGAGAGAGGCCTAATTATGAAGGACAAGGTCTTTGCCTTAGTATCATACATCCCAGCACCCTTTACTAACCACCGAGCCATTGTAGGTAGATGTCTTGTTGATGGGAATGTGATTCCACAGAATATTTCGTTATTCATGAAAGGGTGTGTTGTTTTTTTTTTTGAAGGACTAAGATTTTGCCTAAAATCTTCTCAGCAGCCTTAGTGAGGAGGATCTTCTGAAGGGCAGGGTAAAGGAGCAAATGGAGGGTTAAGAGGATGATCTGAAAAGTGACTCTTGAGCACTGACTAATCAAATCTTGTCAGTGCAAAAGATTTGGTCAGTAGAGCTGAAGAAGAAAGGGGATGGAGTACTAATTGTAAGCTTTGTCTAGAAACAACTAACATTTCAGATGTGGCAGATTTGAAGTGTGTTAGAGGGAAGAACTGTTCAGTGAGCATTCACTTCTGCATCTTGTGCACTGGATAAACAGATTCCTTTCCTTATACTTTGATACAGAGCCAGGTGCTTCTATCTGCTGGGGGGAAGATGAGAAGTGCAAATGCCAGCCCGTGTAGTGGAGACGAGCTGACTATAGGTTCCCTAGTAAGAACTGGTTAAGAGGGTTTCTGATTTCATGTGACGATGACATTTATGTAGAGGTATGCTGTCTCAAAGACACTTTTTTGCTAATTTAATTTTCAAGCTCTTGCCCACGTACATAATTCTACAGCCGTGAAATTGCCAGAAATGCAATGAGAAGATTGCTCAGGTTTTTAAATTATTGTTATTGAAACTGCTAATATTTTCGTTCTTCTATGTTTATTTAAAAGTCTATTTGTTTTCAGTTTGATAAAGCCTATTTTAAAATCACAGATTTTTTGCCCTGTTTGTTTCCATGAATCAGACCTGGAAAAAATCTGCCTAATATTTTCCATATATAATTTTTTTTCATGCATTTAAAATATATCAACCATTACTATTTACATTTTTAACAGTTTTCTGTAATACTTAGATGAACTTCATGGGTATGTGTGATAATTGCAGCAAAACAGAAGAGTACCAAAAAAAAAAAAATCTAAACTGAAGAAGTTACCAATTTAATAGGTTTAAAGTGGTGTCTTAATTGGCTCTGAACTGTGACTAAGAATCAAAGTGGAGAAACCCACCTAAATTTACCCTCCCTCTTAGTCAGCGGTAAGCTTCATAGGACCCTCCCCAAACCAAATAAGGCCAGGAAGAATGTGTGAAGCACTGAGTGTGCTAAGAATAAAGTTGAGCTGGGATGGATAAGGTTACTTTGAACTCTATATTTCATGTTTCCTGACATACCCTCCAATGAACTACAATTATGTTAGCAAGGCTGCAGGAGCATTAAACAGTTCTTTCCCAGTTCTTTTGCTTTTTGCTGCCTTTCCATGCGTTCTTATCCTGTTTAGAGCTCGGCCTTTTTACTTTTTACTTCTAGTGTGCATGATTCTTAGGATATTGGAAAAAAAAACATGCTGAAGATGCGCTGTGAGGCATGGCTATTTTTGTTAGAAGCTGATACTTTAGACTGAGCTTGAAGTGTTGCCTCTGGAAGGCCCTAGGTTGCTCAGGGAGGGCAGGAGTCTGCAGAGGAAACAAAGTTCAGAGGGGTGCAAAAGAAGAAGTAACAGGATTAGAAAAAGCAGAGGACCTCCCTCTTGTCATCCTGCAGCTCCTCCAAGAGCCAGCAACCCTGAAGTATTATCTAAGCTGCCACAGTAGATCTTGACCTTTTTTAACAGAGTATCTCTTACCATCATCATCATGGCCGAGATTACAGCAGAAGGTACGGTAACTATTTTCAAATATAATTAACCAAAAATGATGTGTACTTTTGACAGTGTAATTGAGCCAGTGTGTCAGTATGATTTGTTGCTCTTAGAAAATAATGTTTTCACTCCAGGATCATTTTATTTTGGTTGTTGAGTTGTCTTCTAATTTTCTTCCCTCTCTTTTCTTTTTTTTGCTTTTTTACTCCTGTAGTCTGACTTTCTTCTAGTTACTGAAGCTAGATCTCTGTACACTTCTAAAAATAGCGTTAGAATCATTTGCAGAACAACACCCTTCAGGCAGCTCCATTAGAGTGATACAAGAAGGGGAACTTCTGAATGTCAGGTGGTTCCACCCTTAAGCCTTTGCTCAGGTAAAGCTTTGGCAGCCTGTTATACTCAGAGGTTTGCCGGAGTCAGAATAGCTTAGTTTAGTTGCCATGATTTTTTCCGTAAGGAGCACAGAGTATTTGTGAACTGTGCATGAAGTTACTGAAGGGTAAAAGCTATCTGCTCTACAGGTAAACTTCTAAAGGAGTCACTGAACGTTGTGCTGAAATAAGTATGCCAGAGCTAGTCCTGCAAGAATGAAGGCGAATTGTATTCACCAATAAACACATATTCTAAAATATGCATATTTCATGTACTTTAATATTTCCTGACCATTCATATTTAAATAATATTTTAGATGCATAACAATATTTTATCAGCCTCAGTCAGACAGGGGATATGTTTAAAATGTAAGTTTCCTAAAATTTAATAATGAATATTTTAGTTGCGTTTCATTCCAATTTTTTTTCCCAGTGTGGATTACTCCACTGTTTATCAGAATTTAATAACGACACCCACACAAAAAAGCTTTTAAACAGTCTTCTGAAAGTTATTTTTATTATACTTGTCCAGGTTATGTGGCGCTTCAGTGCATGAAAGTTGTACTTTTCATCTTCTATTTTTCATTGCTAATATTTGTGAGAGGATCTGCATTTAGCACTATTAGAGAGGGTGAGCCCGTTGTCTTCTAAAGTATTCATGTTAGGACTGTGTCAAATTGTACACTCCTTGTCTAATGTCTAGTTAGGCACAGAGAGGAGACGAAGTGCGTATGATTTTTTTTTTTAAATCAGCAGTTGGATGGATCTGTAATTCGCTTCTGGCAGCAAATACTGTCCAAACAGGTGGTTCAGCCTGCCAGCCTGAACACAAATCCTAGTTCTAGTTTATTTGTGTATTCTTAAACTAGGTTTGGTGGAAATATTTCTTGTATTGTAGCTACTCTTAGGGAAATCAGTGAAATTATATTTGTTTTCCAAAATGCATGCATTAATAACCTCAGTGTCAGAGGAGGAGTAAGGAAATACATCCAAGTTAAAAAAAAATCAGAAATAGTAATATTTTTAGTCCACAAGTAATAGCAAAAATAGAAGGCTTTTCAATCAGTCTGCAAGTGGCTCTTCAATCATTTACTGTAGTAAAGAAAGAAAATCGAAGACCCTAAAATAAAATAGTCTGAAAATGTTTTTATAGTGCTTTTATAGTGTTTCTACAGGTGTTTCTTAGCTGTTATATTCTGTGTCTGTCTTCTGTATTTTTTCTGTGCAAAGCAATAGATTTCAGGTGACAAAGGACATCAGCTCCACAGTAACCTGACCTTCAGCATGACAGGTAAATAAGCCATATAATTTAGTTTAGTTGAGGTTAGCTATTCTAGGTTAGGATAGGTTTGGTTTGTTTTTATATTTGGAATGGACCTATGTTAATTGGCTGATTTTGAAACTCTGCACTCATGGCAGAAAACTAAGAATTTAGCCTAGGGCTAATGTTTCACAGGAGTTTATTTTCCTCTGGGGCTACTGCGAGCATTCACAAGGCAATCTGAAAGTTCAAATCTAAACTTTAGCAACATATAGTTTGGACAAATAAAAAACAATTAAAATACTTCTTGCTTCACACAATTCCTTTTTTATTTTATTTTGCTTTATGCTACATGCCAGTCCATGATTGCTGGGGTCTTTTTGACTTTATTAGGATTAAATTATTTTCTCCCTGTGGTAGGTATTCTTAACTCTTTTATGCTGTCAGCCATACACCTGCTACCTTGTTGGGCTCCTTGCCTTCTGCAGTGCCATGCTGACATGTCAAAGACCAACCAGCATGGCTGCTGATTTAGGGAGATGGTCCAGCCCTGGCAGAGTGATACTGTTGGTGAACATCTCAAGGTATCTTTTTCTGACAGCCCATGTCAATACCATAGTCTGTTCAGAGACAGATCCGCGGGGCTGGTGGGGTGCTCTTTCAGGTCAGCATCATGGTAGTGACAATGAGATTAAGTAGTTTAAAAATGCGGCCAGCAAAAAATGATCCTGGCCTGTCTATTGGCATTGCAAGCCACATGTGCTGCGTGTTCATTTCCACAGCTACAAATTATTAGTTGTGGAATACTGGTGAAGTGTACCATGTGAAAGAGAAAAGACCTTTGAAGACAGCAGTTTATAAATGTCCTTAGGAAGTTGGCATGACCTAGGTCTCCTGCTGGCAACTATTTAGGAGAATATTCCAAAGGATTATCTTCATCATCCTCATATTACATGTAATTGCAACCACAGAAATGTACTGTTAAAATGTGGAAGTCTTTGGAACTGTATACAAAAAAAATCTCAGTACTGGTAATAAGTACTGCGTCTTTGCAAAATTCTCAGGATGATATTATTATTGTTGTTGTTATTACACTTCAACTGTTACTGAGTATTCTGTAACTGTCAGGGACTTTACTGTGGTCCACTTAAGAGCTTGTTAGAAAGCTGCAGGTATTTAACTGTGCTACTCTGCTGTGTTCATGAACACGGGGATTGAACCAGACTCAATGGCAGATGTGGTTAGAGCTGCCACTGCTGAAATAGGAATACAAAGCCTGGCACCTCTTCTGCCAGTGTACAGCTTAATCTGTGTGTACACAACAGCTCCAGCAGCAGCCCTGTAGTTGGTCCCTTCTAGTCCAATCTTCTGCAGGTCACGGTGCAGGGCTGACGGCTGTCCCCTGGCACTTTATCCTCCCACGCAGGGAGGAATGAACAGAGGCTGAGCCCTGCCTGATGCAATGCACCAGAGACTGAACACTGATCTAATCTGGAGAGGTGAGGAGACAAGAAAGACAAGGTTTCTATATGCCAGCTGTTTGTCTGCCACAACTTATTTCCCCAGTGGAGCAAGAGGGAAGCAGGAGTCAAACAGAAATGTGACATTGAGTCACAATTTGGTCCTTATTTTGCTGCTGAGAGCTGTGCAACTGCACACTTCCTCTGTCTCAGAGCAGGCTGTAAGGAGACAGGCTAGCCCTGGGGCCACACACAGCATGTCAGTGACAAAATCAAAATTACCTTCTGGATTTTAGTCTTTTTCTCAGGCTGTTTGGTAACTATGAAAAGTTTTAAGATGTAAAGCTTTTCAAAAGGCAGATTTAACAGGGTCTGTATGCTTGAAGATTAATATACATGGAACTGATAATGTATAAGAAATAACACACAAGAGCCAGAGGTTAAAACCATGATGGCTTTCTGAGCGTGATGGCCAGAAGCTATCAGCGGTCTCCAGTTGGCAAAAAAGTTCAGCAAAGTCACACTATGGGCAAGAGGGAGAGAGCTACTTCTCGTGGTAATTCATGAGTTGCTGCTAGAGGTGCTAGTTGTGCCATCTGCAAAAGGTACCTAGATGAATAAATTAGATTAGATGATTCATTTTGATGGCTAAAGGCATGTGAAATATCTCGTAGTATTCAGTCAGAATGTTGTTTAAGGTTGAGTTAAGAGGTTTCTATAGAATTTATTTGCAACAAGTGAATGGTAAATGGTGCATTTCTTCTTTACTAGATAATGATTTCATTTTCACTTGTGGTTTCTGTCAAGGTTCATTAGGATGGAAATTGTAATCCAATTAAAATGGTGCAAGCCCAACATTTAAAAATTGTTTATTTGTGTACTGTTATTTTACTGCGTATGTAGGAAAAGTCAATTTTAAATAGAATCTGCTTTGATAAGTTAAGTAATTAATTAAGCAAATATAATCCTATTTGTAATTAAGTTTCTGGCCACTGCATCCAACAGGAATGTATAACTGATAGACATCGTTTTCTTTCATGCAATGTTTATGCAAAGGTTAGAGAAAGAAAATGTTTTCTTTATTAAAAAAAAAAACAAAACCAAACTTACTTCTTGACATAGACTAAAATAATAATAGAGTTCAAATAGTAAAATAAATTGAGATTAAAAACATTTTTTGCCTTTGTATATAGGTTATACTCTCAAAACCAACTAGTTTAATTTGACTCCATGTGCTTGGGCAATGATTTCCAACAGCTCAGTGATTTATCCTTATTCACAGCTATAAGGAGTTGATCATAGCTATTTGTTTACATAAAAGTGATTTCAATAGACAGCAGTGTAAACGTGTTGTCCTTAGCACAGGTTTTCTTAATTTCATTTTATTTTTTTTTAAGCATTTAAAGAAAACTTCAGCTTGTGATTCAAAAAGGACCAACAGTTACATTCCCTGCGTTCCCCCACTGCAGTGTCATTTGAGTGGGGCTTAAATAGGAGAATTATTAAAGATTAATATGGAAATGTCTTCAGTAGCAGTAGATATGTAGATAGGTGTAAACCAGCAGCAATGTTTCTTTCTCCAGTGCTTTGGCAATAATTTCAAACCAATTCAAAGGTATGGTCAAAGAACTTTACAGTTACAGGCTTAATATCCTCACTCCTTTCCATTAGCAGATCACACTGGTAACAGGGAACATAAAGCAGATAAAGTCACTGTAAAGTCACTGCATCTAAAGACTTAAAGCAGCAGACAACTAGCTATACTTCTTATCCGTATGATCCTACTGTAAATGTTCTCTTGTCAGTTTAAACATTTTTATCAGAAATTATGATTATCCCTGCATCTTCATATAAAACTCTTGCTTTGGTGTAATGAGATGTGACCATTCAGACTTTAGATCCCCGAGTAGGAATGCGTTTAAGCAGTATGTAGTCAAAAGGGACCAACAAGATTTAGTTTCTAGTTTTATTCCTGTTATGTGCCTACAGCACAGTTGATTTATATAAGTAAGTTTATTTTAGGAATTATGAAGCAAGAACATGGCTACCAAATAGTTGACTAATAGAGATAGCAACACCAGTAGGTAGCAGCACAGACACCAGCTGACACTGCCAACACATCTTGTCCTGTCCCACATTCTGCCCTTTTTTCATAGCCTCTAGCACTTTTTTTTGCTTTTGCATAGTTTTCCTTTATATCTTCTCCTCCTTCCAAGGTCTGATAATACTGCATGAAATATGCAGGAGATAAAACTCTGGTCCCTTCTCTAAATGTGAACGTAATTGGAAGAACATAATGAAGCATACAGTGAACAGCTGTGTTGTCCTTCTGACTACTTAGAAAGAGCCGAGCTAACAAAACAGATCATGTAATGCACCGGAGGCTAAACAACAACAAAAAAAAAGCTGTAGAAGATACAATTTTGTGCTTTATTTTTTTTTCATCCCAAACTGTCTCATATGCCAAGACCTATCTATGTTACAATTTCAGTCAAATCAGTTCAGGTGCTCAAACCATGGTCAGTGCTGGCTGTTGCCCTTAGAAATCGGACAAAAAGCTGTAGCTTTAAGACTTGAATAAGCCTCACTTGAGACCTGTGGCTGATTTGGGCTTTTTTTAGAATCAGTCCTACAGCACAGTATGAACAGTCTTTGGCCTGAAAGTTCTGCTGGGTGCTGTGCAAAGGCATTTACCATAAGAAAGAAAACTGTAAAGTGCCAGGCACAGAAAAGCTTTCTCGCTGAAGAAGTCTCCTCTTCCTATCTTAAAGGTACTTTTAAATAATCCTCTACAAATATGTAATGAGTGAAGAACTGCTTCTCCCTGTACATGCTTATGTTCTTCTCACAGCTTCAAAAGTATCTCTGTACCTTTGCCTTGTCAAAGGCACAGTGAACCGAAAGCCTTTGTAGCCGCCTTTGGTATGGAGATGAGCTCATTTTTTTCCTATATTCCTTTATGAAGATTTAAGTTGTAGTTCTCTATGCATGTCAGGAAGGCTAAATCTTGTTTCAGTCTTTGCCAAGAGGTTATTCACAACTGACACAATTACCATAAATATAGTTTTCTGGTAACTCTTACTGTTTTTTATAGGCATAATTTAATACATGTGTTGAAATGTTAAGATCTTTATTTTGCTTTGACCTTTAATAACAGGTAGAACCTTTATTTTGGTTTCAGGTCTATCTATGTAACTCCTGCTGAAGTGAACTGATTTGGTACATGAGCATATATGATGCTGGATAAAACTTAGCATCCCAAAGTGGGGATATCTTATGTAGATAATAGAGTTCATGGTATAAAACCATTTCATGGTTTTATAATACCAATATTTAAACTATAATCACAACATTAATTCAGTATAATTGCAATTGTTAATTATAATTATAACTTATAGTAAAAGGTACATGAGAGAGGTTGAATGTGACCCCCTGTCTGACTGGGACAGCTACACGACTTATCACTTGGAGCAGAACTACTACTACTTTTAATTTGTCACAGGTGTAAAGCCAATGAAGATGTTATTTTGATAGTATAGAGTGAATTCTGACAATGCAAGGTTTTCTCCTCATTCAAAAAAAGGAAGGGCTCAAAAAGCCTTTGCATTTTTTTTTCTTCAGAGTTGTTGTTTCGTAGTTGTTTCAATAGTTTCCTGAATAAACTAACTTTTTTCAGCTGTCTCTAAGGAATATACAAGTGAAAACAGTCTTCCCATATTCAATGGCTTGAGTTAGTGTGCATGAAAACACAGCTGGCATGTTTTGCTTTTACAGGATACACTCTACACTCACATTCTTGAAGATATCATTCCACCTTTTTCTCTATCTCAGTCCTCTTTTTATTCTACTTTTTACATTTACTGCAAACTCTTTTTTACATTTGTGGACTCGTTGAATAACTCCAGTCAATACCTTTGCAATCGCTATTGTTGCTATTACTGCTAATACAATCCTTGTTATCTTTAAGGTTTTGTTGAGAATTATTTCACGTTGTCTAATTGAATAATTCTAAGTCTTCAAAAAGTAGATGCTCTTATTCTCTGATGCAAGTTGCCTATGTGAAGTTTGCTAAATCTGAGTTTGGGTTTGGAAAAGATTACCTTGTTTTCAGCTAGTCAGAACTTCACATCTATGTTTGCTTTTAGTGTTTTGTCTTTTATGCCTTTCATTCTTTCAACTGGAAGAATCAAACTTTTCTGCTGCATTAAATGTAGAAATATTACCTTTTGTTGTCACAGTGAATATTTTCAATGGTTTTGAATAAAAC
The DNA here is from genome assembly GCA_004320125.1 of Scolopax mira. Lineage (NCBI taxonomy): Eukaryota > Metazoa > Chordata > Aves > Charadriiformes > Scolopacidae > Scolopax > Scolopax mira. The sequence goes on from BJBW01002585.1 coordinate 10,718, forward strand.
TAGAACTACATTAGTTTCTCATCAGCTGAAAAAGAAGAGCACATATTCTATGTAAAAGAGCATACATTTTTAGTCTATTATCACTTGCTAAGATCCTGATTGACTTTTGGTTGTAGAAACTTTTGTGTTTTGTTTCTGGCTTGCTTAGATGTTAGGGCAACGAAGTGGCAAGATAAGGAGGTCATAAAACCAGTGAAGAATAAAATAATTTATAACCAACATTTCATGAACACTTTTTTTGGACGTAGATATAAATAATGTGAACTTTCTAACACATAGACTACTATTTTTTTTTTGTGGATCTCTTGTACTAATACCATTTTTATGGCTTGTGCCCTTAAAAAGGTATCACCTGAATTTATTCAGTTACCTGTCCCTAATTTCCACTCTATGAATCTGCAAGTGCTTCAGCACCTTCTCTTTACTCTCAACTTCTTTCTGCAGAGAAGTGACTGCTGACTAAAGGTGATACTTCCATTCACAGGGTCCTGCAATTAGTATCAGCTGGGACAGAATTACGTTGTGCATAGTACAAATCCTGACCATTATTTTCTATGACAAGAAGATCTTACACTTGCTTAGCTTGCAGCCCTCATAATGCTTTCAGCATTTGACCACTGGAATGGTGCCTTTAAGAAGCTCCTGATGTTTAATGAAGTTCATTTGTAGTAGTTTGCTGAGGAACAGCACCTTCTGAGGAATGAATACTCTGTCAGGTTGTAGTCCACCAGGTCTGAGCATTCCTAGAAATGGAGGGAAGAAAATCTAGCCTTGTCACCTGCCCATAAGGTGACAAGGAAAATATTTCAGCTCTCTGCCACAACAGATCTCCCATGAATATCACTTAAAAGCTAACAATACCACTCCTGCCCTGATCAGTAAGATAAGTAGGAGGGACCTGTTGATCTGGACTTGGAAACAGGCTCAGCTATAAATTAGACTGATGTTCTATTTAAGTTTTATTTGCCTGGTTAGGTGGTGTGAACCTTTTGTCACAGTTCCCAATGGTGGAAGAACCCTCAAAGCACTTTGTTTGTTTTCTACTTACCTGTTAAAAGTAGCCTGCCTGAGCGAGTCCTGGGGAGCATATAGGATGCTGTGTGGTATGTGGGTAGAGTTCTTTAAGAATTACATCCTACAGTTTCTTTCACACTTCCTATATGGCGCCTGGCCTGAGATTTAAATAAAGCACTACCTTAAATAGAAAGCCAAGAAAACTTATAGCAAGTACAGTACAATGTCTTATGGCCTACTTCTATTTCATATTGTGAAAATGTTATTCATTATTAGTCATTCAATAATTTTAGATACACTTTGAGTCTATTCTTGTCTTCTACCATAATACTTTAATAGCATTTGGAATGTATTGTACTTTTTTGGGGATGAATTGTGATAGTGAGTGTAAGATTATAAGTTATGTGACCATAAGAATATATTGAAGCTGCAAGGCTGAAACACTGACTGTAATATAAATGTTCATCTTCAATAAATGGGAAAGTATGTATTTTTTATTTATTAGCACTTATCTAATTATATGCTGCATTCTATTGATACAATAGGAAAGGAAATTAATAAAGAAAGGTTAGATGATGAATAGGCCTTTGACCAGAATGTAATAGCCAGCAAAATCTTGCAAAGATGTATACAGAATAACTAAGTAGCACTCAAAAGCTTTCTTTAAAATTTAGAAAGGACTATTAACTTATACATCTGCGGAGGACATCTCTATCTCTTTTCATTATACTGTCAAAGTTATGAGTTGAGACTGTTGTATTAATGTTAAAGAAACACCAGAGCATTGCTTGAAAGTTTTCTGAAAGGAGAAAATAGCAGTAGTTTTAGTATTCTTAAAATCCAAGATGGAAATATTTCAAGAAACTTTATACTTGTGGTGAATGTGTATAAATGGCTTTAAAAGATGGGAAAAGACAACAAACTACATTCAGAGGGAGCCTGTGAAAAATTTAAGTTAAACATTATGCAATGTAGAGGAGCAATGAGGTAGAAGCTAGAACAGGAGATCCAGGCTCAGCTCTGCCTCCTGACAGGCTTCCTGTATGGCCTTCATTCTTCACTTAATCACTCTGCCACTTCCTTTCTTTCAAATGAAAATAATCTGGCCTTGCATCAGAGTGTGAGCTGGGGGGAAGATAAATATTAGAAGACTAGGGACAAATAAATCCAGATTTGGAAATCTATAAAAATAACCCAGAATAGAATTGCACATTTTGAATGTGACCTGAGACTATGTGAAAGTTTAGTAAATAGGAAAGCATTGCCTTTAAATGGATGTATTTGGGTTTACTAGATTTGTGAATACAGCACAGGGAGTTTTAAAAGCAACACAAGGCTGAAAAATGACCTTTCAGTTGCTATCTCTGTTTCATTGCTAAGGAACAAAAGGGGTTTTTCTGTTGGATGAAAAATTGGGATGAAATCAGAACAAATATGCTGAGATAGCATTTTTAGGTATGCTGGTTGAACTTCAGGCATAGGTATGCAACTTTGTTCTTCTCTTTTCCTATCATCATGAGCATCAGGAAGTGAAGCACAAAAGAACCAAGGTTGGGTTGAACAATTCCTGTTTTCTTGTTGGTCAAAAGTGCCTTTTTCTTTTGTCTCTGGTCAGACAGCTGGGGACAGGTCTCTTAACTATGCTTATTTGTATATATATTCAAACTGTATGCATGTGAGGGTCTCCGTGTTTGAGTGCTGTAATGACTGGGTAGCCCCATATGGACAACCTGGCAAACTTGCAATGAGACACCACTTCCATTACAAGTTGTGGAGACTCTTGAACTACTTTCATTTTCAGAGTCCATGGATATTAAAACGTTAAGACGTATAAAGTTGGTCCTACGTCCAGTGTCAGGATAGCTTGGAAAAATTAAATCAAGTGAATAATTTTATTAATTATTCCCAGACACATTTATTTGTGAGATAATGACAGTTCTGCCAGAAGGTTCAAAGATTTGGAATTTTCTTTACAGATTTTAATCATTATACTGGCACGTTTGTCTGGAATGAAGACAGAGGTATTTGTAACCTACTATTTATCCTAGTGACTTTCAATATTTATTATGATTATCATTATTTTGCAGATAGGAACAGATTTTTTTTCTTTTTTTCATAACAAAAAGAAAGAGGAAAAAAAAGTCAGTGTTTTTCTCTAATCCCCTCTGAAGGCTGCAGGGATGTGTAGGGCTGAGTTTCCAAAACAAATAACAAAGGGAATGCATACGGTGCTTACTGCAGAAGGCTTCATGTTATTTAAAGATAAATGGCAACTATTTTCCTCCAACTTTCATTTTGACATTTTAAAAGATAAGATGTACCTCTCATCTTATATCAACTCCCAAGTACATCTAAACACCCCTTTGGCATCTCTTTCAGAAATGTCAGATGTCTAAGAAGAACAGGAAGGTAAAACTTTTTACTGTTCTAGGGCAACAATTTATTTCCAAAGCAGGGAAGGTATTAGTATTGATTAATAAAAAAAATCAGGCGTGCAACCCAACAAATAATGGATTTTTCAGGGTTCTGATAGTTTAGTATTCATAATTCAGAATGTTTATTGTTCAGAATCTAGTTACGCTCTTCTCTCACGTACATACTGAGGAGCTGGAAATAAAACGTTTGACTTCTGAACAAATCTAATCATTTCTAGAAGAAAAGGTAAAAAATTATCAAACTGAATAGTTATTTAAAGAGAAAAATTTAACGTTCAACTTCTAGATCATGAAAAGGCAAAGTCTACTGCCTTTTCAAAAGGGAGAAGACCAATGTCTCTTGACTGTAATTTTTTGCTGGTTTAAAGTACCATAAATGACATTTTTCTTGATCTTATCAACTATGGCTCCTGTAGTTTTGATTTTATAAAAATATTTATTCTTTGTTGATTGTTGTTAACCCCTGAGGTCTTCTCACTTCTAGCAACTTCTCAGAAATTGCTACACAAAGTGATATAGCTATAAGTAAAATTATCTATGAAATTTCCCAATAAAACCTATCTTTTAAACCGAGTCCTTAGGGCTTTTCTTACTTTTCTTTCTGAAGTCATTTCAGGTATGAATTATTTCAGAGAAGCCCACAGTAAAATCAGTCATATAAAACTATTCAGCAGGGTCAACAACACAGATCTTTTAACTACTAACTACCCAGTAATCCCTTCTCTGTCTGTTGTACTTGAATTCTCAGAATAATGTAAAAGCTTCTTAAAATACATACACACACAAGAAACAACTGTGTAGAGACAGAAGGTTAAAGGTTCTATCAGCATAATGTTCTTTATAAGCAATTTTGGAATGAAGTGAAGGCATTTTTAAACTTCTTTGCAAAGGTGTACGAGACAATTTTTCCTCCAATTAATTTGGGGTATCAATTAATGCTCTATTAGACTATGAAATTCAAACATGTAAGGAAAAATGGGAATTCAGCTCCAAATTACTCAAATTCCATTTTTCAAGTGATTTAGGACTCCTCCCATATGAATTTTCAAGGGGACATGGGCTCCTAAATCCTGCAGACATCTTCTGACCTAACTGGGCTCTCTGAAGTCCAAGGTTAAAAGTATGTCAGCTGAAAGGGAGTTATCTTATTTTACTGCTGATTGTATTTTAAAACACAGTGTAATTGGGATCTGACTGAAACTGGTTTCCACTTCCTCTTCTTGAAATTCTGAGAATGCTTCAAGAAATCTGTGCAAATAGGTGGAATTCCTCTTCTTCATAGTCAATCTGTCCAATACTGCAGTTCATACTTTGGCCTATTCTGGAACAAGTAATAGCTAGTATTAGTACATCTCCAAGGGGATTCAGTGATGCATTCCCCCAAATGCAGATGTTGCCTATTAGTTTTGCAAGCATCAAGGCTTTTTTTTTTTTGGTGTTGGGGAGAAGTGTTTGGTAAAATTTTTTGTTCTCAGTCTTCTCTGCAGGGGAAATGTGTCTGAAGAAAAGAGAGCTTTTCTCAGTTATATATCCTTATTTCTTTTCAAAATCTTCTGAGGACCCTTTTTCTCAGAACACTTGATAGAGCAAAATGAATTTCCCTACTGTAGAAAACTGACTTCCCTACTATTCCATTCTACTCTCTGAGCTTTTCTAGACAAACCATCCTTAATTCCTACTACTTGTATCTGTCCCCTTAATCAGGAGGCCTCCCTGATGAGGGTGAAGACAACATTTTCCTCAGGGGATTCTGACTTCTTTCATATAACAGTGGTCCAAATTCATAATTTGAATCTGCATATCAACAAGTTAACCACGTATGCCAACCTGTTACAAGAGTGCAACCAATCTTTATACACAAAAGTATCTTTAAAGTAATCATTGTAGCTGCCCTCAGGGAAAAAAAAAAATCAGATATGTGCATACCAATAATTGTAGCCAGGTGGAAAATGTGGGATTTGGAAGCATTTTGATTTGGTATTCCTGAAGTGTGATGAACTGGTGTGCTTCAGCTGGTTAATTACTTCAAAAAATGATTCATACCAGGTATATGCCAATAAGAAAGAACAAAATATAGTAAGGATCTTATTTAAAAACACTTGAGCTTAGTTTCTGAGTCTTCCATTTTTCTTTTATTGAGAGTCACTAGCGCTTCACAGCAGGTTTCAAAAAATTGTTCCACGTGAAAATAGATCCTCCCATACATTTTCTATTTCCCCTTTTCGTTATAAAGGACATTTGCATAATAATAGTAGATTTGTTTCTTAAAGTTCCTTTTCTCTCACCATTCCCTCCCACTTAGAGTCATCTTAATCCTCACGATAGATTGACATGGAAATGGTTGTAATGCCCCAATGGAAGAATTATGACTGCAAGCAGCAGGTTCTTAAAGTAAAAATCTTGTTTTCATACAAGTAGTACTGCAAATAAAGAGCAGTGGAGAAGTAGTAACCTAAATAAAATTCTGTTTAAAATGGACATTTATTTGACTTTGATATTTATTTGGTATTTATTTCATGAAAATAAGGTCAGCAAGAACATGAGAACAACCAACATGTCAGATGATTAGTCCATCTGGTTCATTATCTTGTCTTTAGCAGCAGCCACTGATGGAGAAAAAAAGTATAAGTTCAGGCATGAAGTCCTTAATCCCTGCCCTGTCAGAATACTTGCTCAGCATTTAGGGATAGAAATAAAGAAAACTGCTGAGTCAGAGACTATGTCTTTGTATGTCTTTTTTCTTTCACACTGTTGCATGATCTCTAGTGGCCATACGTCACTATAAAGTAATATTCTGTTCAAAGTATTATGGACATTTTATAATTAGTCTTATTTAAACTATTCTCTTCAATTTGTTGTTCTGTTGGTTTTTGGAAATTTTTTTCCACAAAGTACACGGCAGTGTACTGTATCCTAAGAAACAGTCATTATTACAATCCCAAAATATACATCACACTTCAGAATACAGCATTAAAAACTTCTAGTTTTCAGCTCATAGTATTTATTATTAGTAGTACTGCTATTAGAATTATTTACTGATAGTTATGAACTACACCTTTTCTTTGAATTAGCTAATGAAATGGCTTGATAGAATGTATCTTTTATTCTACAAATGGCTTATTGAAATTGATGAGATCAAAAGATTAGTGTACATAATTTCTTGGGGAATGAATAAGAAAGATTAATACAATTTACTTCTTTAAATTATCAGATGCTCTCTATTGATCAAAAATAAAACCAATACAGATATAACAACAGAAAAGGAAATTAAAAAAAATACACAGCACCACATGTAATTATAAGTGGTTCTTCTGAATTCAATTGTGCAGTTAATTTTCATGTACTCTCCTTTCCATACTCTCTATTCTATTTCTTTTGTCATGTAGAATTGGTTGCTGCATAATCCCCAACCTTATTTTCCACATTTCATAAAGAATATTAATTTTTATAACAGTCACCAATAAATCTGCAAATGTTCCCTCACAGGCAGTCCCAGTCACAGCTTTCTAAGCCTTTAGTCTGCAGAAAGACCATCTTTTCATTTTGAGGACTTTGCCCATATATACATTATAGGCATTGAGAGGTTTTTCTCTTTGCACTTTAATTACATAAACTGCAGAGCAACACTTCAGTACTCTGTGTGATGAATCCTGAAGTCCATAAATTCTGGTATTAGTTGTGAACCTCCTTTTATATATTATTCACTTTTAGTTATTCCAGTTGCATTCATTCATATGTACAGGGATGCAGTATGATACAAAAGAAAAGAAATAGCTGAATGTCAGCCATCTCAAGAGAAGATTTTTGCTCTAAATAAGCTAGCTTTTCATAAAATTGTCACTTTTCTGCTCAAAAGTTTGCATAAGCTTGTTCACCCTCATAAGCCCTTCACTAAGTGCCCACCACCCATTTCTGGGCTGAACTGTAGGTCACTGCCCTAATCACATAGCCTGGTGCAGATAATGAGAGAGAGATTTCAAAGGTAAGCTGAAGTTGCCCATTTAAGTTTTTTTCCCTGTTTCCATCTGCCTCTCTATCAGTGATAGAAAGAGTCTTGCCTTTATGTTGCCATGTATGTCCAGTAGATCCATATTAATGGATCTAACCTATTAATAATAGTTCCTAATAATGGTTCCTAAGTTAGTTAATAATGGTTCCTAACCTATTGAATGTTACCATGGCTGCAGATCCTCCATAGTAAGTAGTTTTAAGTCCACGTGCTTTATCAGAATCTGGAGAATAGAAAATATTTTGCCCAGCTGGACTCTTCTTTCTCTTCTTTCTCTGAGCTGTTCTGTATTCTGTTACTCACCATCCAGTACCTGCATCTTGTGGCTTCTGGTGCTGGTCGGAGAAGATGGAGGAAACTCTCTATTCAGGTGTGTACAGTGAGTTCTGAGGTTCTCTCTTCTTTCTGCTCAGCATTTTGTTCTCACAGAAATATACAAAGGAGGCAAAAGGCATAAGTCCAGTAAGAGTTTCCAACTCGCTGTGCCTATAGAAATGCTGGGAATTGGCTACATACTTGCTGAAGCAAAAGCTTTCTGGACAAAAGCCATTAGACCACTTCAGGAAAGAATATTGCTGCTGTTATTCTATTACAAGCTACTGACTATCAACCACATCAGAAATTCTGCCTTTTTCTTTCCACTTGTATAAACCAAAGGTGCAGAAACCACAACAGACAAATTAAAAGAGAACAACTCCGTAGTCAGGCATCAGCATCATCTGAACAACAGGCATAGGCATAGTTTTTTTCCTGTGGTAAAAAGCATTTTCCCCAGGTGGGAAAAGAGTGGTTACTGTGAGAACTGCAGAGGTCTGTGGACTCACTAAAGGTGATATGCTGGTCCCAAAAAAAATGTGTCAGATTATTGCATATCCATTGCTCAGTCCTTCGCTGAAGGGTTCTAATCCCCTGTCCTTTTCTCCCTGAGGTACCCTCCTTACTGAAGGCTGAGATTGATTGCAACAGCGGTGGATTGATAAGGTCACCAGGTTAAAGCACAAGACTCAAGCCACTGCATAATATACAGTGTCAATTTATACAGTCATTCTTTCTTTTTTCTGCTCCTTTAATTAGTATTTAAATATGCCAAGTGAAGTGGAATAGGTCGAACAGGAGCCATTAATGACCTGAATCCAGAATACTCTATAGCCTATTTATTGGAGTGTTCATCTGGGGAGTGTAACAGACAAGTCAAAATCTACCAGCTCTTTCATTTAGAGTAGACTGTGCTGAGCTTCTCACATCCCAGATGAATTGCCCTAGCAACAATATTATTATTTTAAAAGGAACAACTTCTCTTTTTTAATAACATGAATAGCCCTCTGCTTTTAATGTACTCAACCTTAAAAAGGCATTTCACATTAAAATTTTACTTGACTTTTTTTAATTTTTGCTGCTATTGCCAGAACAAGGACTGTAATACATAAAATAATTGTGAAATAACAGAAATACAGAAAATTACTATTTTATATTTTCATGAGTCTGAATGAAGTAGGGGTATTTTTTCTTTTGTTTTGTTTTGCTTCTGGGGTAGTGGGGTAACTGCTGAACTGTAAAATCAAGTGCCCATCCATAACATGGACTCCTATGCATTTTATGCCTTAAGGAGAGCTCAGCTCACAAATACATATATTTTTATCTAAGCTTCCAGGTTTGCAAACTCACCCTGGACCCTCAAAGTCACATAGTGTTCTCCTCAAAGTTGTCATCAATTGTGAAGGTTTATTTATACTTATGAGACTCTATGGGTCTTCAGATTGTATCCTAAGTGACAACTCTGAAACCAGAGGAATACGAGGAATCTCAGACTTTGAGCTATTTGGAATTTAGTAAATCAATCTGTTGATGTAAAGATGACATTTGTGACCTGATGGGACAGTTCTGTGAGCATGAGAAATTTTCAGAGGTATATATCCCTACCGTAATCTTTTTTTAGAAATGTATATACAACTTTTTTAAGTTCCCATCCTCATTGAAAATCAATAGCAATCACAACCCAAAGTGCCAGGAGGCTCTAGTAGGCATGTGGTGGTGGATTAAAATTGGATGGCTGAAATTGTAACAGCTTTCAGCTGCACCCTCCACTCCTGTGATGGATGTTGCCTCCCCCAAAGGAGGGACAACTGATCTGCTCATGAATCTCCTGATCTACTGCAGTGTTCACCTGAGTATACTAAAGTAAACTGACTTGGGTTCTGGTTGACTGTAATACAGATGGTGAAATTTGTCCTGGGAGAGAAAATGTATACTATGTGGGTGGCAAGAATCTCTGGAGAAGTTCAGGAAACTGATTTTAACCTGTTGCTGAAGGATACCTGTCAATTTTACACGTGAAAAATGATAGGCTTCATCAGGTGATTTCAAAGCGCCAAAAATGACTGTCTTTTTCATTCCCCCACTGGGCAGGGGACACCTCACTGACTGACCTTAGGCAGGAGCTTTGTTAACTCGCATTTTTCTGCGAAAGAAAATTTGTGCTGGCTGAATTGATCTGAATTGATGGAAACATTGCCCAAGTGTAGGTCCCTCCTTTCTCTACAAGTCTAGCTGTTCAAATTGCATCACTGTAAGTTTGGGGATGACGTTAACACCAGTAGGAGATGGACAAAAATGCACATAACTGGGAACTGCAAAGCAGGGACTAGGCACAGAAAAGCATCAGGACAACACCATTGATACTGCAATAACAGAGTGGCTCTAGCAGGGAGAACAATCATCTTGGTGTTATTGTCTCTTTTTTGAGGTCATGAAATTGCAATGGTATCAATATACAGTCCTCCTCACATGAGATAAGGTAACAGCAAACAATCTTCCTCAGGAGTCCTGAAATAAACTCCTCTAGACAATTTTATTTATATTAGTAGGGACATAAACATCTAATTTCTATTTTCAGTGGTTTAGGGCATCCTGTCTGAGTCTTTCCAGGCAGTTCAGGAGTTACCTCCCTGTAGATGATGACTGACAGTATTGTGAGGATGTTTCTGATAGCATAAAACACTTATTGGAGACCTTTCTAAGGCACCTGAATCATACCGCAAGCATCCGCATTGGGAACTTCTAGCAGTTTAGCAACATTTTTCGTTGCTTGATTTCCGGGCAAATTTGCATCAATAGCTGTTCACTCCCATTTCAATGAATGTAATGATGGTGATTTTATTATGTGACATCCTGAGTTTTTAAGGGGAAATCTGACTGACTTGCCTACATCAGCAGCCAAAACCATGCAATAGATAACCTTCTAGCATACTTGAGCTTTGTCTCTGTAGCATTGCTCAGATTGATGAAGTGTGGGAAACTATTTACTTCAGCAAGAAAGGCACGTAATAGTCTGAATTTGAAAAGTTAGTTATACTAAATAGGAAGGAACTATTTTTTACATAGCATTAGATCTAGAGGAATGATCCTTTGAATGGTAATTATGTGTATATGTCTGTACCTGTACAAACAAAAAGGGGTTTAATTTCTTGCATTATAACACTGAAAATATCTGCCATTAGTATGCCCTTTGAAGTATGCTGTGATACTAATCAGATTTGTCAAGATGAGGCAGTACTTTCTATTCTCTCTTATACATCATAAACTCTGATATCCTCAAGGGGAAAAAATGCATAATGTGTCATTTATGACCTGTTGCATGCACAAATCGCTTGTATTTTGTATGCAGTAGGATAACAAAATGCTATTGATTCTGAATTTGACTTTAGGAAACTGATCTTTATTGCTAGTTGTCACTTGGCAGATTTTTTCTCCTGCTGTGAAACATTTGATTCAAAATTTATGTTTGGAGAAATGGAAGCAGTGATGGTTTTATAATATAAAAAGAAAAGCATAAATTCTGTCTTAGTAGATAGACATTATTCATAACCAGAATAAACATTCTATAAACAAGACTAAATTCCAAGTAAGTAACAAAAAACATGTAACATGCCAATCTTGTTCTGCTTGTACAACCTTGCTGTTTAGCAGAGCAGCTTTCAGGTGCTTGAAGCAAGGCAGTGATCAGTGTCAGGATGCTTGTGCAGAAGCGAATTTAAAAGGTAGAGCTTAGGGAAGTACACACAAATGCAATGCACTACATAATAAACAAAATAAATGTACAATAATTCAGGGTATAAATTTGAACACTCTATGGATATGAAAGATTAAGAGTCAGATAACCTCTGATAGCAGAATTGTCCTTCCTTGATCTTCATGTGAGATGCATGAAGGTTATTTCAGTATCGCTTTACAGTATTGTTCTCACTTTTTACAGAAAAAGAAACAAAGTAAATATTCATTGCATTTATATTTTTTTTAGGGATAAATATATGTACACATGGGTAACGTCAAGTATCTAATTCTTCGTTTATTTCTTTAACAATATGGATGACTGGGTATCATCAACCAGCCCAGGAACATATCTTTTAATATTTTAACAGTAACTTACAAGCTGATATTGTAAAATAAGCTAAATAGAGGTACTGTGCTCTTCTACTGTTGTTGACTGCAGAGTTATGAATATTTTTACTATTATTATTGTATATACTGAAAACAAATACCAACCAAGATTGTTTTATTTTTGAGAAAAGATAATATGAGAATTTTCAAATGTTTTCAGGTTTCAGTTACCATAGTTTTGGTTTGTGTCCTCAATTAACATATCTTCATTCTCCAGGAAGAAGTAGATTAAGCCACTACTGTTAACTATCCATTAAACAGTATATGTGTGTCAGCTGTTTACTTAGCTAACGTATGTACTCACCTTTCTACCACCTTTCTAGTACCAAAGCTGCTCTTTCTGGAATTAAGTCTATTCTGGCACTGTAACTCTTTTATTTCTTAGGAGATTATTCCATTAAATAAAAAATAAATAAAAAATGCCACAAACAAAGATATTCAAAAATCAGCTACAAGCCGCTTTGCAATTTATAAGGATATGGAACATGTAAATATTTTGTTACTTGAAATGGAGTATATACATTCCTGTTGCCATTGATATGTATCTTTGGAGCAATAATAAGTTATACTTTCATCAACCGCTTTTCTAGGTTTGTAGCTATTCATGGCAGGCTGAAAAATGTCATATTATAATTAAAAAGGCCAGTTGTGGCTGTTTCATCATGTTTGCTCCCAAATCAACTTTACTAAAACTGGCCCCAGCTCAGGAAAAAACTCCTTCCAAAAAGCAAAAGAATATGTCTTCATAATGCAATATCTACATTTATTTTCAGTACTCTGAGTACAGAAGTATTTCAAAACAATGTTCATATTCTTGACTTTTAGGCTCCAGGTGTAACATTCTATTTCCTCTGCTTTGACTATTTGTCTAGGACGTATGTCTACAACCACGACAATAATAGATGGTAAGAACGGATCCATTCCCTCATCATCCATGAAAGTGGGCAAGAAATCAGTTACGGAAGACCTCGTGACAACATTCAGCTCACCAGCAGCATGGCTTCTTGTTGTTGCTTTGATTGTCACCTGGTCAGCAGTAGCTATTGTAATGTTTGACTTGGTGGATTACAAAACGTTTGCAGGTAAAATTCAGCATATTCTCTTTGACACCTTGTATATTAAAATTTAAAAATTTATTAAGGAATGTGTATTATGTAAATTTGCATGTCTCTCACCTTCTTGGAGCCAGCACAGTGTCTCTGCTGAGTTTACTAAGAGAGGAGATATTGTGAAAAATGTCAGAACATATTAGTTTACGCTTTATACATCTCTATAATTTAAATCTCTCCATTTTACAGCCCATCCTCATCCTAGAAAATCTGAATGTTGACAGTTATATAACAGTGTGACAGTGTGGTCAGATTTCTGTTTTTCAATTTCTATGTAAAATTATTTCGAGAAAAGTAAAATCAATTATTAATTCACATTTTCTGAAATATATTTAAAAATATTTCATAGTTGCCTTGAGTCTTCTGACATCTGTTTACACAGTTCAATGACAAGAAAGGCAATTTCTAAACAAGTTAATCCTAAATTAATCTCTAAAAACCATAACCACAGAAGATTAGATCCTTAACATCAGCTAATTCATACCCTTTTCTTCAATAAGGCAATAATTCTCGCTTAGTTTAAGACTTGGCAAGCTGATTGAACAGATCAAGTTTTGGGGTAAATATTTGTTACTGAGGACAAAGATAAAAGTGAAGAGTGTGGTTCAGGAATAGGAAGAAAGAAATGAGGAATAAAAATTACCTCATTGCTACTTGATTTGTATGCTTTGTATGTGGCAATGATATACAGTGGAAAAGAAAATAAATTGCTTATGTTTGTAAAGGGTGTATAACATTCAGCAAGCCACTTCATCAACAAAACTTTTGTGACGTAACCAACTGTAATGATTGAGAAACATCTAAGAGAAGCAGAAAACAAATTATTAGGGTCCTTTTCTTTCTTAAATAAGAACTCTAGATCTAAACTTATCGCATCTGTCACAATAATTAACTAGGAATTTAAATTCAGACTTCAGCCTTTTAATTCAAAACAAATTGAGTTGATGGTTCAAAGTTAATTTCCTGGACTTTATTAGTTTACTGATAAATCCATAGTTTTTTGTTCTGCTATATATCAATATTGACCTCAAGATTTATTTTAAAAGCTTTTGAGACAGAGACAGAGCTTGAGAGAAACTGACCAATCCTAGGTCAATGGAAGACATAGAAGCTTGAAATGTGGAGAATATGTAACATAAACCTCTCTTAATTTTTTCTGTTTCTCATGTGTTTTTGTTTTCAGAAGGAATTCACTTGAGTCACGCAAAATATAAAGTGGTTTTGAGTGATCCTCCCAAACCAGACAGCAGATTTTAGTTTGTACACAATACATTTAATGTTACAACATAGATGTAAACCAACAGGGAGAAAGCATACTCTGCTTTTAATTTTCCATATTTAGTATCAATGAACCAGTGAATCAATCAAGTTCTTAATACATTTTCAGGAGGAACATTTTCAGGAATACAGTTCTTAATACATTTTCAGGAATAATTAGCAGGAGGAACCAGGGCATAACTGAGGCAAAATTTTTAAACTAAGTGATTCCTGACCTGGTTGTCAGCTCACACATGTTCAATATACTAGTCAGGGTAATGTTAAGCAGTGAGAATCCATATTTGTACTGTACAGTAAGAGAAACTTCTAAGCTTCATACAGAAATCTGATGTTCATGTTTAGCTGAAATGAGCTTAAATCCCAAAGGTGTTGGTGGAAACCAACATTTTCAGACCAGGGTGTAGAAATAAAAAAAAAAATGTAAAATTTAATCTGCAGGATGAGTTCATATTTAGTGGAGATATCTGAGAACTAAAATACTTTACTATTTTAAGTTCATGAGTTCATTTCTTTTCCTTTCCAAAGTTATTTCTGTTCCTAAGTGATTAATTAAGCCAGCATTTAAATCAGGTCTCAGTGGTGACATATTAAGAGAAGGAACTGCTGTGCCCCTTCAGACCAGGAATTATTAGTCTGTTTTCCGTATATACATAATGTAACAATGACTATGTAACTCTTATCGTGACCCCTGGGTTTCAGCTTCTGAGTTCCTGCTCAGTATGATTTTCCAAGGTGAAACCCACTGATTTATAAAAATTACATGGAAATAGCTTCATGGAAAAGATTTCACATAGGACCAGCTAGCTGGTGTTATTAATACTAGAATGATTTTCACTCTTTGA
This sequence comes from Scolopax mira, assembly GCA_004320125.1. Classification (NCBI taxonomy): domain Eukaryota; kingdom Metazoa; phylum Chordata; class Aves; order Charadriiformes; family Scolopacidae; genus Scolopax; species Scolopax mira. The sequence continues at coordinate 25,842 of BJBW01002585.1, forward strand.
CAGTTTGGCCCTTTGCCTCCAATAGACATAATGCCATCTTTACATATAGAAAGTAGAATTCAGAGTATATTTTTAAGTGACTCCTTAATCTAAAACCTAGTGATATTTCTCCTGGGTTTGACACTGCTCTTTGAACAAGCAGAACAACATTAAAAAAGTGAATAGTTATTTTCAGGACTGAAAGTTTAGTTTTGCAAGCATGATTAAAGTTAATTTCCTAGTTTTTACATGTAAATTAAAGAAGACAAAGAAATTGTATTCAACTGTATGGTTTTTAACCTATAAAACACAGAATAATCTGTGTATTTTTTCCTTAAATAACACCTTCATATCTCAGTGCTTTCAATTTTTTTCCCATTTTTTTACCTGGAGTTCCATGGAGTTCAAGTTCAGAAGGTATGCACAGCATATGAATGATGAATGAGGCAGGCTGAGAGAGCTGAACTCAGAGTCCAGAGAAGAGCAAGCTGAGGGGTTCAGCTTTTTGAAGGGCAGCTATATAGGTGACAGAGGACAAACAGTTATCAAGATGAAGACCTTGTTGTATCTGGCAATATAATAAGGGAGATATGTCCAGAAATTGCTGACTAAGTCGTTCATGTTGAGCCCTGGAGGTGGATAAAAAGTCTTTACCAGGAGGGCAGTGCAGCAGTAAAACAAGTTGCCAAAAGCACTGCAGATTCTCCATCCTTGGTAGTCTTCAAGACTTGGCTAGATGGCCATGGCTGACCAAGTCCAGTGTTGACAGCAGTCCTTTACTGAGAGGAATTGCACTAGATGAACTTTAGAGATGCCTACTGATCAACATCTGCATGATTGCAAGATTTCATTGAAGTGTCTGTTAGATTCACATAAAGTATTTAGAAAACACCTAGCCTGGGATCTCAGTGGAGACACAAAGATAAGTAAGGGGCAGATTCTCCCATCCTCGTGTGAGGAATGGATCTGTGGACCTTTGTAGTCAGGATTTCACTAGCTCATTTATATAGTTAAGTTTTGTGCAGGTTTTTCACAGTGATTCGTAGTGAGATGACTTAAAAGCATACTGTACACATCTGCAGAGCCAGATTTGCAGGAAGCAAGGACCTGGGCTGGGAAAGCTCCAGGAGAGCTGGCTTAAGTGCCACACACCTCCACACTGGGGCTGGCTCTGACCTACAGCTCCCACCAGAGAGCTTATGTTTTCACTATGTTTCTTTGCCAGAAATGAACGTCTTCATAGTTGAGCCACTAGTAGTGACTCTACTGCACAGGGCTGACTGCAGCCAAAAACAGGAGAGCGCTGACATAATAAATCAGGCTGGAAATGATGTAGCTTAGGAATATACACGTTTGTTCCTCCTGATTACACTGCAGAGCTGGTAGCCTCTAAAGGAAGTGCAACGCCCTACATTATGAGTTTGCATCCTGAGATTACAAGAGACCCATGGAGCTAAGTGGAAACACAGCAGAATTGACCTCAGCAGACTAGGAAATATTTTAGACTAAAGCATTGTTTTCTTATTTGAACAATTAATACTTTTGCTGACATTATTTTAAAGGCAAATAATTTTTAAAATACGTATACTATTAATATATGTATTTTATCTTATGTATTCCTTTAATCTATCAGTATAAACTTCACATTGCTTCTATGATTACAGAGTGCCAACAGAAAGATTTTGCTTCTTGATTACTGTGGTTTCGTGTTATTTTAGAAATAACCTATCAAGTTTAGGAATTTTTAACAATTTATACAAGATGAAATTGGTCCCATGAGTAACTATATGAAAATGAAGCGTTTGATTTCATCCCAAAATAGATGTGGTAAACTACTTTTGGGTGGGCCCTCTCTGCTCACTCTGAAAAGGAGCCTTTAGAACTGAGAGAGGCTGAAGGAGGGTGATGCTTAGCTTTTAGGTAGCCTGAGTTAGATGACGTGAATTCAAGCTCTATTCACAGAAAGATTTGTGATATATTTTGTGGAATTTTACACATCCAGAATATGATTATTGTAAATTCTATAGTACTACTACTACTCCTACTCCTCTGTATTATTTAGGAGATGCTGGTTATGACAGAAAATATTGCAGGAGGACCCTGTGTTATGGGGTGCACATATAAAGCTCTGCCTCCTTGGTGATTATGTGTCAATTTGTTGAGAGGTTAGAATGGAGACAGGATCTGCAACCCAGCTTTGGCCATGGAATTTGAGGAAAACATGAGCCAAGAATTATGTCAGTGCTGAATGATTTGCTTCTGTTCTATCTACCCAGAAGAAGGAAATTACATTTTGCAGTGTTTTGCTTTAGTGTGTTATGTCTATTCCTTTGAGGAAAGAAATGAAGGCTTGCCTTCCTATCATGTTGTAGGGTACAACTATAAACATGACAAATATTTTTAATGTGGTATGAAGGTGACGTGCACCACAAAAGCCTGAGATAAGAAACTACAAATCTCATGCAGCCCGTAGCATGTATGAATATGCAATAAGTAATATACTGCTTTAGATCTCTTATATATCCTCAGAATTTTCAGAAATGCAAAAGTATTTTTTGTTTGATGTGTGCTTTGCAGCAGTTCATTATTACTACTATCCTTTGTGTTAGAAAATACACCTTGTTAATTAGCTTCGTAATTCATGAATGTATTTCACGCATTTCTTGTACACATAACTGGATTATATATTTTAATTGGTAAATGTAACTAAATAATTTAAGATTATTTTAGACCTAAAGATCGATTGCCCAGGAATCCACATTTGCTAATGGGGTAATAAAGTGTTCAGAATACCCTGCCATTTCTGTGACCAATTACAAGCTAATTAACATCACCCTAATTTCAGCCCCAGAATGTTCAATATTTGGAGTAAATTGATAGTGATTTAGCCAGTCACCTAAAGCCAGACTAAATCAAACCTAATGAAACGTCACCAAATCTATGAAAACCCAAACTAGCCACAAAATAATCTAAGTGAAAATCCAGCAGAGCCACACAGCATGGTGAGCTTGCTGCCTTATTGTGCCTGCTTTCATAAAAGAATAAAGAGCAGGCTCTTTGTTGTGGGTAATTCAGTTTGCTCAACCATAAAGAGGCCTTTTAGAGACCTGCAGCAAAGGCAGATTTCTGCGGAGGTAATGCCGCAGAATTTGGGGAACAAATAGGATATGTAGCCATGGAGCTCCCAGCTCTACAAGAAAGGGCAGGGATTCCAGTCAGATATTCTCTTTAATGTTTTGGGGGTTTGGTGCGTGATTTTTTTTTTTTTCCCTTTTTAAGTTAATGGCAAAACGTCTGGCCAAATTGTTGTGGAGTTTCTCACATTGGCTTCTGACTAACACAGCCTGAAGTTACCATTTCCCTGCCTTAGCTTGTGGTCACTTCTATTACTCTCTTGCAGCCACAGAAAGCTTTTGGCTGGCCCTGGGTAGTCAGGATGATAAAGCTATTGATGTTCTACAGTAGAGGAAAAGAAACAAACAAAAAAATAAGAGCTATATATTCAGGAAAAAAAGGAAAAAAAAAAGCATAAAAGGTAAAGAACAGGACTCCGAGTTGTGCACTGAAATCGACACATTGGCATTAGTTTTGAAAAAGCTGTAAGGTGCAAAACCTGTTAGGTGCAAAGTGTTTGTTTCATCATTAAGGGAAGTGGAAGTCAGCAATATATGGCTGTTCTGCTAGATTTAGTTGGTGGGGTGTTTTGGTGAAATAATCATTATTAGGAATATACACATCTGTTTCTCTCCAGGAATGATCACACTGTAGTCATTCTGTTGGGCTTGTGATCGCTGGAAATTTTTAAGAACTGCAAAAATAATTATATTTATAATATACTTATATTTACTCTTGTGTTTTATGACAATATATCCACCTGTTTTAAAACTGATAGTATTTTTCCACTTATTCAGGGAAAAGAATTAACTTCTGTCTTAGTTTGCAGTGCCAGCAAACTTAGTGGAACAAATCACTTTGTTTCCTGGTTCAAGAGTTGTTTCACAATTTCACCAAACTGAAATAATTGTTACAAACTTCTCCATAAATACAAACCCCTAGATAAATCTCCTACAGAACAAAGGAGTGGGATGTAAAAAAAAAAAAAACCACATATTGGCCTTGCTGTGCTCACTCTGGAACTCATCAAAACAGTGCTATAGTATTTTGAAATAGAATATTTACTGTATTCACAGGTGTAAGTACAGAGCATGAATAAACAGCTTACATATTTTAAAGTTCTTAATTAAATTCTTAATTGAATTATATGGGACTTTCACTAATGTATCCAAAAGCTACAAAACAATTTTTTTTTGCTGTCTTCTAGAATTATATGAACAATTCAGGAATTTAAACACAATTGCAGTTTAAGGAAGGGCAGCCTAGTTGACATCTTGCTTCCCATGTTTCACTCTGCAACAAATCTTACAGCTGAGTTGTAAACCCCTAGAAAATGAGTTTATAATCGTAAGAATGGCAGTCTATGAAGTACTGCAGTACTGCAAGTTGTGTTTCATCCCAAATGGTCTAGCATATACAAGATGATAAATTGTGATAGATCAACTTCATGAGGCCATGAAGTTGAAAATATGAAATTTCAGAAACTGAATAAATAGGGAAGGATCTAAGAAAGTAACTCTTGCATGCTTAAATGCACTTCATGGGGTACAAAACAGAATCCAAATTTCTGCCCCATAATGGTATCTGTGCAATTGCTAATTTTAAACAAATAAAACCAAACATTCATTTCAGTAACAATTGCACTAATGTAATTCTTTGGTTATTTGCTGTTGAAGACATCAAAATAGTTCAACCAGAATAAACTATATGTAATACATTCTTTTCAACAATAGAATATGTATGTAACTTGTGAAAATACCTGTGCCTTATTTAACCGATTTTACGTTGCTTTGGTTCATACTGTGCTATCTCACACATACAGAGTATTGTTTTTCTTTTTAATGAGCTCCAGTCTCTCCTATATAAAACAGCTGCCCCACAGAGATTAAATAACTCCTCACTTCACTCCCTAGCTGCTTCCTTTAGTCAAGTGACAACAGAGGATGTTCATTATTGCTAACGGTGTTTCTTCCTTTTTTTTTTTTTTTTTTTTTTTATTGGCCTTTCTGGGGTTGGTTCATCCTGTTGCCATCGGCTATAGCCACCTATTCACAACATTGCGATGATCCCTGTTTACCACCTGGTAAAGACGTTCTGCCTGCAGTGTTCTGAATATGCGTGCGGTCTGCTGGCCAGAGATAACCAAGCACGGGCACCAGCAGGGTGCCAAAGATGTGGCAGCACTGCTTCTCTGCTAACCCCAACTCTGGCTGGCTGGGGCTGCAAAGTTCATTGCAATCTCCTCTTCCCCATTTTCACATTGTGCTTGAAATAGATCTGTCAGCTAAGAGATGCCTTCACTCAGGAGATTCCCACCAGAAAATGGTGGCAAGCTGAGATACGCTCATTTTGCCCTCATAAATGTCCTTTAAAAATGACAATGTACAATTATTTAACAGCACTGGCTTTTTAATCTGAAGTTAAGATCTGTGTTCTTCGTCAGGTAATTGAGTCCTTAGAACGAGAAAAAAATAAAGATTCAAATTATCTTAGATAAAATATCTGGCTCTTTCAGAACACACCACCTAATTAGGGTTTGGTTCATCAAATCAGAAGCCTTTCAGCTGTTTTCAAATCAAATTATTTAAATTACATGTAAAGCCCATCCTAAACCTACATTCCTGTCCATCTGTATGGCTGTATCCAAAGTACCTGAAATTACCTGATACTTTGTCACTCTTTGTGAATTTCTTTCTAAATTTTGGCAAGTGGATTTTAGTTATAACTACTTTGTTCTCATTTTGGGTAAAATGCCTTTGTTCCCTTTCAGGTGAGGTTTTCTCTTTGGACTTGACCTCAATATTATTGTCTAAGTGTGATATTAAAAAGAGTCAGGGAAGATTTATACTACAGACTGTAGTCTTCATATCTACAGTTTAAGTACCACTGAAATGGAAATTACTGGGTAATGTTGAGTCTGAGCTTTCTTTGGCATTGTTTTTGTACTTATAATTCAGTACACTTATAATTAAAAATTAAATTATTATTTTTATACTTATAATTCAATGATACCCACCAGTTTGCCCTGAAGCTTAATGCTCTAACCATGGCAAAAATGTTAGCCTATGAAATAGGAAGATAAGACCTAAGGACACCTATGCAGGTAAACTAAATAATAATAAAGGAAGACTTTATGTCTGTATTGAGTTTTATATGTTAGATACTACTCTTCAGAAGACTACAAAGTAGAAACAATCTTGTACTACTAATAAAAAAATCTTAAAAATATATAAACTGTAAAATGTAACTGTGTATATTTATAAGATAATATTCTACTAAAATTAGGATATGTTTTATTATCACAAAATAACGTTAGGCTTTTGCACTTTATCAAGAATGACAGAAATTCTCTGTCTTCATCAGCTGTGCCTTGTCATTATCAATGAATTAGATTATATCTCATAGATCAATCTTTACACCAGATAATTACCGTCATTTGTAATTTAATTTCATTAATTCACTGGAGTCAAAATATGTAATTGATGTGAATCCAACAATTGTTAACTAATTTACTGCAATTCATTAAAAAAAAACCCAAACCAACCAACTTTAAAATAGGTTGAACTCTGAGTATATATTTAATATTTGACAAGCAAAAAAGATTGATAGGAGACTATATTCCTGGTAGAATTATTAAGACTGGAATAATGGCTGAAGGGATTTGCACAGATAAATCAATTAGTCACTTTTTGCTGTGCACTTCACAGGAATAAATGACACACCATGAAACATAACCAAATTTGCTTGAGGCACTACAGCAAATCATACCATGTGATTAATCAATTCCTGTTTCTAGAAGCCACTGTTAAAGTACCCATTATCAGTCCTGATGAAAAAAAGGTTTCTTCTGTTCACAAAATACTACAATTTTACTGAAGTTGAAGTAGCTTGGTCACTTTATCAAAATTATTTTCTGTCCCATGAACATATCTAATGCTGATTGAAGGACTTTAGAAGTCTGTCACTGGTTGATTTCAAAGAGCTGTGTTAAGTGTGAATTATTAGTTACCATTAAAGGTATGAATTCTATTTTCCAATAGATCAGATTTAGAATTGTGAGCCAAGGAGAGTTCAAAACTGAAGAAATTAATTGGTCAGAATTCTTGTTCTCACATTTTGAATTAAATTACTGTTTCTGTACCAATAATGCTGGAGAGCTACAAAGAATTGTAGCAGTTTAATTTTAATGTAATGAGTGTGAAAGCAAGTTTCAAAATACATAGGGAGTTTTCAGAAGTATTTAATACCTATAACGTATCTGAAATAATTTCTTAAAGAATTATTTTAACCAGATTTGCATATATTTAGTAAAGGAAAAATAGCTTGCAATTTTTCTTGCAGATATCTACAACAGGAAACAAATATTTTCAACCAAATTCAGTTGAGATTTTCTACAATAAGGCTTTGTTGAAAGGTAATATACAAAGTCCTTTGATTTGACTAGGATCCTTTCTCTGTGAGCTTTAAATTGTTTCATAATTTGCCAGTAAGTACTGGAAATTTTTATAGCAATGCATTGTTAATGGTACCAGTGCTGTTTTGGAATGCAAGTTATTTATTGAGGTGAATAGTTGTATTGACCTGGAATTAATTATGAATGTAAAATTACAAATCTAAGTGCGTAGCCAAAGTGCACAATGGCAAGAAGGATTTAAATATGAAACAACACCACTAATAGAATCTATGTCTCCTACCTCAGTCATGAAAATAAGGTGCCATGGCCATGCCAATTTCTCGGTTTTCCTTTCCTTCCTAGTTAATGAAAAGGGATGGGCACCTTTGGAAATTAATTCATATAACTCTAAAAACATGTCAGAGGAAGGCAAGAGACTTGCCTTCTGAAGGTCACAGTATGTTTTTTGTGTTGACTTTTGAGGGAGTCTAGAAACCACCAGTGGTTCAACACCTGGCTTTCAGGTACATATGGCTAGATAGGATAATCTGAATCTAAGCTGTGATTAAATGAAATTACATACTGTCAACAAAAGGTTTTCAATATTAATTGCATGTTTCATCCCTGAGCTTAACCTGATGAGTAACCATTTGCTTCCTTTCCCCTCCTTCCTACTTCAACAGACATTTAGTATTTTTCCACTACATTATCTAAGAGGAACAATTGGCTCAGTCCCTATTTACAAACTCAGCAAAAGGTCAAACTTCACAGCCGGTATCTATCTGAGAAATACTCTGTATTCATAAAGGCTCTTTACAGTTTAAATTCAAGATCATGCCTCTGCTACTCTCAGTACAATAGATGATATATAATATATCATCTAATAATTACAGTTTATAGTTATAGATTAGTTAAAAGTTATATATTACATACTATATAATATATGCTAGCAAAAAAAAAAAAAGGTATATTTTCAGCTTAGTTTTAAAATAATTTGTGTTCTTTTGTCTGAAATGAAGTGTCAGACAGAGGACAACTAATCCAGACTGAATGTGTTGAATCCAAGACTATTCTTATAAAAAATCATCCTACTCTACCCTTGCTGGGCATCTGTAAATAAAAAAATAATCAAAATTACATCAAAATATGTAAGCTCAAACTTTGTGAAAATCAGCATCATCTTCACTCTTGAAGCAAGAGTATGCAAATCCTCTGGAGATGGTTATCTTCTTTTGCATGTGTGTGAGGCAAATGACATTTTTCACTCTACTTGTTACCCTCTGAATTGTTTTATTTCCCTTATTTATTGTGTGTTTTGTTCTACTAGGGAAAGTACCTGCTTTTGTCAAAGTTGTCAGGAGAGCTAAAAACACAGATTTGATCAGTAGTAATTTTCACTTCAGTATTACCTGGTGTGGTGTTCATAAACATTTCAGAACACTTTGTTACTGTTAGCACTATTTTTTAAAAATGTAGGAAATACAACAAAACTTAAACATATTTATGCACAAGAAGACAACTTTTTAGGCCTGTGTCCCTTGCATCAGACTGCAAGTGGATCTCACAGTATCTGTATACAAAATTTAATCTTTCAGCTACCACTAAAGTGTCCTCTACAGAGCCCCAAAAGGATTTTTCTAAACTTTTTATGTTAATCAGGATTTGCAACTTGTGCCTGTTAGTGTAGGCATGACTGGGGAATTTTGCCTCTGGACACTTAGAATTTCTAATCCCTTTTCATAGTTCGCTATGAAGTTGTTATGAATTAAAGACCAGGATATGACGTTGAGAGCTCTGATTCATCAGCAAAGATGGCTTGCCTTGGGGTGGTTGGAATAATTTCCTCTGCTTTTGATTGTCTTTTCTGAGCATTTCCCTTGCCTGCCTGGGGGGACAGCTCTGCTACCTGTGAAGCAGTTCTTGAACTGCTAGTTGATAGACCAGTATATTAAAATAAATTGACACCAATTCTTGTTTAGATTACAGCTGTAGTCCCTGTAGTTGTAAAAGCCTCTGGCTGTAAAAGCAACTGAGCCATCCCTAAGCAACCAGGGGGGAAAGGGTAGGTGTCAGCCAGAATGGAAGTCAAGGCAGCTCTCCAAAGCTAAACCATCCCTGCTTGTGAATCAAAACCTCAGTTATGCTAAGACCCCTCTGGCTATGTCTATTCTGTTAGTCCGCTTGACTTCTCAGCATCTCTAGATTCAAATGAAGAGCAAGTAACATCAAGGGTCGGGTTGCAGATTTACTTTTTAATAGCCTAAATATAAGTATTCATTCTCCTGGTAAACACTTGAGAAAGACTATCACAAATCAGTTGAAAAAATAAAATCTCTATATCTCAAAGCATGAGGCCAATGCAAATAAATAAATCCTGTATAACAAGAAAAGTAAATATTCACTGTTATACTTAGTCTTTCTGAATACAATAGCGCATACAATAGTACACTTAATGAAGAGATCATGCATAACTATTTGCAATTATGTCATTTTATCATGGCATACAATTAATTTATTTGACGTGCCTGATTGTTCAGTAGCATATCTCTATATAATACAATCTTCAAATAAATATTAACCAAAATATTTCTTTGGTTTACGTTATTTATAATCATATCCAAAACAATAGAAAATCAGTCTGGTCTTTTCTGTTTCAGATTAGTTAATTAGACATAAAAGGAACTATTTAGTGATACATTCAGTTTTCAAATACAGTTACCTGTATTTGTCGTTACAGCACTTTAGAAAATAACTGTTCATACTGCTGCCATCAAAGAAATTGTTTCAAGCTTGTACCTTGCCTGTCTTTGTAACCTTCAAGTCCATATTAGACTACTTCTGATTACTGCTTGTAAGAACACTGCAACCAGAAGTAGTTCTGAAGAAATTTGTGTTTAACTTCCTACTAAAATATTTGCATACAGAAAGACCGTGGTAAACAGAGATATGTTTCCTATTTTGATACTGTTAAGTGGCTAAATTTCTATTGAAACTCCTAGGAACAAGACTAGGCCAATGATTCACATCATATTTGTGATCTATCTTCAGTCGTCTACATCTGTGGGAAACCATCACACAATAGGGCAATTATTCTGTCTGCCATTTCAAGTACAGTGAACAGTATCATAGGCGAAGGAGAGTTGCCCCTCTTCCTAAGCAGTGTTTGCTGCAGATTTCAAGAAAATAGAAGTCTGCTGGACATAAAGGTCAGAAGAAATACTCTGTCAGAGGCTGAACAGTTCCTCTTAAAAACTGTGTCAGCATAGAGTAGGGAGAAATCAGATGAAATGAAAATTGGAAACGCTATCAAGGCAACACTTGTATTGCCCACTTGTGGTTGCTTTCCCTGAGTGTGGATACCATGGGGAGCTAGGGCCTCACTTCCATTAGAGGTCCCAGGAAGGTGCAACATGTTAAACTGCACCTAAACTGCACCAAGCTTCCTTGTTTGCCAGCTTTTTTGCCTACAGCAGCAGCAAGACAAAAAACTGGTTAAGTATGCAGATGTGCACAAGTGTATGTGAAATAATGCCTAGGAAAGTTGTAAGAGAAGAAGTGGATGCATGGAAGTCCCTTTTTGAAAGTGGCTGTCTCTGTGTCACAATTTGACTTTGCATCCCCCTTCGTTCTGGCCTCAGGATCATTTTGGCCCAAATATAGACAGCTTTCTTCTTTCCATCCTTTACATGTACTCCATGGCAATCATACGACCTATCAGGGCACAGAAATTTCCTCAGCCAGGACTTGTGTAAAGGATGGGGCACAAGGGGAGATGTGACATGAGGAGCAGGACACAGATGGCAGTGAATCCTAAACAGGCATCAAGAGGCAGAGTATCTGGACCAGAGAAAAAAACTGTTCTGAAAGGAAGAGATTATCTAAAAAGGATGAATATTAGTAGGTAGAATCAAATCTCTATTTATTCTTTGCCCAACCAAGCCTCAGAAGAGCCAGATACTGGAGCCCAGTATCAGACCAAATTATCCATTGGGTTCTTAATCACTCTGCAAACAGCAAGTACAGTAGGATACAGTTTATACCAGTCTTGCACAGGAAGGAGAGCTGTCCTCAGACCCTTGAATAATAAGTATTAACATCCACAGTCTTTGTTTCTATTAAAGGAGGTAGTATAACTAGCCCTGTATACAATTCAGATCAACTTTAATCACTGAAGGAGGTTTTTTATTTCTTTATTTTTGGGTTTGTTTTTATTTTTCAAACCGCTTTTGTTTTAAACTCTGCACTCAGGAAGATCTGTTAACAAGCTCAGCACAGAACCACTGAGAATCATTCGTGAGACATTGGAAGAAACCACTGATTGGCTTTATGGCTTTATTTCTTTTCTGTCTGACATCGTATGGAGTGATGATGATGACAGTGATGAAGGTATTTGTAATGTTAAGACTTCTGTAACTGCTCTAACTGCTGTTTTACATGCATTATGTTGGCTTCCTCAGCTTTTAACCTCACAGACAAGAAGGTCAAACAAAATGAAAAGTGAATGCTGTTGCTAATAAAGCATCTACTGGCTATTGCAATCAGTAAATTGGTCTCTTTGTTAGCTTTCATCTCGTGTTTAATGTACCATTAAAGAAAAGCTGTCAGAATTAAATATTACCATTAGTACATCTTGAAGTAAAGAGTGCTAATTTATACAAGACTTCAAAGCTGCAACCAAAATATGTATCAGGATATTACTTCAGAGAATGGTAATAGCTATTTTCTTTTTATCAGCAAGGATCTAAAGTACCCTGCTAAATATACAAGATAGTCCAAGAAACTTATAACTGTTTTATTTGATATATTTTGATGACAGGACAATTTATTGAAACTCAAAATAAAAAAGGAAAGAAAAAATAGCATTTTGGCTGAACTAAAGGGCTTTTGGATGGCATATTGCAAATAATCCAGTTTACTGTAAATTTTGGTTCTGCCATTATAGTAACATTCTTCATCTGACATCATCTGATAAATGATAGTAAACTGCTAGTGCTTCAAGTTTAGAAACAACTATCTTTCTGTTATAAAAAAAAAGTAGCTTCCTGCTATGAACAGAGCAGTAGTGGATCATCATATCACATCATATTGTTCATTGTGACAAGTAGTGTGTGTAGGAGTCACATCTTCATTTCATGGTAGTTTATTTTATATTCTATTTGTCTATACCAGAATATAATTAAAAAGCAACATGTAATGAAGCTGGCTTCTACCCATTTGTTCATTAACTTGAGATATTGTCAAATTTCTACCTTTTAAGTGTGTGCATGAGCTTTCTAGATTAGCACCATAAATGAATACTAATAGTTAGGTTGCTCCATGTGAGTCTGTGAACTGGGCATCCTATTCTGAGATATGATTTACAACCAGCAGAAAGCCAGTCTCTCATATAGATGAGAAACAGAAAAGATGAAATATTTCATCTTTAGATGAGCTTGTTAAAGTTTGGAAAGTGTTCATTTTTACCATTTCATAGCTCCCAAAGCACCTGCAAACTCTCAAAAACTTAAGTGGATAAGTGTTAATGCAAGTAGGACATACAAAAATTCAAGATCTGAATGCTCACTATGCAGTGTTTGGAAACCTCAGCCCCACCAGCCTTTAGTCCAAGTGGAATTTCATCAATATCTACCAGAAGTGTAAAAAGGCAGTAGACAACTTACTGCATTATTTCATAACAAGTAAGTGCATATGAACTCCCTGCCCATTGAGGCTGAACACTTGCCACAGTCATTCAGGCTGACTTCTTTAAATTCCATGTCCTATGTGGAGGTGGAATAACATGTTTCCGCACAATCAAGTGCTTGTGGTTCTACTGAAGTTGAGTATTTTTTACCTTGGACTTCTCTCAAAGCTAACTTGCATATACATTTTATTAGGTGAAGCTAAAATAAAATCTCTGGGCCTTTCCTTAAAACATGGAAATATGCATAAAATCAAGCAAATTGTAAATTGCAGTCACAAGCTAACATTCAGAAGCACAAACACAGATTTGGATGTTTCCTTGGTTACTACTGCACATTGAATTTGTCTACCCTGGACCTAGGAAAAACTCTATGGTAAGAGAGATATGCTATGAAAAATCCAAAATCTCAGAATAGCGTGCTTTCCATTTAGCATATAAAGAAGAAAATAATTTAAATGAGCCTAGATGAGAAAAAAAGAGATTTTTTAATGATGATATCTCTCATCTGACCTTTGTTCTTTTCTCTTGGTTTAGGTGAAGTGGAATCTTCCCTGAAAAAAGGTTAGTCACTATAGAGAGTAGCCATTTTAAGAATTAACTAGTATATCTGTGATGTAGATTCTGTCATTAGTTACATTGATGTCTTCTAACCATGCAAGGTGTGCTTAAACAAACTCATTAAATAAGAAACTTGAGTAATAACACTTACTGTACTGCTCTGTAAATTACAGAAATATTATCTGTACCCCTATCCTGTATGTGGGACTTATTCATGCCAACACCAGTTATCTGAATGTCTGGGTAGAAGTAATCTTTAGAAAAAACAGCATAGAAAGAATATTTAGTGAGAAATAATGATGAGGTAATGTAAAAGCATTTTACGTTTTGCTGATACAGAACGTTAAATAAGGACTACTTCTGAATCTTCTGAAAAAAAATACTTAGTTATCGTTGAATTTTTAAAGCAGACAAGTGAGGCAAGTAGGATTTATAATCTAAATCTTTTCAGACATGAAAATTGTTATGCTGAAACATATAACTTAAGTTCAACTTCTATTAAATCAAAATGAAAATTTACTAGAAGGCTTGAAATATTTGTCATAGGATGCAAAGCTTTTCAAAACAAGGGTGTGGTTTTTTTCTCCAAGTTGAGAACAGCTTGATAATAACAAGATGTGTAACCAACGCTCTGTGATCTGAATTTGGTATCCATCAAATTCTTAATAGATAAATGCCCATATTGAAGAATCCATGGTGCTGAGATTACAATACAGCTTTCTCTGAAGTTAATTGGAACTGGATCAGTCTTCTATTTAATGACATATTTTGTCAGTCTCAATAGGACATCCAAGGAATTAATAGGCTTGAAGACCATTCATCTTTTTACGGATGATCTTTCATATTAGGACTAAAGGTAACTTATAGACAGTGTAGGAAAACATCTCTTTACTCCATCTGTAAGGATCACAAAAAGTTCAGCATTGTGCTCTCTCTTCTCCCAAAGAGAAGTGAGTGCAGAGTCTGAAGCTGTAGTACATTCTCGTTAGGGATGCTGGGTACATGCATGGAAGATGTCTACTCACCATGGGCCAGTGTAGCTGACCATGCTGGGAGTATTGTGAAGGCATGTCACTGCTGGGAAGGCTTAATCCATAAAAATGTTATGGACATCACCATACTTATCATTGCAATCCCTGATTGTTTGGAAATCAGTAACGTACTCACACCTTATACTTTGCATTGGGACACTAGGTTGTAGAAATAGAATTCAGAGAAGCCATCAAAATAAGCTGAAAACTGTTTAAATTAGTCAGTTATAAGTGATGAGATGACTGTTTGGACCTATAAGTCTTCCATCCAAGGAGATGAGTATCTAACTGCCAGTTTGAAATGTTTTCCTTGGTATTCAGAGTTTATAACCCTGCTCGAGATAAATAACTGAGAGTCTTCTATCTTTGGTGTGAAGAAAATGGACAAGGACCTGGTGGTCAAAGACCCTTTCTGGGTATAACCTTATGCTTTCACATAACAACATCATCAGATAACTTGTTACCACCTCCAGATGAATAGAGGTCTCTGTTTCATCCTGGCAACTAGGATATGGCCTCGATTATATTTCATTTTGTCACCTCTTTTTCTGGGCTACAGAAATGAAACAAATTTGGCCTGAAGCTGCCAGTCCTTTGGAAACACCAGTGTATTGTTGGTTGTCTGTTCAGTGACAGGGAGCTGTTACTGACTCTCTTTGCAGACTTCTCTTAAATTTGTGTAAACAGCAAGGAGCTGGGTCTAAGCCTATACAGAGGTTTTCTGAGACTTCTGTGATGAAGTCTAGAGTCAACAGCTTTTCTGCTTAGCCTCAGTGAAATTCAGTCTTGGGACTAAAGCTCACGAGCGCAGAAGACAAAGCCCTGGGAGGGGAGGGAAGGAGAGGGCTCAGACAAGCTCGTGTGGGCAGCACTCTCACAGACATCACAATCTGTTCCTCTGACCACAAGGTGCAGAGCTCTTCGAGTAGCTTTTCCTAACTTGTGTGTGCTGTCATGTCTATGGCCCAGAAATAACAGTTCCAGAAGAAAGGCTTGTTAAAACAAAACAAGATATTGCATCTGTGATTTTTCCCTTGTGACTGCTGTTAGGGCTGGACCCAAAGAAGGGCCAGCTATACAAATTGGGACACTTTTGGGGTATCAAAATCCTAACAGTAAGATCCACAAAATCAGAAGCGAATTTTTAGGCTGTGTAGTATTCTCTGCTTTCATTTAAAGGACCATTTCTGCATCAAAGTCCTTTTCATTCTGCACAGCATTGTTATCTATAGCTTTGTGGATTTTCCTTCTTTAGGTCTCTTCTTATGCTTGTGGCGTTTGAACATCCTAAACAAAAAAATGACCCAGTGAGATTGTGCAGTACACTACTGCCATCTCCAGAAGATATATTCATTTGACTTTTTTCACATATTTACAGAAAATTCACTCAAATTGCACCCTGGAAACATGCATTATGATTGCTGTGCCTGATTTTTATGTATTTATGATGAATCTAACCCACTGTTATTGTGATATTCATTCATAGTCTGAGAGATATTGAAAAATCTACATACCTGTTTCTTGGCGTATGGACAACCCTTCACTTGTTTGCTTTGTAGACTGTCAGGTTTTATGAATGCTAAAATGTTTGCACAAAATTTACTTTATAATGGAATATAGTAATAGTAACTGAAAAAATAAGAAGACTGCTAGTAGCACAATACAGCTACATATTGAAAAATATTCAAGGGGAGTAGTAAGGACACTGTGTAGTGATGAAGAGAAAAGTGTAATGATAATTACAAGCCCAAAGAAAGCAAAGACTCCCTTCATAGAGGTGTAAATTGAAAGCAAAGATAATAAAAGTACAATAATGACAACGGGCTTGCACATGCAACAGGACTAATATCTGTTTCAGAATCCTTTAGAAAGGATGAAAATGCCTCTCAAGTGCGTTTTTTATTGCAATTATTTTTGCCAGTCCAAGTCTTATCACTAATATTTATCTTTAATAATTGGAAAAGAGTGAATATTTGATATTGTCTAGAAAAAAACTGTGTTATTCAGTGAGGTAGTAAAAGATTATTCTGTAGAGGGCTTTGCAGTCCTTAACAATGCATATTTTCAACATACTAAAACTGCAGAGTATTTTCACAAAAGATATTGAGAAACCTAATAACAGTTTCATGCAGGCTTAATATATTTTTGGCTTCATTTTTTTCTAGAACAATGGTTATGACTGATAGTCTTGTTCATTTTTTCAGGGTTAGTTTAACCATTAGAGACAAATCCAGTTATTTGGGAGGTATATTTTTTCTCCTATTTTGGTCCTTTTTACTAGAAATTATTGTTATAGACAAATAGAAAAATATTTATTATTTTTTGGTGGACATTACTGACATCAGTTGTGAGTTTGGAAAAGCGCAAAAAATTGAAAATAATGATTTGTAAAATACAGGCAAGTGCACTCACTCCAGTGTTGTCAGTCAGGGCTTAAAAATGTCATTATTAAACTGTTCTGTAACTTCTCTTCAGTTTACATATGGGTAACTGAAATTTAAAATCTGAACATGGATTCTTCATTTAGCTGGCCAGGGTACATCTGCCAAGCTATGTACATGTAGCAGTAGCTTTTGTATCTTAACGTAGCATTTTCTTTTGCTCCGAAACAGATGATGCATTCTGGTTGGGAAACATAAATCTGATATGTGGTTTTAGGAGTAAGTTGTCGGAAACTTTTGAAAAAGATTCTGAGGACAGAATTATTTCTTTTTTTACTTTATATTTTGAAGTTTATGGAATTGTTTTTGTCAGATATCCTTCCTTGTTTTTATATTTGAGCTTGGTTTAAATTCTGTCTCTGTCTTTCTTTCTCACTCTCGCACTCTTCCTCTCTCTCCCTCACACAAGTCAGCCACTATGTAAATAATTTTCATTTCAATAAATACAATGAACTTAGAAATAAGAGGAAAAAATAAAGCATTGTTAACCATCTTTATATTACCAAATAGGTTTTTATTTATATTATTCTATACCAACAATCAAAATTATCTTGATTTCGTTGAGGTAGAAATGGATGTCTAAATTTCTGTGAGTCAACCTATGTATGAGATAGAAAAATTTATACAATAGTTATATGAAAGTATTCTATTCATCTTACTTGGCTATAAAGCTCTTTTTTTTTAGAAAAATGCAGTTAAAAATCAAAAAGCCATAAACAATAGAAATTTCTGTTAAAGTTTGCAAGAAATTTTGTTAATTACAAATAAAATTTTCAGCCAAGCATCTTAACCTTCTCTCTTCAGGTAAAATGAGAATATTGTTTCCTGAGTATTAGATTGGTTATTAATATGTTGAAGACAGATACATCATGCTCTTCTTAAATAATGTGGCAACTTTTAAGGGTACAGTCGGTTACAGCAATGGTTGCACTATCAACAATAAAATGTTCCTAAAAAGAAAGTTTCTCAGACCAGATAATTTCCTACATCTCTTTTTAAAAGCAATCAAGCAAACATCTATGACAGCTTCACTTGGCAAAGGTGAGAGGAAGGAACAACCTGCTTAGAGAACTCCGGTAGGGGATTTGCTAATTTGGATTTGAAAGTTATTTTGATACTATGGCCTGTATTAGCCTAAAAAAAAAAAAACTGGTTTGGGTATTAAGATATGGTAGAGGAAAACATTCCAATGAATATTTAAAGTTTTAGTCCTGCAATTTAAAAAGTGTGTTAGATTGTTTTTATCTATTAGTTACCTAAGAATCATTATATATGATCAGACCAAGAAGTCCAGTTTACCCAATGTGTGGGACAGAAGTCCTTATTGTTGCCCAAGAGCAACAAGTGCAAAGGCCTCATGGTTGATATAAGAACTGTTAAAGCTGCAGTGATGCAGCTGTACTATAGTTTATATCAGAAGAATAACTGGAAAAATTCAAATAGCTAGCTGATGTGGCAACTAACTGTATTTATGGGCAGAATACTGAAATTAGAACATTTTCTTTTGTCTTACTTAGAAGACCCTTTTTTTATACAGTAACAAATCCTCAAGAATGAAGAAAACAAGTGGGTTGTCTGGAGGTAATATTCAAGTTCAGGAAACTATTTCCAACCAAACATGGACTGGAGAAAAGAAATTCAGAGTACCATAGGTACAACCTGAAAATAGAGTTGTTGGTGTGGTTGTTTTATACGTGACTTAGAAATTAATTATGCAGTTCCATTCATCCCTAACATATATATCTATTTGTACTGGTAATGCCTTCTGAATTCAGGTTCTTTTATGTTGCCATATGGTAATGTTCAATTTTCTGTGTATGAGCTGCTATTATAGATCTCTTTAAAAGGCTTTAACTGTCTCCCTGGGCTACACTTTACTACAAAGCATTTTGTGTATCTTTATGTAAAGTACACCCTGTGTTAAAAGATGAAAATCATTGATTGATTCAATTCTCAGATGTTAAACTGCTTTTCCAGATATGTGTTTTTTGCATTTTGCATTTTTGTGGCATCCATTTCTGTTATTAATGTTATTTTTAAAATCACATCCTGGTTTACCTCTCTGATCAATACAGTAATAGCATATCCACTATAAAATAGCATTTTATAATATAAAGAAAATATTTTCCCTATTATCTTAATGAAACAAAGCAATATACCACTAGAGAATAGGGATGTTCTGTTATAATTCTTTTGCCTATTGAAGAATAGTGATTGAGTTCCAACTTGAGTTTTAACATCTTAATGTAAACTTGTCAGCTGTCTTTTAAAAAGTATAGAGAGAACTTTAGCCACAAGGCCAGTAGGAGTCCTGGGCAGAAGTGTGGCAGCACAGAGGTTTGCAGCTGCTTACAGTACCCTCTCAAATCAGGGAAAACCTTATGTAGGGCTATTTTTGTTATCTTGGTGGAAATCTTCCTTTGCACACCAGTAGTGGACTTCTTGAGGAGCTTCTTACCCTCAGAGAAGAGGAGAGTGTTAGGCAGATGCCCCCTTGTCTGGGAGCCTGCTGTGCCCAAGACAGAACAAATGCCTGACCTGATAAGTGAGATGGTTGTCCAAAACTCAGTTAAGCCCCCAGCACCAAACTGGGGGTCCTGAATGCTTCTGAGAGAACTCAAACCCCCCCACAGCTACTGTTGTGCCAAGGAGGGCATAAAGCATATGAAGCCCCATGCTCATGACCTGCAGAAACTGTATCTATCTTCTGCATACCAGGCCCCCAAAGGAAAAATCAATTGTATCTAGAAGTGATTTAATTTATAGGAATACGTATTTTCAGACTAATACATCAAGGTAGGATCTGCAGAGTTGATGTTTTTTTTAAGCCAAGCAGAGGAGCTAAGGTTAGTCTTGAGATTTCTTTATTCTATTTTTTCCTCCATTCTCAAAAAAACCCCTATTGAATAGTTTTATATGGGAAAAGATTTCTTTGATGCTAATCAAGATTAGAGATTTGATGTATTGCTGTATATATAATTTTGCTCTATTTAGAGGTCTACAATTTTTGTCTGCATACAATTACGTTCAATTAAATGCAGACTCTGATAAAATTTATTATGAAAAAAGTAATTTAACATTAAAATAATGAAAAAATAATATCTTTGCAGTATGGAATCCATAAAGAGAAACATGTCAAGACAATTTTACTTTCCACAAAAAGAAAAGAAAGGCCTGTTTTTGATCACATGGCTCTATCCCTGATTCCTTTAGATTGGGGTTTTTGGTGGCTACTTTTTGTTGCTTTTTTTTTAATCAAAGTGTAATTAGCATTCCTTTTACATTTCAGAACCAAGCTACAGAATTGCAATCTGGGAATGAAAAATACAGTCTTAACATATTTATATATTTGGAATAAAAATTACATTTATGTAAAAAATGTTTAGGGTTGAAGATCTTTTAGTAACTTCCACTTCTAACTCTTTCAAAAGCTCAGCAATTACAATTCCTCCATATAAAACAGCTTGTGTATTGTCTTCCTGAAGGGTGCCAATGCTACTTACGGACAGTTAGTCAGAGATAATTGCAAGTACCCTCCTCCCCTTAAGAACTTTTCTGTTAAGATACTGCCTTTCTGCTGTAAATGGAAAAAGTAAACCCCAGAGGGGTTTCCCCCAGAGGGGTTTCCCCCAGAGGGAAAAGTAAACACAAAACATAAAATCAGTTAGGCTTTAGAAAGAAGAGAAAACGAGTGTTTGTGCACTGTGTCAAGCTCCGTTTGCCTTGGAAAACTGAGGCTTTCAAGCTGGAATTAGCCAGAACCATTTCATTTTTCCTGGTGGAGGATGGAGTACAACTTTTGGATTTATTACAGAGAAACAAATCTTAAGAGAACTATTTAACAAGTCCCATGTTCACAGCTAATTCTTCAGCCTTGGAGACTTCTGTCAAACTTTCCCTCTCATCTCAGCTCTTCAGGAAAAAACAAAAATTTTCCTGCTGAAAGACAATTTTGTATTGAAAGACTGCAGGATTTATTTTTTAAGGAGCCCAGGTAGATATATGAAATTTCCCAAATGAATAAAAAGCAAAGGGAAAAGGTCAACTATAGCCATCATAGATTTTCTGATAAAACTGATTTAGTAAGTACTTAGTAATATACATTTTTACTCACCATTAATTGCCAGAGCTATTTTATTCTATAGCAAAAGGAATGGTATTATCTCAAACATAGCAATATGGAAAAATACATACATATTTAATTGCCTTTAACATAATGAGAAAAGGAGGAGTAGAAGAAGTCCAGGTTAGAAAGCTGGAGATTATGAAAGAGTGGCTCATAATAAAATCTTTATACAGCCTCTTTTCCTGTTCCTCCACACAGTTCTGAAAATGCCTTCCTCACAATGCATCTCCTTTGCTGTATAGTCTTGTAAAAATAAAGATAAGATAAAACATATCCTGGAATTACCCCTTAGCAAGGTGATGATGTCAGGAGGTCACCTACAGTGAATGTCTATTATAGACAAGTGGAACTACAATAGCATGGAAACAATTGAATAACTCTTGAACTGGAATCTAATCTATTTGTTTTTGTTCTCTTCTGGGATTATAAAGGAGGTTTAACATATATCTGGAAGGCCATGTTAAATCCCTGTATCCTTGCGGGAACATAAAGCCTATTTGTTTGCTGTATGCTACTCAAGATAGGTTCAGAAATATTTGAGGGATATATTCTCTGTATCACTGATAGCTGTTTACTGATGTCAAAGTATTAAGTGGAGAGAATAAAGGCAACTAACGTAAAGTAGTTGAGCTTTGCTGAATAGGTTTAGGAACAATCAACATCACTTCACAGCAACATCTACAGTTTAGAACAAGTTGTTTTGGGTAAATATACCCTAGAGCAGAGACTTTTCACCAAGAAGAATGAGAAATGATCTTCTGTGACCTCTGTCAAAAGTCATCTTATACAGCAAATGAAAGACACGCTGTCTAATTCTGCAATATATAAAAGGAAAATTATGTGCTCTAAATGCTCTACAGTGTAGTTGTGATTTCCAAAGAGATGGATAAACAATCTTGAATCCATACTTAAGAGGCACTGTGGCCTGGTATCTCACTCATTGGATGATCACACAGACCATTCAGCATTTTCATTGCTAAAAGGCAATTCAGCTCCTGTCCCATTTTCAAGAAAGATCTCAGACACATGACTTCAGGAAAAGTTATTCTGTACCCCAACATGAAGTTGCTACGAATCTCAGAACAGGACAAGTTCTAAGAAAACACTGGGGGTAAGACTGTGCTGCTAGCGAGCTAGAAGGGAAGTCACCTAAATTAGTCATATGTGTCACTCAGAATCTCAAACACTGAATGCTGAAACTTAAAGCCTTGTGTTACACTGTATTTCATTCCTGGATGAAGACACACCACACTAATTTAATTCCTCAATTAAATATTTCCTGCTCTTTTTTTTTCCCCCATTTTTTTTCCCTGTTGCAAAATTTGTGTTTGTTTTTTCCTCTAGAGTACAGTTACATGATCCATTGGTAGCTAGCAGGAATTTGCTCTAATGCACAAATTCCTTTATTCTCCTCCTAGCCCCATAAGGATAACTGTCACCCTAACCAGCTGGTACTATCTTGATTAAAAATAGACATCAGCTGCACAGTTGCAAATTTCTCCTGAGGATACCAGCAGCAAGAGAGATGACTACTATTCTTCATACAGACAGCATCTAGGAACACATTAGAAATGACATCCCTCTCATCTTCTTAACACCACTCACTCTTGCCTTGCCCTCAGTATCTGTTTCTACCAACTCTTCAGGCTAATCAGCTGCCTGCTACCAATTAGTCTTGATAAACTAGCAAGGATATATCCCCATTAAATTGCTGGCAATAGCTGTAAAGGTTTTGGCTGCTCAAAAGCAAGTTATTAACCTCTATTCCACCAGGCCTCTGAATAGAACTCATTTCCTTTTCACTCTTAGCTATTTATAAAGATATTTATAAAAGAAAGAATGTCAAAGCACTGAAGGAGTATATCACTGTGTTACCTGCATGAGGCTATGGAAAAGACAACGAACTGGTAAGATTTGCTTAGAAAGAGTAATGTACTATCATTTCAAGTGAAATTCCATTAGTTTAATTATACCTTTTAAAGAATGGATACATTAAACCTATGTAGCATCCTGACTGCAGTATTTAAGTAGAAACAGGATGGCTTTAAGCATGAGGGAATAATATTGAATGTCAGGGTTCAGAGTTAAATTCCCTGTTCTCTTGCTGACTTTATGTGTTAACTTGAGTAAAGCATTCTTGTGTTTTAAATGGTGACAATAATCCCTTTTTTTCTCACTTTGCCTCTCATAACATTGATAGTTTTTATTTGGTCTGCTGGGTTTTGTTAGGGTATATTTCATCCATAAGATGGAAATTCAGCAGAAGGTGAGGTCTAGGAGCTGTTTTAGCAATGCCAAATTGCTACTTGCCGCTTCGTCCTCGAATGAAGCAAGTTGCAGGGCTGTGCTTTCCCACCAAGAGAAGAAATATCACTCTCCTTGAGTTTGAAATCTTCTGCTACAGAGGTGGAATGTCACGTGGTGTTACAACTCCATGCAGTACCTAAAGCAGTTCATGTGGACTGAGGCCCACAGGTACTATTGTAACACAATACAGTTAAAATAGCTAAGAATAATGTTATATATTTTATTGTGTTAAAAAGGAGATTAAAAAAATTATCAAAATCAGAAACAGGAGAGCAGACGAAGAAGGGAACTCTGTTTCAGGAACAAGGAGAATCTCCTCATGCCCTACCACGAGGGGCTGTCCCTCTGTGCTCTGGCTGATGCAGCTGCACCAGGGGCTCACATCCCCCATTCAGGGGATAGCAATTTTTTTCTCTTTCTCCCTCCCTGATGTTCCCGAAGCTGTGACTTTGTAGTGTGCAGGCAGCACTGAGCTGTTGTTAGACACTGTGAAAATATGTTAATGAAAATTACATGGGTGAGGTGAGGGCAGCCAGCGCCCAAACTGTATGTTGGGCAAGCAGGGGTTTTCAGAAAAGCTGATCCTCATCTGACTGTGAGGGCTTGTTTTGGGTCAACAGTACGTGAATATACCAGCCTGCTAACAGTATAGTTCAGCATATCTTCTCTCAGCCTCTTGAAATGGTCAGTGAGGAGACTGCTACCTTCCCTTCTTGGAGTTATTTAAAATAATCACCCTGCTGTTTTCTGTATCTGCAGAAGACTCGAGGTCTAGAGAATCTGGTGTCAAGCAGTATCCACATTTAAGGAAATAAAGTACTTACCCATTCAAAACCCAAGAAATGCAAGGGGAAAGATAATTTTTCATGTCTGCTTTATAACCGAAGAAAACAAACAATGAAATACGTAGTCCCTTACAATAATTTAATAAACCGTATTGTCATCTCATAAAGAATTGGGATGGTTGCCGTGGTGACAAAGACTATCCTTGCTGCTCCTTGGTTCTGTCATTTTTCTAAACATGAATTCATAATATTTAAGATTTATTAACAATGTGTCACATTGATAGAGATAAATTACATGCTTGAAACTGGCCATGTAAGTCTTTTATGATATTACAGCTGCTCTGTCAACTCAGCAATAAGATATGATGTGATTACTAGAAAATTAAAGCTATTTGTCATAAAAGATGAAGCAGAGAGTATCAAAACTCTCAGAACAGGAAAAAAAAATAAATCTCAAATAATCTAATGTGTATCCCTATTTAAATATTTTGGAGTTAGCAAAGAGTCACTATTTTCTGTCTTGTAAATTGATCAGCATATATTGAGACTAGATTTATTTGTGCTGGGAAAATTTAGGTTGTAATGTATCAGAATTGAAGTGTTCCAGGCTGCAATTTTCTATGATAGTTCAAACTATAATGGTGAGCTTGTGAAGAGATCTTAATGATGGCACATTTTGTAGTATATAAAAACATATATATACATATACACGTTTAAGTATTATGAAGGTATATTTAACTTCAAGGATTTTTGGTAGGGTTTTCTGTGGAGTGCAGCATCCTAATTGTAGCAGCAAGTTAGATGAGTTTCTCGGTGCAGCTGTCTAGAAAATATCTTTTTAATGTACCTTACTGAAGTATTTGTGTCAACTAAGTTTACCATGGATACAGTGTGAGGTTGGTTTAGTTGGGCAGCTCTACTGTCATTGCTTAATATATATTTTGCAGTCAAATTAGCAATAAGAAATTCCCTAAAACCACAATAATTTTAAAAGCCTTTTTTTTAGAAATAGCAAAGGTTTACACTTATTTTTTCAAGAAAAAGAGACCTGTTTTCTGTAGTGAGACACCTAGTAGATGGGAACCCAGCAGTACTGAGGCATCTTAAGGCAAGCAAGGAATATGTATGACTCTGCCTGAAGAATTTTATTAGTGGGACACATCCGTATCTGTGTGCAGGGTGACTTCTTCAGCTGGGTGAGGTATGTCTCTGCTGTATGTTGCAATGCAGAGGAAGTGACTCGGCTTTCGTGAAATGCATGAAGTCAGGGTTTGGAGGCAGTCTGGAGCAGCAGCACGGGAACTGCTCAGATGTGCTCAGAATCAGAGATCCTGCCGATCTTGTCCTGTACCATTTCTACCACTTATGGTACTTAAATTAGTTTATGCATCCTCTTAAGTAGAACAGGTGGGAAAAGTTTGAGAATCCAGTAACTAGATTCTCTCAGTTGATAGAAAAGAAATCCTCACATAGAAGCAGAAAGGAAAATAATCCAGGTTCATCTGAAGTGCGGTAGATCAATGTGGCATGATTTATTCCTAATCACAACCTTTGAGGTCTATGGAGCAATGAATGAACTACACACCCAGGCTGCAAAGAGTAAGATGAAAACAGAAGAGAAAGTCCTTTTAGCTTAATAACATCATATAATTAGTTTAGTTATGCTGCCATACTAACAGTGATATGTATTTTGGCCTTTATTACCCTTTATCTCAGTGAAATGTTCTCTCTATCTGAAGACAACACAGTCTGATGCTATAGGATAGCTATGTGTCTTGCAAACCAGATACAATCATTATTTCATATGACAAATACTAGCCAAGAAAAATATTCTGTATTTATTTTCAAAGACCTATGCAAAGATCAGAGTCTGTATCTTCGAGAATGTGCATCCTGTTACAACCTGAGCAAATAACTAAAGGATCCAGTAATTAATATCAGTTTCCCACTGCAGAAAATATATACGCAATACCGTAAACCAGATACTCTGTATAATCTTAATAACTTTATTGCATATCTATAATAAATGCCTTTGAATTTTTTACCATTATATGAAAACAGTGCTATGCAAGCTTGATTTAATTCTCATTATTTTTTTCTCAAATTCAGCATTTTGCATTCTTTATATTATCCTGGTTTTGACATAATAGGGACAGTAGGAAAAAATCAGTTACAGCAATAATTTAATATCAATGTCACAGGCGAGGAATATTGTTCCAAAGAGACGGCATAGCAAGGGCAGGAAAATATTGTACCACTTTCCTCTTCTAACAAGGCAGTTCTCAGTGTGTTGGTATACAGCATGATTAAAATGAGTCATTTTCTGAGACAACGATCCCTAACCTGAGAACCTTTATCTCTGTAATTGGTATACAGCATTGAGTCTACTTTTATTGCATTGGAGCTACCAGCTGAGCATTTAAGCTTTAAAAAATTCTAAAAAATGAAGTAAAAAGAACATTTCTTTCCCTACAAAAGTAATTTGAAAACCATAAAATACTAATCCCAGTAAACAACTCAAGATACATACAGGAAAAATGTTCAGTAAAAGCATGGTTTTTCAGATTCATGGCCAACACATTAGTCTATAGCTGTTACAGATCAGCAAAACCTATTCTTGACTTTAAAAGTAGCTGGGTTGCTCAACTAAAAACAGAATAAGTACTGAAGTCAATGTTGCGATTTTTCCCATATATAGTCTGCATATATATATAAACAATAGTTTTAAAAAGTTTAATATTATATAATTATGAATATGATGATAAAGGCATGGCTCTGTTAAAATATTTGAAGCACCTGAAGTGTTTATTTATTATGAGAATGGATCTGACATTTTTGTGTGTGAAAATTATTTTAATATTGATAACTCTACATTGCTTTTTTTCTAGAAATTCAAAAGCCGAAAGCAGAGAGACAGGAAAAGAGAACAGCACCGAAGGGTAACTTTTTTTATTTGTTTACTACCTACATATATGTATGTAATATACAGTCTACTTGTTAACTACATACATAACCATTGTTGAATTATAGAAGTATTCAAAGATCAGTTGGCACAGAGTGTAAATAATCAAAAATTCACATATACTTTAGGATTAAGAAATAGTGTCACTTTATGTTTATGTGGCTATATTGTAAATGCTGTTCTTGTGCCGTGACTTATCCAGGAATATTTTTTGTAGCAAAGGTGCAAGAAAGTAGAGTGCTGACGAACTTCCTCTGGTGCAAAAGCCATGAAGCGTGCAGGGCAAGGACGAAAGCAAATTTATAGGCCAGTGGGTGCCATCCAAGTTAGGAATTTGTAGCTAACAGTGAGCCAGGTGTGTATCAGAGATAAAAAAAAAGACTCCATTTTAAGAACCTACTCTTTTTCAGACTGTTTAATCTTCTCTAACTGGCACTTTCTACAAATCCATAGAGGAACTGGTTTGGACTGGTTTTCAGAGGTCGTGTAAACAAAGAAATTTCCTGGGGTGTGTGCAGATTTTTTGCCTAAGAAAGCCTCCTCTGTAAAGGCTATGCTACATAAAATTTGATGAGCATCTCTCTGATGCACCAGTGCTGTGTTTAGTAATGGCAGGAGGAAGCAGAAGGAAGGTTATTAAAAATAATGTGTATATACATACACCCTCCCTCACACGATTATATTAATTTCTGTATATATTCTTTATGTGTTTTATAGTACTTTACTTTGTTTAGTACTTTGTTTTATCTAGTGCTATCTTTCCAGTTCTGTGCTAATCAGGGTCATCTGCAGTGCCTAGAACTGCTTCCCAACTACTTAATAAATCATGTTGTGAGAAAATGAATTTTTTACAGTATCAGTGGGCTACCGTGGCAATAATGAACTCGGATCCATTAGCCAGGGATCCCAGTTAAAGTCTTTTCAAGCACAGTATTCTAAAACCACAGATGAATAATAAGAAGTTATAAGAAGCCAGAAAAAAAAGCATTCAGGTGTTATTAGTTATGCATCTGCCTGATAATGTAGTCTTTTAGTATATAATCACTTACTGAAGTACAGGACAAATATTTTTTCTCTGTTTTCCATTTTCATATTTAGTCCCAAAAACGCATCGTGTACATAGGAGGAATAATTACAAGAAAACATTCTGGCTGGCCTCAAGCTAGAGCATAAAGGCATGAATCTGCAGGGAATTTTATTGTTACCTTCTAAAGAACCTCAAGGAAGAATGTGCAAATACAGTCTTGTATTGTTTTTAATAGGAAAAATCTAGAGGTAAAATTAATATTTTTAACAGAAGCTAACACCCTAAACAAATTTTAGTCTTCCACCCAAAAATATGGGACACTAGAGTTTTAAAAATAATTTAAAGTATAGTTTTGAATAGTCAAACCTCATGAATCCAAGTCCCAAGATTTACGAGGGAGTTCCATCCATAAGCTTCATTTTTAAAAGATTGAACTGAAATACGAGGAATAAATACAATGAATGCAAACCCCAGATGGAAGTCACTGAAATTGTAAGAAAGATTCTTGCAGAATTAAGAGCCAGTCAAACTTGTGCCCTAAAATTTGCTTGTAATTTAATATTTTAATATACCTCCCTCTTTGGAAAGAACTTATTCCTAAAATCCAATCTAAATCTGCTTTCCAGTTTAAATCCATTGCTCCTCATTCTGTCACTGCAGGCCTTTGTAAACAGGCTCTCCCTGGCCTTCCTGTAGCCCCCCTCAGGTACTTGAAGACCGCTAATAGGTCTCCCTGGAGCCTCCTCTTCTCCAGGCTGAACAACCCCAGCTCCCTCAGCCTGTCCTCAGGGCAGAGGTGTTCCAACCCCTTGATCATTTTTGTGGTCCTAATGTTGAGATATATTGAGATAAAGTAGATAGAAGTATAAAATTTCTGTCTAATAGAAGGTCCAATGATAATCCAATGACCTGATCATTTCTGATTTTTATGGAAAACTGATGTTTGCAGTGAAATGAATTCACCTGCGTTTCTGGGATGTATCTCTTATCACAACAGGCATTGAGAAGGAACAGGAAGGGTTGATCTACTGTGTGATGTTTCCTAAATATGCTTCACTAATACATTGTTGTTGGAGTGAGGGATGGAAGAAGACAATATGATAATGAAAGGCCACCCAGGACAGTCAGATTAAACCATAGTGATTTTAGGACAGATATTTGCATGCTTCTGAATTAGCACTAGGCTCTCTGTTTTTTTTCAGAAAGTATCTCTGAATTAAGCCTAATTTGAACAAATCAATTCCAAGCCCTTCAAAACTGTTTCATCCTCCTATCCCTACCAACTTGCTATTAGGGCTATACTGATAATGCAAATATTAAACATCACAGGTTAAATCTGATGGGGTTTTAGCATATGGATAAATTATGAGATTATAAAGACAAATATAATGTATCCCATAATTTAATTTACTTTAGACAAAAGATAAGGTATTTGACAGAGCTAAATAGATAAATAGAGCTGAACCATACAAATCCATGGTATACTAAAAACTGATTTCTAGAGGTATGGCTACAGATATTCCTAAATTAACTTTAAACTAAGTAACATGGTACAGATAGTGATGTAGCTGTAGTGGCTCAAGTACAGCTATCAAGTATTTATTTAGCTGCATGGGCTTACAACATCCAAGGGTGAAGCCAATGCTGTGGGCAGTTTGATTACCACCAGTACCTGTCAAACCTAAATCTGAGGTCAGATGGAGGGAACACTGTCTGACTGCTGCACTTAAATCTAATTTTAAATTGTACAAACACGTATCTCATGAGACGTTGTTTTGCTCTAACATGGCGCTTACATTTGGTATTGAAGGGCTAAATCTAGCACAGGGTTAGGTGCTGCAGTGAGCAGTGTATGCATGCCTGGTGGCAGCTGGGGAAGATCTGGGCAAAGTCAGAGACAAGCTTCTTTCCCCTCCACAGGTAATTGAGGTGGCTTTCAATGAGTCGAGGTGCCTCCATAGTTCATTAATTGCTGGGATTTCCTTAGTTTATTGTTATGGACCTGGAAGCCTCCAGATCAAGCCCTTTCCTTTCTTTCTTTCTTTGGTGTTCAGGTTTTTTGGAGTGTTCCTTCAAGAAGAATTAAGTTATAGCCATTTAAGGTTGCTTTACTTCTGAATAAAAGCATCTACACAGCGATTTAATGCTCTCTGACTAATGTACTCTAACTTCATTGTATTAGTTCATTTATCTTAACTTTCCTGAGTGTTGCTCTGTAGACAAGCACTTAGTCAGTTAGTTGGAGCAAGCAATCTCTGCTTCATGCTTATTGCACTCATCACCTAGCTTTATACTAAGCAGCAGACTTAAGACTTACTCAGCTGGAAACTATTTTTACTTCCCTTAGGTATGGAATTAGTGCCTCCTTATTACAAGCCTTTTTTTTGCCCTTGCTTTATTGGAATGAGGAACGTCTCTGTCTCAAGCAATTTAATGAAGAAAAGCTAAATCACATCCCTCTTCACCATGTCTTCCACTTGATGAAAATCAAATATACTATTAGATAACTGAAATTTGGAAAAATCCCGCACATGAATGTTGTGCTTCTTGTTTGTTTAAGTTTATGTTAAGTAGATATTTTTATATGATTAAGTTTGGAATAAATTGTTAAATTGCCTTAAAATTTTCCATTATAAACTCCTATTTCAGATTATTTATAAATTTACCACACTCCAGTCATTGAGGATGAAATTTTTCATGCTCATATTTTTGCCTCAGGCTGAATTTTCATTCAAAGTCATATAAAAATGTTTCAGCCATTTTCAAAATCTAGGTTAGTGAAAATGAGGTTGGGGTGTTACATTTTTTCCGATGCTAATAACAGTTCATTCTGAGCTTATGCTTTTTTTCATAGGAAAGTCCAAGAAAAAGAACTTTGCAAGGAAGTCCAAGAAAATTTCTTTAAGTTGTGGAAAAATTTAGCTGATGCAAGGTCATAAAACTGATTTTACTTATTATTCTTAGTTTTTCTGGATGAATCCAGCATCCTATTAAAAAAAAAAAAAAGGTGATCTTTTAATTGCCTAGTATATCAAAAGCAAATAAATAGTTGAATTAAAGTTGAATAAGTAGTTTCATTTCCAGCTTTTTTCAGCTGAAGAATGCCTAACTTTGCAGCCTTAGAAACATATTTATGTGCTTTCCTCTTTTTTTTTTTTCCTATGCAAAAAGAAACTCTTATTAACTCTAGTTTGTTTCACAGAAACATGGCATTGTGGCCAGCATAGCTTATTTCTAAAACTTAATCTTGCACCTGAGCCCTGTGGGCTTGAAAAAGGGCATATATTAAGTCCTTTTTATAAAGAAATTGATATCTAAGTAACTAAATCTGGAAAAGATCTGTGGACAGTGGAGTATTTTCTATGACAGGGGTTTTGGACCACGTATGAAAGTGAACATGAAAACATTTCAAGGTGAAAAAACAGAGATAATATGCAAAAGAAAAATCATATTTGTCAGATGAAACATTGACTTTTGTCCCTTCTGTGTACTTTGGTGTCCCTGCTGTGCTGCTGCTGAAGAGTCAAAAATGGCCAGTCATCACACCCCTGAAACATGAACCCTTTAATTTTTGGCAACACCTGCCCTCTCCAGATAAGGTTCTACCCAAAAGGCTTAGCTCTGACAGTGTCTCCAAAAGAGGTAATGGTAAACATTACAGTCTGAGATTAGCACGCTCTGAGGCTGTGGGGATATCAACACATAGGATATGGTTTTTGGACTAACCGGAGATCACCTTCAGCCTATCACTGGGAGGAGAAAAATAGCTTATGCTTATGCCAGCCTGGTCTCTGCTTATCCACGTTCCAGGCTCCCTGCCCAGATACATCAAGTTACTTTTCTTTCTCAAGGAGCCAACTGATCCCTGGTCCATTTTTCTAGCTTGCAGTCCACACAAATAATATTATTTGCTTGCATTTTACCCCTTTATACCATTGTGATGATGTGAAGGAGTCTTAAATTAGATTTTTCTGTCTACTTTAAGGTCTGCTGACACTCAATTTGGTTGGTGTCATTCAAAACTTGTTTTGTGGGGTTTTTTTCCCAATACATGAAGTAGGGAAATAAAATAAAATAACTATATCATAAAATAGTTTGAGGAGCAAGGGACATTTAAAGTTCATCTATATCAACCTCCCCTGCAATGACTAGGGACATCTTCAACTATATCAGAGTCCCTTTCAAACTGCTCTTGAAAGTTTCCAGGGATGGGGCATCTACTACCTCTCTGAGAAACCTATGCCAGTATTTCACCACACTCATTGTAAAAAAAATTTCTTTCTCATATCTAGTCTAAATAGTCTCTCTTTTAGTTTACAGCCATTTACCCCCTGTCACAGCAAGCCCTGCTAAAAAGTCTGTGTATACGACTTGTTCTGGATGTCATCTCCAAACACATTGAAGATAAAGAAATTATTAGAAGTGTCAACATGGATTTACCAAGGGTAAATCACGCTCCACCAATCTGATCACCTTCTCTGATGTTATAACTAGATGGCTGGATGAGGGGAGAGCAGCAGATGTCATCTACCTTGACTTCAGCAAGGCTTTTGACACTGTCTCCCACAACATCCTCATTAGAAAATTAAGGAAATGTGGGCTAGATCAGGGGGCAGTGAAGTAGAATGAGTCCTGTTTGTGTGACAGAACTCAGAGGGTTGTCAGTAATAGAGCAGGGTCGAGCTGAAGGCCTGTAACCAATGACGTCCCCCAGGGGTCAATACTCAGCCCAGTCCTCTTCAACATATTCATCAATGATCTGGACAAGGGGACAGAGTGTATCCTCAGCAAGTTTGCTGATGATACCAAATCGGGAGGGCTGGCTGACACTCTAGAGGGCTGTGCAGCCATCCAGTGTGACCTGGACAGACTGGAGAGCTGGGCAGATAAGAACCTAATGAGGCTCAACAAGAGCAAATGTAAGGTCCTGCACCTGGAGAGGAAGAACCACAGGCACCGATGTAGGTTAGTGGTGGATCTTCTAGAAAGTACTTCTGAGGAAAAGGATCTGTGAGTTCTGGTGGACAGTGGATGACAGGCTCTCCATTAGCCAGCAGTGTGCCCTTGTTACCAAGAAGGCCAACGGAATCCTGGGCTGCATAGGGAGAAGTATGTCCAGAGCTCGAGGGAGGAGGTCATTCTCCCCCTCTACTCTGCACTGGTGAGGCCATAACTGGAATACTGCATCCAGTTCTGGGCTCCCCAGTTCAAGAGGGACAGGGAACTGGAGAGAGTCCAACATAGGGCAACCAAATTGATTAAAGGATTAGAGCATCTCCTGTACGAGGAAAGGCTCAAAGAGCTGGGGCTCTTTTGCCTTGAGAAAGACAGGGGGGAGCTTATCTATGTTTTCAAGTTCCTAAAGGGTGGGTTGAAGGATGATGGAGCCGGACTCTTTTCAGTGGTTACCAGTGAGAGGATGAGGTGTAACAGGCATAAGCTGGAACATAGGAAGTTCCACTAAAATATGAGGAAAAACTTCTTTATGGTGAGGGTGCCAGAACCCTGGAACAGACTGCTGAGAGAGGTCATGGAGTCCCCTTCTCTGGAGATTTTCAAGACCTGCCTCAATGCAGTCTTGAGTAATGTGCTCTAGGAAATCCTGCTTACCAGGGGAGTCAGACTAGATGATCTCTTCCAACTCTGTCAAATCCGTGAATCTCTGAATCATTCCTGTAGGCCTCCTTTAGTTACTGAAAGTCCACAATAAGGTCTCCCCATAGCCTTCTCTTCTGCAGGCTGTACCACCCCAACTCTCTCAGCCTTGCCTCCTAGGAGAGGAGCTCCAGCCCTCTGGTCATTTTCATGGCCCTCCTCTGTATCCACTCCAACAGTTCCATGTCTTTCCTATGCTGAGGACTCTAGACCTGGATGCAGAATAGAATAAATTTTTAAAAAACCCACGACAGTTTCCCTTACACAAGTAAGATGTTCTGTGCCTAAAAACAAGCTTTGTGATTGCCAATCTGTTCTCCATAGTTCAGCTGTATTTTTTGTCATAGAGAGCACAAGAGCTTTTTCTGATGTGCAGAAGCTCATGTTTCACTGCCATTGACCATCACAGAGCTATTGTTTGCAGAACTGTGCTATCACCCCATCCAAAACTGGCTGGCTCAAAGTGTTTTGCACAGAGCTAGCACCTGCTAATACAAATATAAGATGTAAAAGCATGCTACACTTTCTGCAAAAATATTCAGTCTAAGTTCTCCACGGTATAGGGAGAGAGGAGACTGCTTTCCCTTGGTGTGCTACTAGATGTCCTAAAGCAATTGAATGAGTTACAGTCTGTAATTCTTTCAATAATATGTTGTTGCTGCTGCTGCATTCTTCACAACCTGTTTTTTTAGTCTAATTTGGTTGTCCACATTCCTTAAAGGCTTTGAAAAATCTCCCTTCACTCTCTTGCCACTGTACTGCTAATTGTTATCAACAATAATTTACTTGTTATAACTGGAAATGTATTTGGATAATGCAAACACATGCAAGACATAATGAAGTTACCGAATGTTCAGAATATTTTTTCTTAAAGACATGGGCCCATTTTTTAATGAGGAAATATTTAACCAACAAAAAAAGCTTCCACCCCTGTGAAATGACATTTGCTGCAAAGCTGGTGAAATGAATGTATGCAAAAACTTTATAGTGCTTGCGCATAAAACTCACAGTTGTCTTCTAGTCAGAGTTATATTTTCTGAGGCTTATTTGTTGACAGAAATTTGAATACTGCAAAGAAAATAATTTTTTCCTTGAAATTGCAAAATGCTAGTCTTGTAGTGGTAGAGCTTGACAAGGAATATTTTTGCCTAACAAAATCATTAGCTTGTGGGATAGAACCATGTCTAAAAACATGGTCTGAAAGTTGGGTGGGCAAGAGTCTGTAAGGATTCTAGCAGGATGTATACTTGGTTATGTTTTGAACAGCTGCTCCCTCTGAAGTTGCACTCTGATTAAAAGACATGTTTTCCTGTTAATCCATCCTGTGGCTGAAGTAATAGCTAAAAATAAAGAAAAAAGAGCATGGAAAGCAATACGCTAGCCATTTTTGTTAAGAATAGAAAGCAATGCTGTCAGGGACTGAAAATAATTTCCTCTGTCAGAAATCTTAGAGTCAGGGTGCTTATGTAATTGGACCAAAAGAGATTTCACAGACTAGATTAAGGTTGCTGAATAATCACTTATTTGGCAAAAGTATGATCTAATATGTGAAGCATATTGAAGGAAAAATATTTCACTTGGACCTGGAACTAAATATTGACACTAAGAAGGTCTAGTGTCAATACGTCATCTACTGCCTGTGACTCAGAGCTAGAAGCCATTATGTGATTTTACAAATATTTTTCCTTGATCACTTTGGTGAAATAATAAGGGTGCATAATACATCCAAATTACAGATTTATTGTGAGTTTTGTGTATTTGTTGGTGTTTTTTTTTATTGTTTCTAGTAATTCACAGAGACAAACCTGAAAAACAAGAAAAAATTGAGAAGAAGGAACCCCTAAAGGGTATGTATTCAGCATTTGATGATCTTTATCTTTTCACGAGGCTTTCAAAACAGTCTAATCTATTGACACTTAGACTCTTCTTGTAAATCCCAATTATGTTTAAGGATGGAAGGAGGTGTTGTGAAAGCCAACTGAAAGGAGAATGAAGATTTTAAAAGCACTTTGAATTTATTACTCTAGAGAAAGGTTAAAATTATATTCAGAGATTAATGAATAACTTTTTACTGTATTATTAGCTTATGTAAAAGATGCCCAGAGCATAAATAGGTGCCTTTTTTATTCTTCTTTAATAAATCTAAGCATTTGTCTTTGGGAACACTTCTAAGCAAAATATAATGAGTAAATTATAACACAGGGCACTGTCCCTGGAGGCATTCTGCTTCAGACACTTGCCTTAGAAAAAAAATTTCCCCAGACTCATTTCAGAGATGTTGGAGAGAGGTTGTTAGAGAGGATTTGCTGTGATTTGCTGGTGTATACACACTTGGTATATGCCAACAAGAAGTGACAGATCTGCCTGTTGTAGGAGTTGGGATCAGGATAATGTTTCCTCTCCACCCACAACTGGGCTCCAAGACCCACCATCTAGTTTGCCTCTTGTGAGGAATTTTTTGGCAAAATGGAATTTTGCTTGAACACACCTGCTTGTCAAAACACTTAAATCCTTCTGAGAACATGTCCTTTACATAAAAATGTGATTAATGAAGTCTCAGGCTGGAAGGAAAAAAACATTCTGAAAGAGCAAGTAGGCCAATGGTCCTAATAAATCACCCAAAGGGAAGACCCAATATCCAGACACAGCTGATTTATTTCAGGTCAAGAACACAAATCTCTCAACCCAAGTGAACGTGCACCTTCCTGACACCTGTGCTTGACTAGGCCTTTCTAATGGTCTCTGATTGGAGCTTTTCCATTCTATATAAATAATTCAAAATACACTGAGTTAGCAAGACTGCCTCTAGAGGTTAATGGCAGACACAGAAGTTCAGGTTTCTGTTTGAATGAATATTTATTACTAGAAAATGGAACAGTGGCAGGAAGAGAAAATTTTTCTGAGATTTGGAAAAATGACCAAGCAAAGACTATGATGCCCATATTAAAATATGAATATATCATTAAGACTTATCTTTTTATTTTGTGGAATCTCTTCAATTTGATTGGATATGAGAACAATATTTATGGTCTTAAAATTTTCTTAAAACAGGAAAAATTATCCTAGTCAATCTCAGACAGCAAATGAATAAAAATTGTTATACTGCCTTAATTTGTCATAACTGCTAACATAACTGCTACTAATATTCTGTCTAGCTACCTGCATTTTATCTTAAAATGAATGTATTACTTAGTTTTATTTAGTGAACTATTGCTACTAAAAAGAACTGCGTACAGAGTTTATCTGTAGTCACCTTTTGAAAGTTCCACTGCATTGCTGTTATTTTAACTGTTATTTTCTCTTGCAAATAAATTATTACAAGATTTAAATAACAGAGACAGCAAATAACCTATTCTAAATATCTTATTCTAAGTTCTAATCAACTTCTGTGATGAAGCTTAGGAGAGTTATCTAATGCCACAGATAATAATAATTATAAATGCCTCAGTCACTTAGAAGTGACCCAGTCAGCTATGCCATTTTCACGTATTTCTTCACTATATTATTAAAAAAATGTGAAAGCCCAAATAATACCCACCCATCTTCTTTTGCTTCCAGTTAGATATGGGATTCAAGGTACTGTAAAAAAAAATTCTTTATTTTTTCATATTTGACAAAGGGAGCTTTACTAAACTGGGATGAAATCTGCACAGGATTTAGAGTTAAAGCTAGCTTGCAGTTTCACAGCTGATTTTTCTGAAGTGCTCTAAAATCCACATGCTTACTTTCCCTTGTGTAAAACCCTAATAAAAGTGAGTGGAAAATGTTATGGGACTGAATGGATAGCATAATACAGCTTCCACTGTCATAATGTTAGCTTTTACTTTGCACATACTGGGCATCTAATTATGGCTCTGAGATCATCATTGCCAGGGACTGATCTCAGTTAGTGTCCATTACTAGCTATCTCTATCCATTACTGGCTATCCATATCCATTACTGGTTATCCATTGCAAGCCAGTTGGCAAGTGACAGACGTGTCATTTGTCCATGTGATGCTCTTACACTCCAGGATTGATTCCAGGATTTTTATGAGCTTCTGCCTGACAGTGTTGGGTGGCCCAGGTGATGTCCTCTTTCTACTTCAGGCAGCAGCACTTACTGTGAGCTCTGCTTTAGTCCTTAACAGAGTTTCTG
Source organism: Scolopax mira (assembly GCA_004320125.1). NCBI lineage: Eukaryota > Metazoa > Chordata > Aves > Charadriiformes > Scolopacidae > Scolopax > Scolopax mira. The sequence continues at coordinate 64,040 of BJBW01002585.1, forward strand.
AAAATCACTCTTGAGGAATGGACAGACAATTGCAAGTGATGATGTTATTGTAGTAAACGTCTGAGGCATGTTACCGTGGACTGGATGGTAAGCAGTAACTGGTTAGCCAGAGTTGTCTGCTCACACCCATCTTGCATGATGTGTGCTCTGCAGATAGGCACAGGATAGCTCAAGAGGAGCACAGTTTGCCATTTTGTCACCTAAGGTTTATCTTGGTAGAATTGTTTTCGGTTCTTAAGCTTTTCCACAGTTGGGTTGTTTTTTTTATAAATATGAACACATTTTTTTTCTAGTGACACATAAAGACAAGCTGGAAAGACAAGAAAAATCTGAAAAAAGGGAAAGGCATGCAGGTAATGTTTTAATGTCAGAATTTATTTTACATTTTGAGGTACCCCAGCACTAATTTTTTACTGTATTTCCATTTGTCTATCTCCTTGATTGGAAAAAATGTTATAGAACTTTATGAATAAAAATCATGAGATCAGACATACAGAATGAGTAGCATTTTGTATTCCTTCTGCGTGTTTGGGTTTTTTTGGTTTTTTTTTCTGAGGAAGGAAGTTAATATATTTTACTTTCTGGGTTAGTATAATGTCCCAGTAATCTCTGAGTATTTCCAGCAGTGACAGTAAGTATGGCTGGTTAGAGTATATGGTCATCCAAGAAAAACACCTGACAACCTGTAAATAAAGGCCATGCAAAAAAATCTTTTTAAGTACAATACCAGGTAGGGTTGTTGTATAGGCATTGAATAGGACAGGACTAATTCTTTAAGTAGCTACTTGTAATAAATAAGTATCTAGCACTGCTTTATCTTCTGCAATTCATACTTTTTGAAACACCAACACAAAACTAGTGAGTACATGGTAATGCTCACATATACATTTTTGTGTTCTTAGTATAAACTCAGACACCAGACTCAAATAGGCAGTTGAGTGTTTTCACACACCTAGTCCCTTTTGGGCTGCCTCAGGGGATATGGACACATACAAATATCAGTTCTGCACACCCGTGGACAAGTTACTGTGTAAACATTAATTGCAGAAATTTAGCAAATCAGAGCCCACACAAAGAATATTCCAGACTACCCACCACTCAGTGACTATTGCACAATTCAGGTGTATTCTAAAACCTGAGACAGAAATCCAGTCACTACAGTGTACTTTATTTCAATTTGTAAAGTGGAAATTAAAAGCAAACAAAAAGCCCCAAAGAGCATTAGTTATAATGCCATTGCAATTAGATTTGTAATTAATTATAGTGTTTAATCATTCATAGCTGGAAAAACTATTAGTTGTTATGTAGAGTTCAGAAAATCTTTCAGAAATGAACCAAAGTAATAAACAAGAAAGATCAAAAATAAAAATAAACCAAAATAAACAATAAACAACAGTATAGACAAAATAAACAAAATGAACCAGTAAACAACATAAATAAACACGATTGCTCTTGACTTCTTTCATGGGATTACAGTTGTGCCAGGAAGGCCATTCCTCCACCAGGAAGACCTCAGGAATGGTGGACAAATTTTTGGAAGTTCAAATAGTGTTTCAGCAGCAGACAGAAACAGCTAAATCAGTCTTTCTCGTTCTTTGCATGGGTAGCCATGGTTCCTAGTTGTGTTTCTTGATGTTATTTCCCCCTTTCCTCACTTAAAACACAACATTTCTCCTTTTTAATTACTGTTAATGTTTTTGTTATTCATTTCTAGCTACTCACAAAGAGAAACCTGAAAAGCCAGAAAAACAGGAAAAGAAAGCACCTTCTAAAGGTAATTAGTATTAGATGTTGTATAGTTTTAGATTTTACTGTTTGTATAGTTTGGGAGTGTGGAGATGAGTACTTAAAGTATAAATTTCTTATAGTCCATGCTGTACTATTTTTGCATGCTCTCATTTTTGCTTGAGTAGGTCTTGATCAGCCTCTGAGTGAAACCTTGCTCAGCATATATTTCTTCCTTAATTCTCTTGTTTTGATGCACAGAGGTAATTATAAATCATTCTTGTGCAGCTAAAGAAATAAGCCTATGATTGTTACATTTCCATTCCTTGATGTCTTTTCCTCCACAATGGGATACAGTAATTTCCCTGTAAAGAAGGCTTTCTCTTGTGTATCTTTCAGTCTGGCACAGACCTAACGCAAGAGTGTTTACTCACTCTCAGTCTGGGTCTTCATCATAAGCAAAAATACATTTTTATTTTATTGCCCTTATATTTTTGCAGTAACATTTTCATTTCAGTATGTGATTTGTACTGTCCTCTGTGGCAGAAACGACTTAGGTTAAGATGAACATGTCTACTAATCGCATATATTCTGAAGCAATATCATGTATGAGAGAGACAATTTTCAGTATTGCTTTTTTTGGAAGCCAGATATTTACCTCTACTTACTTTTAGTCGGTTAACTATTGAAAAAAATTCCTATGCAATGTATCCTAATATCAGTCTATTATGGCATTCGAATTAATCTGATGACGGTGGGACACACAAATTAATTATGTCTAGTGTGAATCTGTTCAGACAATACAGATTCAAATGTAGAACTCAAGTCTTCATTGGACTCAACCTTACTCAAAGTAGAAATGTAAAACAGAAAGTAGGGACTGAAGAAAGAGAAAAAGTGAAATGAAGATTTAAAGCCTTGAAAGGCTTTGAAAGGTAGACATTGTCCTGTCTCTCTCTAAAAGGGATATTTGTTCTTTTTTTCTACTTGGAAGTGTAGGATATTTTTAACAAAATGAAATCACACTGAAGTAATCTGGAGAAAATAAATGCCCAGTGTCTGTGTAGGTTTGAAAAGCAAATAAGTTCCAAGAATCACTGAGGTATTCCTAATGAGCAGTGAGTCTGTTTACCCATTTATCTTTTGCTAGCTAACCAAATAATCGCTTAGAGATTTGTTGTGTTTAATAGCAGCCATGGCTCTAGTCATTGGCTGGAAAAAATTTTCAAAAACTTGGCCACTTTGTAGCTCAGGAGATTTGCTGCTGTGGAGTGATGTGCTACCTTCTCTTGAATAGTTTCTATGTTGTGTGTATCCTGGTGGGTGGACTCAGTGCATTAGGGCACTTGTTGCCTTCAGCACTCCTTAAGGCACATGGATGCCAGCAGTGTGCTGAGTTGATACCCATTGCCAGGCTCACCTCCATTTTGTCTGGGGTCTGCTCTAAACTGCATCGGCCACCAGCAGCACTGAGGGGCCATTTCAGCTGCTTGCAGTCCCTAGGAAATTAGGATGCTCAGCTCCAGGACAACTTCAGGGAACAGGAGTACAGAAAATCAGGTAGCTCTTTCCCCCACAGTCAGGAGATTTTCTCTACACTCAATAAAAAGACTTAGGGTACTTTTCAAGCCTCCATTAAAGGTTCCAGAAAGCTTCAGTGATATGAATGCTATTTAAACATGTAATCCACAAAATAGCTATCTTAAAAAAAAAATGTGTAAATATCAATCATGGCTCATAAAGACAGCAATTCCAGGCTGGAATCCGGTTAGAGAGAGTGTTGCTATTATGCAGTTATCACTTGAAAGAAGTGTAATTAGCTCTCAAGGCTGTTTTGTTTTGGCAATATGTCTGGATGGCAACCAAGAGAGGAAAGATAGAGGTCTCTGTGTAAAATTTCAACAGACATTGGGACATAGCACTGTGTGTGTTTACACAGTGTATCCTGTACAGACATGAACTCACTCAAGCTGGGCTCTGAAGTGAGCACCAGGCTTGTGGCTGTGTTTCTATGACAGTGAGCCCAAGCTAAGAAAAGAACCTTTCTGTAAGATGAATGTAGCTGCACAACTTCCCCTTGTCTGGAGCACAACCAGATCAAGCCCATGTCAGCTCAGAGCTTTGGCAGAGCAAGTTTCTGTCACCTGGAATATGCAATAAAAGCATTCCCTAGAAAGGTTCAGATCTGTGAGAGTGCCTCATATCCTGCTTAGGTGAGTCTCAACAGATATTTTGAAGCTTTTTACCTCAGTGTGTGTGAATAAGGAGCAAGATTTTTGCAAACCAAAAAACAGGAGTCATGAAGAAATGCGAAACTTCCGGTGATGATGTTGTATTTTATCAATAGTTTCTCATTCTTTGTTGATTTTTTTCCTAATATGCAATTGTACTCATTTTTAGTAATTCAAAAAGACAAACCTGAAAGACATGAAAAAGCTGAAAAGAAACCTCCTCCCAAAGGTATTTATTTATTTATGCTACAGTTTTTTACCAAAATTTGCATTAAAATTCATAAACTTTATTTTATTGGAGCAGAAAATATAATGCATATGAAAAATCAACTACATGACATTATAATGAAATGAAAATAAAATTTAGAACATCTAGGGTTTAGTTCTATGCATGATCTCTTTTAAAATATGTGGAAATTTTGAAGATGAAAATTCAAGCTATGAACCAACACTTTCCTGAAAAAGAAGTAGGCCCATCTGTAAATGATTTGACATAAACATTTTCACTATAACTAGTTTAGGAATTTTTTTCTTTGCTAGCCAGTAATATATTTAGTCATGCCATGGCTTTTTTTGAAAGTGGAATTGACCCTTATAAAAATATATGTATTCTGTTTTAGAATAGGTAGAACTATTCAGTTTATATATTGATAAAATCAGTCTAGTCATCCAAGTGTCTTAATACAAATAGAGGTCCAAAGTCTTACAGAAGACATGGATTTTGTCTTCATGTGTTACCTCAAGGATGGAGAATTTCAGAGCTATGAAGAAATCAGGAGTGTGAACACCACACTAAACAGATTAATTTAAACCATATTCAGTGGCCTTTTAAATGACTGTTGTATTTTCCACTGAATTGAACTAGAAACATAGTTATTGTCAGTACCCATGTTTCAGATGAGAAAAAGCTGCTGATACATATGAGCAGAAGGAATACTCCTTTATAATTTCAGCCACTGATATTTACAATTCAGTATTTCTGCTTGGAATTCTCACTCTGCTGAGTTGGTCTGTCTCTGACTAGTCTTTCAGCACAGGGAATTGGTGTAGAGGGAGAATCAAGAACTCGGGAATTCTTGGGCAGAGACCTTGAGTTGGTGCATAAAAGCAAGCCTTACAAATAGCCACACTTTAAATATATGACACCTACATCTTACAACAGAGTTTACCTCTGATCTCTGAAGTCTAAATTTACTCAGATTTAACCTGTAAGTGTCTCTCATATTTGTTTGCTTCATGACCAACATTTGTCTCCCCAGTTTATGCCATAAAAGCTAAAACATTGCCATTATAAACTTTGAATATTATTTGACATAGGCTATGGTCCATAGTATTAGCCAAATACTTGGTACGGGGCTGAAGACAAAACATACTTGCATCTCATATTTCTATCTAAACCTGTCTGATTTGGGGGGATTTTAGCTTTCATCAGTTCTGAAGAAGGTATCAATGTGAAGGTGAAGAAATACTCATTAGTAATAGCACAAGATAAAATAAATGGTATTGTGTATTTTTCTGGTGGGAAAGAATGATACTGAAAGCTTTTTCTTTATTACCTGCAGAGGAGAAGAAAGTAAAGAGCACTAAAGTGGAAGCAAAAGTTAAAAAGGAAGTGAAGGATGGTAAAGGAGAAGCAAAGACGACTGAGAAGGTCAAGCAGACAGAGACTAAAACAACAGAAGTTGGGCTAATAAAGGCCAAACCGAAAGTTAAGGAGGAGAAAGCACTTCAGACTGTAACTAAATCGGAAAAGAAAGGTAAACAAAACCAGGAGGAAACAGATGAAGATCTTAAAAAGGTAGTAGGGAAGAAATAGAGAGAATGGAGTTAAAGCTGGCAAGGACCTAAGTCCACACATGAAAAAGAAAAGTGCAGTACAAATAGATTTCAGATGAATCTCAGACCACTAGGAGGAGGCTATTAAGAATAAAATAAGGTTAATCTAAATAACCAGAATGTTCTAACTGTTTTTCATGGCTAAAAATTCGTTTAAGTTTAAATTCCTCTTTATCAAGGACCAATATTTCTTCTGATAGGCCTGGGACTTCATGTATTTGCTCAGTAGATAATATGTAGAGTGATGCTATGTAGTGTGAAAATACAGACTGTCCAATGACCTGTTAGGAATTTAGTTTTGTTTCTACATTTGTGTATGTCCTCAGTATCTTTAAGGAAAGCAGCAGCAGAGGAAAGGGAATGTAATTCTTTGTATTACATCCGATTATATGAGGCATTGTCATATTGTCAGGTACTGTAATGATGACATAATGATATACCTGGCTGATGTAATTTGATGTGAACAGCTTCCAAATTTCTCCTAAAAAAGAAAGAAATGCCATCACCCCAGTGAAAGGAAGAAATTAAGTGATAAAACAATGAATCAATATGCATCAACACGAAAGGGGGGTGTTAACAATATGCTCCTCTTTGTCAGGGCCAGCCCGGATTCTTCCATTCCCAAGTTGCACTGACTGGTTCCCTGATTTCCCTGTGGCTATTCCATGGTGTTAGGTACAATTTTGTATGAATGAAGGTGGCAGGACCTGCGATTTGCCACACTGCAGGCACAGGATTATTCTGACATTAATAGAGGCAGCTCAGCCTTCCGTGGCGCACCTATCTGATCCCTTCTGCTGATAACCACTGATAAATCGTTATGCCTGAGCATCAAAACAGCCATCCCTGCCTGGATATCTGAATCTGCCAGAGCAGATTCTGTCAGAATTTCATAGCCATCAGCTCTGAACTCATTAGGAGTTGCCTAAATTATAAGTTTCTATAAATCTGAGAGATTTTGAGACATAGTCTCCTTTCCGACATACATAGTGTGCCAAATGAGTATTTTTTTAACATTTGTATTCTAGTTAATTTTGGTTTTTACTTGAAATGCTGGAACCTTTGAGGCATAAAATCAAGGCAGCATCTTTCTTGCCAATTGCTGTGATCAAGAGGAAAGTTCAGCAAATTGTTGAGCTCTTGTGAGGTGCAAATCTCTCTCAGTTTTTGTTTGCTCTGACAGAGTTTTCAGTGCACAGTGGGATCCACTCCACACTGCTCAGGATAAGGCTCTCCAAAAGCAGTGGTGTGCAGATGAGGCACTTTACTCCTTGACAGCAAAATATTTTAAGTATGTAGAGGTCAAAGATTACAGAGAGCAATAGAGAGGGCTGTTGGGTTCTTTCAATGTTTGGGGTGTTTTGTGGGCTGCCCCTTTCCCCCTTAACTACTAAATATTAGAGAAATGATCCATCTTAGCATTAAACATTAACAGGTCACTGTGTAAGTCTGCTTTAGAGTGTGACCACAGTGACTGGGCACTGAACCACAGCAGGTGAAAGTGGGAACACGTAGCTGGAGTGGAGGAAGGAAGGAGCCTCTTAAACTGCCCTTATCACTGGAGATAGAGCTGCACACATCCAGCGAAAGATGCCTTTTATACTTTTATCCTTCCTTTTTCCACCATAAGCTGCCGCTGCCCAGCTGGGTGCCCTCAGAAAATTCAGTTCTACATTTCAGTCCCACTGTGCCCGAAGGGAAACATAATTTTGAAGTCAGTCATGGTGTTGCCGAGATTTCCTGATCCTCCACTCCTTATTCCTCACTCCAGGGAGCAGTTCTGCTGACTTTTCTGCCACAATGTTAAAACATATAACAGTGATCACAGAGGGGTTGTTAGGATGTCCCTGCTGTTGCATCATTCCTTACTCAAATTAAAATTAAAAAAGATAGGTCATCTCCTAGGGTAAATCAGATGAGATCCAGGGACAGAAATACCTATGGCAGTTTTTATAAATAATAATCTAGTCCCAAGCTTTGACACGATTTATTAGTACTTGGACGAATATCTTTGCTACTATTAGAGAGTAATAAAGTGAAAAATATAGTGTGAAATTTTCTTTTTAACAGGAGAGTTTAAATTAAAATGAATTTTTATCCATGAAGAGACATTTGGAAAATTATATTAACTTAAAATTCCTTAGATTTCAATCTTTGCTGATTGACAGCATTCCCATGAACTTCAACAGGAAGTTACTGTGCACCTTATTATGTCATACACAGTAGAAATGCTGCTTTTGTTAATAAGACTTTAACATTCTGCCTTCGTTTTCTTTGATAAATCCCAATGTTGGGGTGTTGTTACTGAAGAAATCTTATGAGAAGAATATAAAATCTTTCTTCTCAGGTACAACCAATATTAATTCTTTTTTAAAAAAAGTTTATTCAAATTACATTAAAAAAAAAAAAAAGAACAACCACCAAACCACTAAAAAGAGCCAAAACCAAAGCAAACAAACCAATCCCAAAACCAAACTGAAAAAGTACCACCACCAACCCTAAACCCCACGGTGTATTTTAATCCTGGTCTATTATAATACGTTTTAAAAATCTATCATTTTAGTATCAATGAAATGGCATGAGCCCTCAGGCTATGCCTATGTCAGAACCTAAATAGACCCATCATAGGGTTGTGCTCTGTCCTGTGAGTGTCCATACAGGTGCTGCCCCAACACAGTTTTGTCCCATGCCACCCACCAGTCTTCCTTACAATGACCCAGGACAGTCAAGGGGCTCTTCCCAATTGTCAGCATGGATGAAGGCAAAAGAGGGGTAAGGAAAACTCAGCTTTGTGGACAAGAGCTGTGCCCTGCCATTTCCTTTCTGGGCTAAAGAATTGGCATTGGTCTATTTTAATAACGAACACAGACTCACTCACTGAGGCCCTATTTGCAATTGCATTGAAATCAGTACAAGCTGATTTCAGTGGCTTTAGATGGGCTTATAAAGAGTGTGGATTTGTGCATACTTGTTTTCTCACATACATGCTGGTAAGGGGAGATATTGCAGCCAAATTTTTCAGATTCCATCCTGAAGGATGGAATCCAAAGCTGGAGCCAGCCAGAATCACAAATTCAAATTCCTAAATACAAAAGTAGAAACTATATTGAATATTCATTGAAGGTTTTAAAAGCAATGTTTATAGTCACAGCTCTGAGGACGTCCTGAAAGTTTTCCCCCAGATTCTACAATACTGACTAGTATTACACTGGCTATCTCAGTTACAGGAAATAGCTGCACGGGCTCCTATCAACCAGAGAAGTAATTGGGTATTTGCTGAACTTGTAAACCCTTTCCTCATTTCTACAACTGCATAGGAAATCATGACATAAAAGCCACAGTTCTCTACCCAAGGACTTCTATGGCAGTTAACATAACAGAGCAGTAGCCACATAAATGCCTCAGCAAGAACTAATACCAATGCTCCAGTGAACTATGTATGAAAGCAAATAATACAAGTGTTATATACTTGGGTACGTCATTTTGCATTTACATGTAACAGTTATGACATTTTTTAAAATTTTAAATACTCCAAAGTCTGCATAGTTGTTGTTTTGAAGTTGGCAAAGAGAAAGTAAGTGGCTTTGTAGGTGAGTAGGAGACAGATATAACAGGAGGTGGTGAGAGAAAGAGATATAGATTCTGTAGCTGAGGATCTGTACTAGAACAGTCTAGGGCAGACAGATGCATATGCATAGACAGATGAATATTCCAAATTATTAATTAGCTAACCAGAGTTGTCATTTAGTCATCAACATTAACTTTCAAAACTAGAGTTCAGTGGGGCAACATGCTTTTTCCTGGTCAACTGGAGAAACCAGCAATAACATTGCAATTCTTTTGCACTCAGTTACACCTGGTAATGTTTCTTCACCATTTTTAATGTTAGAACTTTTTATTAAGGTCTTTAACTCTGCTTATATGTAGGAGAAATCAATAGGCAAACAGCATTTCTTTTAGATTCAGAAGCTTTAATTTCTGAATAGCATAGTTTTAATATATATATGCAGATTTAATATATATATAGATATATATTTGTAAAGATTAGTATTTTGAATACAATTCTGTAGTGAAACGATATTCCCATTCTCTTTATGTTGTCAGTCACTAAATGTACATGTTGATTATAACGTTAAAGCACTAGTATCAAAATACGGTGATATAAATTTTTTCTATCACCTGGCTGTGACGATTTGGAATAGATCTTCAAAGATAAGAAAAAGTGCCTGGGACCTGTGGCCTGGCAGCAGTTTGCACAGTACTTGTGCGTACCAGAACCAAGGCTGCGCGTTGCTGACCTGGGGCACAGGCTGTGCTCTGCTGGCCCAGAGGAAGAGTTGGTAGCTCTGGGGCACAGGTACCTCTCAAGTTCTTGGCTGGGAGCCTGGAGTTAGATCTGGACAATACACTGTCTCTTTCTGAACACATGAATTACTTGAAGGTCAGGAAAAAAACGCAAACTTAAAAGATTATCCCTGAAATGTGTCTTTGCACTGCCAAGTTTTGTCTTCACTGTTAAATAGAAACAACAATTTAAATTTTCTTTCTTCATTACTCTTTTTTTTTCCTTTTTACTCTGTTAGATCAATATGCATTCTGTCGCTATGTGATTGACATGTTTGCGCACGGGGATTTTTATCCAGGTACTTTCATACATCATTGAATTATGTTCTAATATTCTTATGTTTCCCTGAGAGTTTCTGCTCCTTTATGTATTAAAAGTGTGTTTTGTATTGTTGAAAGGTCTCACAGTAGTGTGCAAATAGTGTGCAAATAGTTTTAATAAAACATAAGAGCTAATGGCTGTATTATTAAAGCTTTTAATTTTCTGTCAAGAATGCATGAATTAAAATTAAAGTTATGTTAAAAGTAGAGTCAATGGAAGGCCACAGAAATTCATAAAATTTTCCGTGCTTTTTTTTTTGGCTGAGATGCAAGAGAAAGGAGCTTATTGGTAATAGCTTATTGTTTTTTTTCCCCATAAATAGCGAGTCCTAATGACAGAATGCTTCAAAAATAGAACTGCCATTGTTGTTCTTAGTACATAAAATATCTTAGCTGATCCCTCGCTTCTGTGCTTTATCTTCTCTCTTCCCACATCTCCATGCTCATCTGTTCTAAGGCAGACAATTTTTAACCAAAAAAAGAAGATGGAGCTACTGGTAATGTCTGAACATCATCTCATAATATTAAGTCAATCTACCCTGACCTTATTTAGTGGACACTCCTGTGTGGAAGGAGTGTCCACTCTGTAGGAGTTTCCACTCCTTTAGTGGAAATCCAGTGCAAAAGGACTATTACAGAGAGGACATGAACCTAGGAATGGTAAGCAATAATATTTATGGAAAGAGTCAAGGACAGAATATTTAAGGACACAGTAAATCTTACAAGTTTGTTTAGTCAGTTATTTGCAAAAGCAGCTCTCCACTGATACTTCTCTGAATTGGATGTGTTTTCTTATCTGTACCTTGTGGCTTAGGTCCTCTCTTGATGTGCCAAGGTCCAGCCAAAGCTGGGAGGTCTGAAGGATGTAGCTAAGAAACACAGACCCCCAGAATGGGGAGAGGCACAGCAGAGACTTTTGTGGAGGAAAAATGAACAAGCTTGGGTTTTGGAGGGAGAGGTTCTGTTGAAGACGCCGTTTCTTAAAGAGTGACATGGAGAGATGGGGTTCCATTAAAAGAGAGAAAAGTATTATATCACCTCTGGGACTTCTAAAGATAGTCAGTTACAAACAGAAGGACTGGTCTAGGCTCAGGGGGAGAGAGGTTGGCAAAAACTTTCCAGAGACCTTCAGTTATGCTTTGATTTTAAAAACAGCCCCCTGTGCCAGATGTGATTCACCCAGTTTCTGGATTGACACAGCTGTACCATTAATAAATCACAACACCAAAACTTGCATAGAGATCTTGAAGATCTCTCTTATAGTTCTGACATTTGCAAGCAACTTTGCATGTAGGAGTCCTTTTTTCCAGATGGCTCCATGGACTCTTTTACATTCTCCTAAGGCGGAACAGATGTGTGAAGGGATTTTTGGAGAAGATTGCTTTTTGGTTTTGGCCTTTTGAACTATGAAGAAACTTGTGAAGACAATGAAGGGGAGCAGGGAAATAGAGAGGGAAGTCTGTAGTGATTTGAATTTCAGAAGATAAAAGACATGACTGTCTGCCTACCAGTGTTTTCCTTGTGTCATTTCAGTGTTCTATCACAGAGTTGTGCTAAGAAACCAGAGGTTAAACTGATGAAAAATATTCAACCATCACTGGAATGTCAGCTGGCCTTAGAGGTGAACAGCAAGGGTAACAGCTTGAAGTCCTAGAAAGTGGAAATAAGTCATAAAGCAGGGTCTTAACTTAGAGTCTCCAAAAGTCCACCCTTTTGGAGGGCAATTGCTTTTTAACCTGCTAAGTCACTTGTGAACATCTGAAATTAAATGCTGGTTGTTTTGATGGAGCCTAATATATTTGGTAGGAGGTAGAATAAAGCATTGCCTTCAGAACAAGCTTTAGTCAACCCACAAGCTGTGAAAGGCAATGCTGAAATAATCCAGACTCTGTCTGAGGAGCAAGGTAAAGACCAGGTTCACCCAGCTCTGTGCTCCTTACAGAAATCATTGAAGAGAGTGCCACCAAACACTGCTCAGTTGGTGTTTGTTACTGTCTTTCTCAGGCAATGTGCTCATTTCACACTGGCCTTTGTCAACTGTAATTCACTTTCTTGAATAGATAAATGTGGGGGAAACACCAGAACACTAAGTTGCCTTAATAACTCTAATATCCAATTAGCTTTAAAATCTGCTATATGTTATCCTTTTATCAGTCTGTATATTTTACGATAAATTACATTTTCTAAACAAAGAGATCTGAGTGTAATTCAGCTAAGGAATTTAATTGCAGTTGCCCTGACACCACAATACTTTCAAACCAGGAATAATTTCTGTCAATCCCAATATTGCTATTTGTGAAAGAGAAAAAGCACATTTTTCTCATAGAAAAATCCTGCACATAGTTATATTGGCTTTTCTTAGGATTCTTTGCACCAAATATGAATTTTTGTCTCCTTGAGTTTGTAAGAGCAGTATTCTGTTCATTAGATTCTTTAGGGACAATGTATGGATTTGTGATGTCCGTAATAACAATACCATTCAGTATTTATTCTTTGATAGTATTTTTGGAATATTCTTATTGAAAAATTCATGATCATTACTGGTAGGTTATTTTAGGTTTATATACATTTTATGCAAGAATTTATAACAAAGTAGACCATTTAAGATGGCATTTTATAGTGATTAAATAATTAAAAATAAAACTCAGATCCTTGAGCATCATTAATTACATACACTTTTCACAATGTATCAATTAATAAGTTTTGACAGTCTCATGAACAGTCTCCAGTTAATGCTCTTGTGTTGATTTTAACAAATATGGCTGAAATGTTGTTCATTTACTCAAATTTTTCTAATGTTACTGCAGTCTTATTTAAAAAAAAATGAATAAGTATGTAATTGGTTAATTCTTGGTAAGCTGCTTCATGAAACATTAGCTAGTTTTCTTATTTCTCCGGCCAGCATTTGTCGCTCATACTGACTAGTTTAATGCAAATCCTCCTGTAAATTACAATGATTCTATCAGTAAGTTTGTATTTTAGGAGATGCTGAGATACATTGGTTCTGACTGGTACCTCTCTTCTTGTACTGGCACTGGTATTTCTGAGGTCCAAGAAAGCCTTTCTGATACAGAAAACCACTGACTTTCTTTTGTCTAGTTTCGTGGATATAGTCTATTCTGTTTATTTGGTAATTTATTTGATATTCCTGAATTTTTTAATGTGTAATATTTGTAGTATTCTTATTCATATTTTTATATATTACTGATAGGAGAAATGTTTCTATTTTAGTAAAATCCTTTAACTTTATTTTCATAACTTTTTTTTGCCCTTAGAGAATTTGAAATCCTCACCCATGTGGTCAGATTTCAGGGACATTAGGTGGTCAATCTGTTAGCATGTAGCACATTCTTCTCTAAGTTAATTGGATCTGCTCTATTTTATTTCCCCTGAGCCCCACTCTCCCCTGCTTTCCCTACAATATTTGCCAGCTTGCTTTACATTTACATGTCCAGAACCACTATGGCAGGTGAAGAAGTTATTCCAATGAAATACCTTTTTTATTTTGCAGCTACCTAAAGTGGATTCTTGCGTGCCTGTCTTTTTGCATGCTCACCTCAGCATGTGGTTGTGCATGCGTACTGCTGAACTAAGAGTGATAACCATCTCTTGGGTGTTTGGTCATAACGTGGTATCCTTGTTTCCCACAGCCATACTGTATATTTATGCATGGATTTTGTTTTCCTTTTTAGTCACTTCAAAGTTTATTTTACTGTGTTCTAGTTTGGGCTAAAGAACTTGCATTTCACAGTACACTGGACTTACTATTGGATGATCTTTACAGTTACTTGACAACAAAGACAGTGGGAGCACAGATGTTTTTTTATTGTCAATTTAGTCTACCTAAAATCTTTGCACTGAAGCACCCGATTATACAAATACTTACGTACCTTATACTAATACAGGACTCTTTCCAATAACAGCTAGACTGCAAAGGAATGTGGCCCTACCATTTCCTTTCATCAATTTACCCTCATATGTTTTTTGTGTATTTCCATGCCAGGCTCTAAAAACCAAAGTGATATAGAAGATTTTGCTAATTTTATACTGTTGAAAAATATTTGCCTTGCAGAAATTCATAAGCATTTCTGGCATGTTTACATGACAAGAGTGTATCCCATAGGGTAAATCATTCATCCTATCTTCTCATTAAAAAAATCATTTCACCCTTTGTACATATGCTTATGGAAAAAAAAATTAAAATTACAAACATAAACAGTTAAGAGAGTCAGGCAAATTGTGGCAAGAATCCATAGGGAACCTGTGGAAAGAAATGGCAACAGGATGTCCATCATGTATTTCCAAGTCTTGTCTCTTCTGTTGCTGAGAAATATTCAGCCAAACAGCAAGGATTATTGTTATTATACAATGTGGTAAGAGAACTCCAAGGCATTGTCAGTATGATATCCAGAAAGAGTTATTAAGATACTGGTATAAATGTACATCAATATTACAATATCATGGAATATATTGCTGGAAAAAACTGAGAGCATTGAGTGCCTAATTTTGAAAGTAAAAATGCCTGTATTTGCTGTGGGTGGGCTGTAGCCCTGGAGTTAAATACTTGCCCTCTGCTGTTCAGATAGCAAAACACTTTAGGCTCTTGAACTATTTTTAAGTGTCACTCCTACTTGATTAAAGACTAGGATGTGTTGTGGATATATCAATGACAGGGTGTAACTTTTCACCTTGTTATGTTACATTTACATAGGGACAACTTTGATGCCAGTGTAGTTTCTCTGAAGATATATTTGACACACTGCAATAAAACAATCAGTCATAATAAATAAGAAAATAACATGTTATTGTCTCATGTTTGGAAAAATTCAGGAAGAAAAACTGTGGAATGAGTGATATGTTATCTCATTTGAGAAATTAGTATATTATTTTTTTCTATGGAGAGATGCTTTCTGCTTCCTATTCAGTAGCCCTCTCCCTTAGAGGAGAAAACAAGCAAAACGGATTTTTTTTTTTTTTTTTTTTGGTGAATGGTAAAGGAAGAGTTTGGGAGCTGTGAAACTTGGAGTTTTACTTTTTAAACAGGAAGGGTACCTAAGAATTAACATGTTTTCTCCCTCTGAGGGCAATACTGTACTCCAAAATTTGCAGAGATTCTTCTGGATTTATCTTCACTTGACAGTTAATTGTCCATCAATTTATAAAAAAGTTGTTCATATGATGAAATGCTTCTCAATACATTTGTTCCTGCTAATGACATAAATGGAGATGATTGAACGATAAGCATTTATTCCTCTAGTGAAGTCCTGGGAAAATTCTGAATACTTTTTGAACAGTCTCAAAGGAAAGGGATAATCAAGAGTAATTTTAAATATATGTGCAAGAAACTGAAAAATAAGTTTAATTATAGAATAAAATCTAACTAATTTATTAATGTGCAATTCTTGCAATAGTTTTAAGCTGTCATTTGGAGTCTAAATATTGTTTTGTTACATTTCTATTCAGTCATGTAAAACCATTAGAAAACATCCATTGATGCCATTTGAACAAGGTTCTTGCCTATGTGTCCCCTGTCACCCCAAAACCTGTGTCTATTTCGCCAAACTCTGAAATGACATTGATTTCTTAATGGGGACGTTATCAGCACACAAACCTGACACCATCCCACAGAGGCAAAACAGCTATCCATTATTCCCTGTTTATATCATCCCACCGTGGATCAGAGCCAGATGCTGGCACACAAAGATGCATCTATCAACTCTAATGGCACTTTATTGTAACTTTGCCAAAAAAAAATTACAAACGACTTCCACTCTCTCAGAAGTAGCTCCCCAGGGAATGTGTGGGATTCTGCTTCTGTAGAGACAAGTGGATCTCTTTCTTTGATAACTCACTGCATGCCACTCTCAGGAGTCAGACCTACATGATACGAAAGAAAGCCAAAACCTTTGCTCTTGTAAATGAGTCCAAATCCTCAGTTTTAATGAAAATCAAAACAATTGAGTCTATGAAGGCAGAGAGACTAGACTAACAAAAGTATTCTCACACTAGTATTCTGTTATATTACCACTTTCATATTCTATTCTATTCTAACCATCTCCCTGCCTTGCTTATGGCCACTTCCTTCTGCATCTAGTCCCCAGCCACTGGGGCAGTGTGCCCTGGCAGGTCCATTCCTTTCACCATTCTCTGTTCAGGGACTTCTTTCTTTTGCTGTCCACTTTTTTTTTTTTTTTTTTTATGTATCTGCTTTGTCAAATAAGACATACAACTTACTGACATGTACCCAGAGCGAGTCAAGACTAATGTACTTTTCCTTCATTAGGAAATACTGTTTTTTCCCTCTGGTACTTCCCTTTCCTTCCTCTTGTTTCCCTTTGTCCTTCAATACACAAGCACTTTCTGGCAGAGTAAAAGGCACACAGAGGTCAAAAGGCATTTGATGCCCACACACATTAAACCTAAACAATGTTTTTATTATTTTTTTAGTTAAGCTTGTCACAAAATCCTTTATGTGACATTCATTCATATAATTGCTGGGGATTTGGGGAGCACTGTGTTACTAGGCAGCAGTTACAATGTGAAAAATTATGCACAGCTCTTGCTTTTAGTCCTGGAATATTTTGGTGGTACATAGTGTCATCTTTTTGTAGAACTGCAAAATTAGATGTTTGCAATTCATTGCACCTCACTTAGACACCCAAAAGTTAATTGCCAAACTTTAACCTTTCGCTGCTTTTATAGCCGATGGTATGAAATGGAGGCCTCCAGAGGACAATTTCATCCTAAAAAAGATGCCTAAGATAGAAAAGATGAATCACTCTTTAAAGGTACCAATTTCTCTCCATTGACTATAAATGGATCCCTTGGGTGGCTTATCTAGATTCGGCTGTCTAAAAGTTAACTTTTAAATGTCTGGTTGAGAAAGAGCCCACATACATTCAAGAAGCATGCTAAAAATGTGCAAGCAAGGATTTCACTCAAATGAAGGCTTGAAATGACAAGCTTTCTATAATGATATTATCAAGACCAGCTATTGGCTCAGCCAAGAAACCAGCAGTGTCACTCTGAGAAGTGTAAATAGCAATTATAGCATTGCTATAGCATTTTGGGAGTGACAGAAGGGGAAAGGGAAGAAATGTAGAAGGAAATACTTTCTTGAATAAATATGGGGGGCATTCCCCGTCTCCAAATGTGCCAAATAGGAAGTCTAAATAATTTTAGCATCAGAACAAAGCCTCAGTATACAGCTTTCACTTTCATGCAAGTTAGCCTTTGGAATTTTTATTTGGCATATGTTTGCAACATTTTTATATATATATATATATATATATTTTAGAAAATTTTTGTATATCCATTTACAGGTAGAATTGAAAGGCATGCTAGGTAAAGACAGTTTCCCAGAAATCATAAAGGAAGCCTTAAGCACATGGGTTGGAACTCATGACAATTAATCCCAATTTTGTCATAAAAATAACCTCTTGATAAGAAGGAGGATCTTTCCTGCGAAAAGGAAAGGGAAGGAAGAATCAAAAGTTACCAAAACGTGATTGTCTTAAAGTAATCATTATCTCCAGTATTGCAGGTTTTTTGTTCAAGTAGTTCTCCTAATTCTTCCTACACTTTACACAAAAACAGAAGCTTTAGTTGAAATTGTTTCAGCCTGAAACAATTCAGGTCATGTGCTCTGTCTTGCTGTCAGAACCACAGCTGTTGAGAAGTATTGCATCAAACCTAGAATCTTCATATGTTTTAAAGAGTGTAAATTTTAGCCTTGAATTTCAGTATATTTTTTTTTTTTTACTATCACTATGTCATAATCTTGTAATTCCCAGCAGTATTCCAGCCATGGCAGTTTTAGAAGAAAGGGAAACTCAGTGAGTTTCTTAATTGCACAGAGCTTAACCTTCAAAGGTATTAGGTACTTAATGCCTGCCTAATACTTAACTCTCATTGATTTCAGCAGGAGTGAGGAACAGGAGTTAGTAGTCAACTCCTCTGCACTTTTGGGCCCTACTGATATTTGATCAAATAAAATCTCACATTTCTTCCCCCTCTAATTTCAAACTACATTATTGAAATTCTAACTTCAGAAAAATAGTTATAGATTCACTCTCTTAGGTGCTTGTCAAGTATAAACAAAACAGGCAATGTCATTATTAAATTCTTGTTTTTCTCATTCTCGCAAAAAGATACAGAGAAGTGAAAAACTTCTTAGCTTGTGGTCACAGCTATTTGTATTCAGTTGGATTGCCAGTGACTTCTATGTAAAACATGCTCATTATCTACAGATACCTCCAATTGTGAAAGACTACAGTGTTTGTAATTTGATTTTTTTCAGTGCTAGGCTGTTTTTGTTTAGCAAGACCCAGCATATGCACTCTTTCTTGAAGGTAACATAAAGTTCTATCATTCTTGAGGTAATGTCTAGATAGCTTTTCTGACCTTAGTACTGAATGTTTCTGTGATGTAGTTGGACTAATGACAGTTGAAATGATGCTATGTACAGTTAAACCAAATCCAAATAGCTCATAAATTACTGAAGAGTGATCCCATGGCATAGTCAGTGTCTATTGCCTTTCATCCTAACAGCTTATCAGTCCCTTCCATTCTGTTTAAATGTTAGCAGCAAGTATTTAATTGCATTGTTTTCTTTTCTCTGTTCTAATTATTTTCCTGTGTATACTGTGAAAAGTATGCATCAATACCAACTCCTGATATTCATGTTAATTATGCTAGGGATAACTGTATATGAGACCAATTTATTAAAGGTTATTTGGGGAGAGAGTGGAAGGCTGAATATGTCTTTCGATTTTATGATCTTCTTTTACAGACCTTTTGCACTCCAGTATGTAGCAATAACTATAATAACCCATCATTTCCACACAATAACCCATCATTTTCAGTGTCCTAGGACTTAGTTCTTTGAGATCTATCTTTCATTATTTCTAAACATAATATGTAGGATTACTTTTACCTGCTAAATGCTCGCGATAAATAATGGGAGGAAATGGAGACAATTCAATTTCCATTTTTTTCAATTAAATTTTCTTTTAATGTCAGGAAAGGCTGATTGACTTCTTGTTTAATGTGTAATGAAAAAACTGTGACAACTTAGCTTTTAACTCCTTAATGACTTCAGTCTTCTGAACACAAAAATTAGAACATCATTCAAAGATACAGATTGAGGTAAAGAGATATTTTGGAGTCTCAATGTGGTAAAAATCTCTGGATTTGGCTGTACCCATGCCTCTCTTGCCTGCCTAATTTGTACATTAGTTATGCATACTTCCATTCTGTGAGATGCAAACCCACAGGTTTGCATCCACGTTGAAAAATCAAACAAATTCCCAGCTGTGACTTTAATTGGGTTTAGTGGCTCAATGAAAACCTACCAACTGACTGGTGTTCACACAACCTCCAGGAATCTGTGCCAATGGAATCTCACACCTGTTCTGTTACCAGATCAATTAGGGCTACAAAAAGCATTTTCTGATCAGAAACATTACTAAATAAATATCTGTATTTATTTGTGTATATATGTGCATGCACAAACGTGTACATATGCATGCACATATATCTATGGTATATATTCAATAGGAATAAATGTGTACAAAGTTACATAAGAATGCATCATCAAAAAAAAAAGGATGAACTCAAAACTGTATGTATTAAAAAATATGTTGCATATGTTAGACATAAATTAGGCACTTACACATGTTAGACATTACGTAGAGCTCCAATATTATCTGTGATATTTTTAATGTATTTTAAACTGAAGTAGAACATAAAGATGGATTGGGCATTGTCCGTGTAATGTCTCCTTTTCTTCTTTTCATATATGCATCATAATAGTAACCATGTGATAGACAGCGTATATGAAAATTTCAAAGACAGTATTGTTACTGGTTATTGTTGTACATACTGCACCAGTGTTTTTCCTTAAGTAATATCAACCTCATGCTAAATGACAGTTTCTGTGTGTAATGAAGAGCCAGATCCTGACTGTAATGGAAAAACTGAAATATATGTTGGCTTCTAGGACAGACCTCCTTGAAAGATTCATTTTATTATCCATTCATTCCATTTACCACTGTCAGAAATTGACTTCCTATTTAAACTTTTCTTTTCTATTTGAGAATTTTATTATCACATCTAATTCTTGTGAGCGACATCTAGATTAGTAAATTAAGCTCAACTCAAGCTGTTCTCTAAATGTGATTCCTTCTGTCATAGAGTGATCTGCATCCATTACATTACTTCTAAGTCAAAAGGGGTTGGCTGCATCCTGGGTGGCTGCTGGGAGTGGCCTCTGGTCCTTGTTAACTCCTGAACAGAGCCAATGAATTGTTTGAGACATTACTTCTTGGTACAGGTCAAAATTGTCAGAGGCTATTCAAAAAGTGTTGCAGGATATGTATGTGTGAATTCCAGAGCTCAGTAAGATTACCAGGCACTATTTAATTTACTGGTGGACATAAACCATCATGCTACGATGTGTTCCTTAGAAAGATTGCCTATTTGGGGCAACTGCATTTCAATTCATTCCTTACCCTAAATCAGCATTTGCATTCTTCAAAACAATTACACAATCTCACCTCTCCATCCTTATCTATTCTTTCTTAATGAAAAACATTTTGCTCGTAGCTTTTCAAGCATGCATACTAAGCAGAGAAACCCTTCCTGGGAATAGTGACAGTCTAATGTCTGAAGAATAACTACTGATAACAGGGGAGAGGCTCATCTTTAACTTCAAGCAATTACACATCACAAGTGGAAGACTGGATAGAACAGTGGGACTCCATTAAGGTTTCAGTCCTCTAAAAGCGTATTTGGCAATCTTACCTCACTCTGCCGACCCACGTCTTGTTACAAGCTTCATGAAACATTTGATTTGAATTTACCTTTCATAACAAATGACTCTGCAAAGAGCTCACTTACTTTATTTCAATTATTTCTACTATCATTAGAGAAAGATGTCACATCTTGGCAGAATGAGATTTATCTGAAGACATTTTGCTTTGCTACTTGAGAGAAACTGTAACAAAGTATTGGTGCTACTAGAGTGTAGGATTCCCAACTGTTGAGATAACCACTATATGGATATGAGGAAGAGTAGAGTTATAGGAACTATATTTCCACATATTTCTTTCTGTGGTGGCATTATTTCTCCCTGTATCCAATTGAAATGCTCAGCTGTCTACAATGCCTTTAGTTGTAGTATAATAATAATAATAATGACTTTTAGAATAATTTTAGATGTATTTTCTTTTATCCCACAATCTATTAATTTACAAAGATAAAATTAGAGACTTTATCTCTGTCAGTTAAGGCTACTGAAGACAAATTGAACTAGCCACATCAAGGAAGAAAGAAAACCCACATGATTTGCTGTTATCATAAGAAATCAATTCAGCCTCAATGCTTGGACATGACATTTTTGACACATATAGAAAGATACTTCCTATATTGAGAGAAATAAGGTAATTAAAGTTTGTCTTGTATTCCTTACCATGTAATATAAAATGTAAAATATTCATAAACGAAATCAGAATTAATTTCTTCATGAAATCTCAAATGATTCATAAACACCGATGACAGAAGTTTCACAGAGCTTGAGGATTCTGTCTTATTTTCAATAAAGTATTCATGTTACCATCTACTGTCTTAAACCTTCTACTCATCTTTGCAGCATATTTCTTCCCTTTTAGAGAGCAGAGTAAGCTACTCATGACTTAGGACGACACATTTTCTCCTGGTGAGCACATTCCCATGAGCTTGAAGTCAAAACATTTCACTATTCCGTTTTTTTACCATCTGTAATTTGTTGTCAGATAACTGTTTACAATATCATATATGAAGGAGTTATCTGTAGCACAACTGCATGGACCAATTTGGTGTAGAAATGTATGCACATTTTTGAGTTTGCAATTACTTTTGGAGTAATCAAAATCTCATAAAAAACCAACAATCAAGTCAAATGAATCTTTACAGTTTATCTCATAGCATAAAAATTATTTCTACATTTGAAATGAGAAGCAAATAAATATGCAGACACAGTGCTCTTCCATGGTTGTATTTTTAAGGCAGCAAGATAACTGCTGTATGTCCAATAATAATAGTGGTAATCTGTATAATGACTTCTCGTGACTCATGAACTCATCTGATTGTCCAATGGGATCATTAAAAACATCCTGCCTTCCTCTCATTTACATCATGGATATGTGTCCAACTGGCCACTGCTGGAGTCACGATAGCAGACACCATTAGTCCTAATGGTGTGATCTGCTGAGGCCAATTCATCTTTCCTATTTATGATTTCTCTGTACTGCAGAAAACCACTTGTGCTTTATGACTTACAGAGGAGGGAAAAAGGAAGAGAAAAGGAATTTGACTTAGGATATCCCCTTTAACATATTTCATCAAAAGAATGGATAAAATATTTATTCAGCTGCTGTCCTTTGCATTCCCATCAAAGTGAATAGAGAGGCATTTAATAACACATGGAAACATTAAAGAAGCTTTTTATCAGAGTGGATGGGAACCTGCTCAGAACAAACATTCTGGCCTAAGGGAAAGTTTTTGATCTGTGAAGCTTAAGCTTTCGGTGCTTAAAACGCTCTCATATTGGATCATGTGGTCAATTTGCATGAAATAAATGATTTGCTTAAAACTAGTAAAACTATAAAATAGAACTTGACAAGTCATTAGCAGTAAGTGGTATTGCACTGGCATTATACTAACACTGGTGCAATCATTAGAAAACTGCTGCTACAGCAAAGAACAGGAAGATAATGGGGCCAGCCCATACTGTGACCCTAGAGGTGTTAGATCATTGCCCCAAACAGTAGACACCACACTGCAGTCCAAATTATTGACTATCCTTCTTAATTACTGATCTACTCAACATTCTGAGCCGCTGCCCTTTACATCTTTCACACAAAACAATTAGTCCATGTTACAAAACTTATTACTTCTTCTATCCAGGGATAGGTGATCTAGTTTAGACAAAAGCAAAGAAAAAAAAAAAGAACTAAACTTTAGTTTAGGGTTTTAATTAGAAAGAATAAGATTAGTCATCTGTTCTTCATTAATTTTTATACTTTTTTTTTTTTTCATTCTGGACTAGGAATTCAATTAATGAAGTTTCTGTATGTTGTCAGAGGTTGCAGATGTAACTTTTCTATTCTGATTGGAAACAAGTGGCAATCATCATCTCATTACCTCAATTTGGAACTTCAACATGATTTTTTTAAAGACATAAACTGTTTGTAAAATGATGGGTAGACATCTAGATTCCTGAAATTTGCCTACCATTCATTTAAATGCTAGAGTGATTCTGTGATGATATTGGTAAATATGCGCTTGTGATTATTGCCAAGATAGGAGATATCTATGTAAAACCATTTCTTCTTTTTAACATTTGTTGCACAGCACCTTCAAAGCATTGATTTTGTCAATGTGTCAACATTTTGTCAGTGGCTCAGGCATGTGAGTCAAGTTTGTGCAGCTCCATGTCTGATATTTTATATAAATCACAGGATGAACTAAAGTTCAAGCTTGCAAAAAAATTATTTGCCTGCAATCATACATATGCTGATGAGATGCAGTAACATTAGGACCATGGTGCTCAAATCCCACTGCTGCCTTCAAGATGATGTTTTTCTCCTGCATTCCCCATGAGTATGCATACCTTTGTAAAAGAAGAAGGGTAAGTATTATGCTGCAGTTTCCAAGGCTCATTAAGATCTTAATTTCTCTTCTCTGAGTCTATCACCAAGCATGACGCATGGCTTTGGGTTTCTGATGTGGAGCTGGAGCTGAGATTTAACTGCCTGATTGCATGTGGACCCTGGTGCAGTAGATATATGCTGGTGCATATGACTGAATTGATATATTTAACTACTTGATTTTATTTCACAGGTAACAACAAATTGTGCTTTCCAAATGACAATGAAATGATAGTGATAGAGAAAGGAACTAAAAGGATATAAGGAAGTGCAAAAAAGGTGTTAGAAACCAGAAAAGAAGCCTAACTAATATCAGTGCAGTAAATCTGTTTGTGAATCTTTAGGGAAAGGGAAATAGGAAAAATATTTTGTATAAAGTATGGAATCTGCATACAGGCCGGGAAGTACAGAATGTCCCAGTTCAGTACTATGAGAAAGTAGAGTTCAACACTCCAAGAGAGTGGAGATGTTTTAGTCAGCAGCTGTAATCAGAACCTCGTCAGTGTTTACATTGCATGACCTGTTTGCTACTGGGTAATTAAGAATAATCCTTAAGAATGAAAACCATAATTTTTACTGGTGTTTCAAGAAGTTCATAATACGTAGACTTGAGGGAACAACTGAAGTTCATTTTTTTGACAGAAGAAATAAATTGTACTATAGAAGAGGCATCATGAATATGCAGCCTTATTATCACAGTATTATTCTTCAGAGCTCCTTAGTCTAATGAAGAAAAATAGAACTGTAAACATTTCAGCATATGTTTGAATCACTTGGACTTCATTGATTTAAAATGTGTCTCTTAAAAATAAATTACTTAATTTGTTCAGAAATACATTTCCTTCCTATGGTGTCTGGCAGATAATAGCTTTTATGCACAGTGTCATATTTTAACCATGAACAATTCTGAAGGGAGCTCGGCCTCCCAGTGAATCTGTGCAGGCTGTTAGTAGATACATTTTCTATGCTTCTTAACCTGAATACTTACATGCAGGACATAAGGAAATGGTACCACCACCACCACCACCTCGTCTTCTTCTAGAACACAGTCCAAGAAAGAAACCAGCAGTTATTGAAGGCAAGTCTGAGTTTTTTCTTCCTTTATTGGCTTCTATTCGTTAACTCGACTCTCTGTTGTAATGGATTTTGTTTATAAATAGAACCTGTATTAAAAACTTGATCAGACAATTAGTCCTGGGACAAGAATGGCACAATTATATTTGCATGACAAGACCTAAATATTCCTAACAGTAGTCCCAGAGATGGCTCAGGGGATTTCCTGAGTGAGATAGATTATGGGATCAAGGCCTTAACTGTAAAATGGTTTGGATGGTGTTCAGCCTTAAGTTGCCATCTAACTGTAAACATAATCATTATCCTCTTAATATGCTTTGGATTATTCTTTCAGCTATTGTTATTCAGTAATGTTTCGTGTATTATCTGTAGTAATGAACATAATATTTCTGGCTCTGCATTTATCAACCCTTTTCTACTCTTAAAATCACTGAAAGAAAAATAGGAAGTCAGATCTTACCTTCAGAAGATTAAAACATAACCCCTGCAACTGAATTATATTGTTTACAGTCTAATCATATCAGTAAAATGGTTGAAATATGCATTTTAATTTTAAAACAGATGATATCTGATGGCTTAAAACTACTATTGTATTACACATTCTATGTGTTTACACCAGAAAATTTCATAGTACAAAACATGTGAGTCTTTTAATGTAAGTATATGGCAGATTTCATATAATACTTCAGAGTCATTCAGTCACATTGTGGCACTTGCAAATTGGTCTCATAGAGGTCTTAGTTCTATGTTATCCAGAAAGCAATTGCAATCTAAGAGAAAAACAGATGGGATGGAAGCAGAATAAGTAACAAGAGCTACAAGATTTGCCTGCATTTGTAAACAGAAAGTGAGAGTTAATGATTTTGTCAGAACCTATGACTAAAACAAAGAGTTAAATTAATTAGATATTTCTGTAATGTGATTATCATGAGCCAGAACATATGGATAAAAATAGTTATGTTACTTATTACCTCTTTGCCCAAAATCTATTTTACCTCAAATGAGTATTTCTTTATAAATGCACTGTTGAAAGGAGTACAAAATTGTGGTTATTGTGACATAATATAGTATATAAATAGATTTGCAGTCCTGCTTATTTTAGCGAAATGTTTGAACTCTGCTTATCAGCAAAAAGAAGTCCCTGCAATGTTAAACACTGTTATCCACCAGTTATCATAGAAAAAAAGACATAATAGAAAATACTGCAGCATTTGCTGAGTGATAAACTTAATCTTTAAATATAACTGTTATACAACATGAACTAGCATCAAATTAACATTAGGTTTTTGATTTTCAAAATCATGAGGAGCATGCAATTACTGCAATTGCACTTTGAAATGACTATTTATGACCAGATACACATTTGTGTGTTTCATTAGCTCATTTATGCATGCAATTGAGGTAATTGTGAATGTAAATTAGACACCCATTTGGCAAACAAATTTGGGCACCGATTATCTGCTCAGAATCATACAACTAAATTCCCCTTAAGTCTCAAGGCCAGTCAGTAGGATACAATACAAGATGTTCACGCAAGATTTTTGGAAGAAATGAAGAAGGAAGAATTACTTGCAAAATGCCCCTCTGAAAAGCTGCTGAATTGCACTACTATGTCGTTTCTATCCACAAGAAAATACGCCACAGTGCCTTTAAAACCCTGAAGCTTTGTTTCAGCCATGGGGAAAATAATTAAGTAATTCATGGGAATATTTGCCACACTGTCAGAAGGGAAAAAGAGGAGTAGGCTGAGAAATTAAAATCTCTGAAATAGTTGAAAAGACATTGGTCTGTGACTTCTTAATACTTACATACCTTATGACTGTTATGTCACTAAATATCATTGATCAGGTGAAGGAACAGATTGAAACAAAAGACTCTGCTTATCATAAATATAGTTGAAGATAGTATAATAAGCTTTAAGATTAGGGAACAGGTACAAGAATTTCTTAATTGAGAAATGTACTTTATATGACACAGAAGGAACTGTCCCAGCCTTTGACAGAACCAACCAGCTCTGAAAAGAGGTAAAACCGTAGGAAGTAACAGAATGGTTGTCACACAGAAAATTTATGAAGCTGATCTGTTTAGACCCTAGGCTTTCCAACTCAGTGATATTCAGACACTAGATACAAAACAATGCAGCTGATAAAGGTGGAAAAGATTTCCTCTTTCTAGATTTAGATGTTTTCACTATGTTTTGCCACCGCCTTCTTAGGTAATCTTGGATCATTCTTGGTTTCTAATAAGGTGGAAATAGTAGCATCATACATGCCAGATGTCTAACGTTTTTAGATGATTTAATACTTTCAAATAGAAAGCTTTTTCTCGATAGTATCCAGTGCCAAATAGAAACTATGCTCTGCTGAATTCGTGAGGTCATAGAAAAACAGAATATAGTTATTATGTATTAAATCTCAACCTTTCTTCCTTGTCATTGTCATTTTCCTTAGATGAAGGAATATTTTGGAAAAGGGATAGTTATGTAAAACAATCCCAATTTATACACTATATTCATATTCCAGTAGTATGCAATAAATGGCATTGAAGTATGTGTATGTGAGTCGAACTTTCCAGATATCATCTGGTTGGAAAGTAAAATGATTTGTACTCATCTGGTCAGAAGGGAGAACAGTTCATTGCTCTCCTATTTCATGGTGGGTTAGCTCTTTTCAAAAAGAACTGCCGTCTCAAGATCTTACAGTCAAAGTTCAATGAAGTTTCAGGTCACCAACAGAAGTGAATAACAAAACAAAACAAAAGATCCTGTAACAATAAAGAAGAGAAAGGGGGAAAGGGAATTTGAGAAGAGAAAGACATCGACACCTAACTTCTACTTGTGTTCCAAGCTTGGAACCCTTGTTTGGCAAGCCATGAAGTAAAATAACTCATTTTAAATTCTTTATTTTATCTCTTTCTGGAGCTTTCACAAGGTCTTAGAAGCAGTATTCTCAGCTTGGCTGATACTCTGATGCTGAGGTCCATGGATGACAGTGGTGCTGACTGTGCTTTGAATAGGTCTGTTCTCCATGGCTGTCTGAACTTGGACTTTAATATGCTTCTTCCTTGACTTTAGTCTTCTCCACCTCTTTCAACTCTGCCTTTTTGTATTTTGTTATCCACTGACATCCTAAAACTGCTCTGCAGATTCTCTGTGAATCTCTCTCTCAGGTCTTGACTTTTTTTCTCAGATCACAGAGCTGAGCGTTTCCCCATTCACCTGAGAAGGACTTTCCCTTCTGTTAGTCCTCCCATGTTGTGCTCTCTGATATGGCAAGATAATCTTGCAGGAAGATGCTGCAATTAGACAAGAAATGTAGAAACTAAGCTCAGAGGCTTACTTAGTTATTAGTAAAGCTTCATATTAATTGTTCCAGAATATGATGTCTCTGCTTTCTGGCAAGATCACAGCACCTTTGTGAGAAGCCTGTATCAAAATCCTTCTCTCAGTGGAATATGTCTTAATGCTTATTATGTATGTTCTCAGACAGTATACTTTGTACCACCTTGAAGATCATTGTATCACAAAAAACCTTTGAAAAGCATTGTATCTGAGTATGATTTTTCAGGTTATATTGTCCTAGAAATCAGTGCATGTATCTTTAGCTAAAAGAGTATTTATCATGGAAGAATCAACAGAATAACTGTTCTGAGCTGTTCAAGGATCACTATGGGCTCTGAAATATCCCATTTCCTTGACAGGAGTCTACTGGCTATTCTTTGCCATCTTACTGAGGTAAGAAAGAAAAATCTAAAATGTCTGTAATGTTTTCAGAGGGTCTTTTAGGAAAAAAAAATTATTTTCTCACAATCACTGAATTCTCTAATTACAGATTGTACAGAATGGAGTGAAGTGAGTTGCTGTGAAATGTATTTAACTTCCTCCAAAACTCCTGCAGAGGCTAAATTGGCACTGAAAAAATAAATCTGTATCTATCTTTGTTCCTGTATAGAATGTACACTATCTGAGTATCTGAGGAAGAATTTCTAGTCTACACCTCAGCTCATGAATATAACATTAGGGAACATAACCAAGAGCATCTAAATTACTAAAGCAAATACAAATTTTGACAAAGCTTCCTTATTTTATAGAAGTGTATAAATCTTGTACAAATCAGTCTGCCTCTGTACAGTCTGTCAATGCCTGCCTTCTCTTATGTACGCATAGAAAGCTTTTTTTGTACTATAAAATCAATTACCCTAAAAAAAATCCTTCTAGTGAAAGACAGCGAACCAAGATGCAATAGCAATCTTTAAGAAGTGCAGAATTTTGAAGTTTTCTCCACATTTGGAACATTTTTAGTAAAACTGATATGATTTGTAAACAAAAATTTGTTTTCTGATTAATTTTAATCCAAGAGACACTAAAAAGAAATTTAAAAAAAAAGATTTCTGTCAGAAATATCGTAATGCAATGGACTAGGTTGTATGTAGTTTATTAGTAAAAACACTTTAGGTAGCTTTAACTGGGTACTGTACACACAGCATAAAAAGAAAAGTTTTTGTGAGAAATACAGGCCCTGCATCTCCATGATGTAGTCTGTAGTAAAACCTTTGAAATAATATGTACAAAAAGTGAGTTTTTTAGTTATTAATTTAGGCATTTATGCAACAAACTCTAATGATTTAGTTATAATGAAAAACCTAAATCTTCATTGTTTCAGAAATCTGACATTTTACTAAATGACATGAGGCTCTTCTGTACTACTTTTATTCTAGCATAAGGCAGAAAAAATTAAACAGACATTGGGGAAAAAAAGCTTACTGGAATGGAGAAAAAATATGTATAAATATATGTATTTTGATTAAACATATTGCTATGTTTTCTCATTATTATTAACAATAATAATCAAAATTACAATATTAGATTATGCATTTAAAAATGAATAATCACCAAAAATCCAACCAATAGAAAAACCCCCAAACTCTGAAGATTATTTTAACTTAAAAAAATTATTTTTAACTGTTACAGAAGAGCAATAATCTTTTGCATATGTTGCACCTGCAAATGGAAAATACTTACTTGGATTAAGATTTTATGAGTTTTCAAAGGCAGAAATTCCATGTTTCTTTGGCACGGAAAGGGAAACACTTGCAGAAGGGGTTCTTCATAACCTGGTCATCCTGTTTTCCTAAACCTGAGACATTCTTGCCAAAAAGTGTGATCCATAAAAAACATCATCAAAACCCTTCCCAGCACTGGTAACACAATTGGTGCTGTTGGTGAATCATGTTGCCTAGTAGATGTGTCAGTCACAAGGAAGAAGGAAGCTAATCCTGCTGCCTGAGCTGTGATAGATTGACTCTAGCTAGGGAAGGTCATACCACAAGTCAGTGTGCTCCTGGGAATTTAATTCTTCATCGTAATCATATTTGCATCATATTTGCCATTGACCATTGTACAATGGATTTTCTGTTGCTGGTCTTTTCATGGAAGTTGGCACGTCCTCTCTTTTCCCCCTTGGCATTCATACTCTGGTTTCATTACACTTGTATTTGCACTTTTTTGCTCCCCGCTGTGTTGTTTAGTGAGGGCAACATATGGCCCCATGCTATTAACGAACAGTTTTGGTGCTTAATTCACCAGAGCCATGAAAAAGGAGCCTATAATCACTGCAGGAGGAAATGAAGAACACTTATGTGGGTCACATGAAAGCACTAGGAAATTCAAGCATGATATTGCTATTACAGACTTTCTGCAAACCTCAAAAATATCTCCATAAGCAATCTTCAAAGCTGCCAAATAGTGTTTCAGATTGGGATTTGAAAACAGTGAAGCAGTTTCAAAATGCAAAATCAGGCTGGAGAGATTGCTTAGGACTTCAGGGTCTACTATATCTCCAGTGACCTTTGTGCCCCATTAGTCTTTCATTTGCTCAATATGAGAACAAATTGTATGGCATTACTCTGTTGAAGTAAACAGTGCAGTTTAAAGAGAGCTTTGCAAAAAAATGCACTTAATTTTGGCCCAAGCACTCACCTGCAAGTTAGAGAGAGTATGTGAGTGTGGTAATGTACATGCGCGCACACATTTATGTGTTTGTGTGTGAAAAGAAGCAATTCAAAGAAGTTTAGATTATCATGGTTTGGACAATTCAGGACATAGAGTAATACAATTTACGTTTCTTTGATCTTTCTTGACTTCTCAGTAATTTGACTGAGAAAAGAAAATAACTGGACCAACAAGGAGACTCTTACCCCAGGAAGGGATTTGTTTCAAAGAGAGAGATGAGGTAAATTTTTATGTATATTTAATCTTAAAAGTATGATTTTCCATGACATCCTAAACTAAGCAGAAATATTTTCTTGACCTTTTTTTTTAATTTATCAAAAATGTTGATAGATATACTAAGCTAACCTTAGTGTATGAATGTATGTGAAATTTTTTAGAACCAAAAGTGCAACTGACCAGACATTGTCAGTCTCCACCCTAAGCAAGATGCAAAGGGGAAAGAAATGTCATCAAAAACTGAAAGGTAATAAGTTATTTTATTATTTTAATAGATATGCAGGTCCCACTGAAATCCACAGCAAAACTTTCATTGAGTTCCTGCTGAACTCAAGGAAAGGATTAAGGACCAATTAAAAGAAAGGAAGAATAACCATAATGTCTTCAAAATTAATAAGGAAATGCAATTTTATAGATACCAATTTTTTAATTTTTGAATATTTTTTTTTAATTATGCTGGTGGCAGCTTAAGGTGTACAGAGATGCCTGCAGGAAAAAAAAAATTGAATGAAATTTTACCTGGAATTAAGTTATTGCATTCAGTCTGAATTACAGTTTCTCAGGAAAAGGTAAATTAGTGTTTGTTTTGTTCTGTTTTGTATGTAAGTGAGTATACACGTATCTGTGCTGCTCCTTATTTCTGCCAGAACCAGCAGAATCAGTAGGCAAGAAAAGCTGTTATACTATTTCACAAAGCCAGGCAATATCCAAAATCTCTCACAAGGCCTTTTCTCTTGAGATTTCCTGACAACAGGGTTTTAGACAAATGCAGATAAGCCTTGTATAAGTATCTGAACTTTAGAAGGCTTATCTGAACCACAATATCTCCAAACTTCTGGCATTCAGTCCCACTAGTTAGTGTTTGTTATATGCATGCCTTTCCACGAGAAGGTACCGGTGGCTGTATTTTGCTGCCCTCCTTACCTCAGTTTCTCAGAAGGGATGGGAAGAGCTGACAGTTCCTTCCAGAGTCAGTGGTTCCATAAGCACATGGAGCATCTGGAGCAGTACAGAGCAGAAACTCTTCGAGCACTTTCCTTTTCCAGTTCCCAGGCAGCATTCCCAAGACACTATGCCCAGTAACTCACATGCATCCCTAAATTTAGATTCCACTCAACACTGGCACAGTAACACAATGGTCTTACTAGGCCTGTTTTCAAGTGCTGCATTGTTAGCGTGTTTCTGTTATCTCCCCTCCCCCTATTATCCAAGAAATAGCTGACGTCCCACGAGGATAATACAATGACATTGTTAAAGCTGGTAAAGACAATTTAGATTGAAACACCTCCTTTTGGTCATTGTTGAATCTTACTTGGATTGCCACTGGTGTTCTTGGTTCCTCAGCCCTTATTCAGAAAGAAATAATTCCATCTCAGCTGTTTCTTTGTTTAGGGTTGTTCTCTTTGCTCCATCACTCCAAAAAAAAAACCAAACCCACTATTCTATTTTCTTCTTTTATTTTACCTAGGAAAAAAATTTTACCTGAATTTCTCTTTCAGTAGCACATCACTACTTTAATCCATATTTCTCATGCTCACTGGATTCCTCCTGATACTACATAAAACTCCACTTCTGTATAGAGTCTACAGAAGAAACTTGACTAAATGCAAAGTCCATTGCTGTCTTGATGACTGATTCTGTTGTCTTTACTCTTCCATCTGTATGCAACCCTATTTCATTCATGTAAAAGCATGTCAGGCTGTTGAAGGTGAGGTATTATTCTATGCATATCATAGAATCATAGAATGGTTTGGGTTCGAAGAGGCCTTAAAGATCATTGTGTTCCAAACCCCATATCTCTTAAACCCTGTATGTAAAATGCAGTTCAGGACTAGTGCAGTTCCCTAAGACTAGGGAAAACAATAGCATTAATTACATTAT
Organism: Scolopax mira; assembly: GCA_004320125.1. Classification (NCBI taxonomy): domain Eukaryota; kingdom Metazoa; phylum Chordata; class Aves; order Charadriiformes; family Scolopacidae; genus Scolopax; species Scolopax mira. Next base: position 97,366 of record BJBW01002585.1, read on the forward strand.
CAAGAAATAGTAACAATAACAATAGATTTTTTAATAGTCGGTTGCACTTGAATTCCATCTTATAGGCAACCCTGCATCATCAAAAGCATCCTATGTTTCCTTGTGTAGCCCACGTTTTGCCCATATTAAGATCCTTCTTTATGCAGCTGATCATAGACATTCGTAGTCCTATTATTGTTCCTAGCTAAAAAAATACAAGTACTTTCAATTAAAAATGTTCATATTTTACAGTGCAAAAGACATGTATAAGTTACTATTTAATTATTTGTTCTGCCTTTAAATTCAGTTGTATATTTATCTAGAAAAAACCCGCTGCATTTTCTGCTTCACAAATGACAGTTTTTTCTGGTGTTAAATCTACACTTAGTAGGCAACAATCTAAACGTGAGCTACTCAAATTGAGAGGAAAGAAATTTATTCAAGAAAGGGGATTGCTTCCTTATATTGGAAATAGCTCTTTCCATAATATCCATTTACCAAGTCCATCATTCTCATTTACATAAACTTTTGTCAGTAGTACCTGTGAGGGACATCAATGGGGCCAGTTGCAGCTGAGATGTGAATGGAAGAACTGTGACTGTTTTTCTCAGACTTGATCAAGGGTGCACACCTTGCATTGGGCAACTCTAAAGGGAAATAGGGGCCACATTACTTTAATACCTCTATGTTATCTTCCTCTAGACAATTCATAATGAATATAGATGTCTCTAGGCTCCCTGGACACTCTGAATATTGCAGCTTAAGAGCTCGATAGGAGAAAATCATGTCAGTGGAATTAATTGGTGCAATGACTTAGCAATAAAAACTCTGCAGCCAGGGATGTAGTTTCCTTGTACATTACGTTATTTGCAGTAAAATTCCTCCTACTACGTGTACATCATCCATTCAAAGCTTCACTTCTTAAAGACCCTTGTCTCAGAACATGGCTCTCAAGACAGATATGGCTCAAAGCCTTGCTATGAAACTTGGAGCAGATTTTATGTGCCTTCACTGGGCCTCAGAAGAATGCAAAATGCTACAAATTCAAAGGCAGAAATGGTCTCTAATTAAAGAGGATCTTGTTGATTGAAAGGACCTTGGGCTTACAAATTATTCCTGTGCATCGCCAAGTACCAGAAGTATAAGGAAGCAAAAAAATCAATCTAACTGGAAGAGCAGAGCTCCACCAGAAAATGGAGTTAAAAGCTCCATCTGAACTGAAGCACTCAGAAAAAAGTGGAAATCACAGAAATGCCACCAACACTTCAGTCTCTAGTTACTAGGAGTAAAGGATATTGGAGAGAAGAAGACAGTCAGAAGGAAGTGTTTTCTGATAGTAACTGATAGACCCGATATGTTTAACTGTTTCAGTTAAATCTGAAAGAATAAGCAAACAATTAAACCATATTTTAGAAATGAGAAGAGATGCACATTATATTTGGAAAAGAGAAACTGACAAGTCATAGGTGGCACAGGAAAATGGAGCTGTGGAACAACTTGTGTGTAATCTGAAGCTGAAGAGTCTTCTGTTTTGTGGAGGCAGCCATGGTCCATAGCATGAGTCTCTGGAACAGTATGTCAGAGAGAGAGAGAGAGAGACTCCTGGGAACCCTAGAGATCGATAACAAGAATATTAAAATATACAAGAAAATATATGTTTGGAGATCCAAACAAGCTTGTGGAAGCTGAGCACTGCTCTGGTACTCTATATGTGCTTAAGAAACCTGAGTATCATAAAACGCGCTCATGATAGAAAGGAATTTGTAGCTTGAAGTCCAGTGTACTCAGGGTCTCAGCGGGCAGAATTAAGCACAAAACACTAGAAGAAACATTCTGTTAAACATATGTAAGGGTTTTCTGCTTCATTTTGCCAAGACTATAGCAACAGAAACACATTGAACAAACCTGTTTAAAACAGGAAAGAAGTGGAACACATCAAGAAGATGCTTATCATTAAACACTACTGTCAGAAAATCAGCAGAAGTATGGTTTGGGGAGACCCTGAATATTGGTAAATACATTGGCTCCATGACAGGAGAAATAACTTTATTTATGAAAACACCATGGACAGTGTGGATTTCATGTACTTTATGAAAATAGACATTTTTCTATCAAACTTACACATATTTTGTTTTGGTTTAGGAAGCATGCTGTGCAGTATTTCAATTTTTTTTCATTCCTTTTTTATATATATTTTTTCATGCAGAAGAAAAGTCTATTGTAATACCTAGAAAAGTGAAAAGTAAGTTTATTCAACTTTCCTTTATCTTCATGTTAATTTATGCAAGGGATAACAGCATATTTGCTTCTTGGATCTGCTGGCTTCAGAAAATACTCTACCTTAAATATTTTTCAAGTAAAGAACAGACTCTGCTTCAAGGGTTATGGTCCTGTGTTTGTGCCATTTTGTATGGTAATAAAACTTGGTTTCTTATCCACATTCATAACAGTAAGCATTACAAAAAGAAAATTATACTTCCCCTAACTACATCAACAGACAAAGCCAGGCAGCACAAAGAGAAGGTAACAAATTTGGCTTTTTGTAGATGAGCAGTTAAAAAAAACCATTTAGATCAGCTATTCTTGTACTCTTGTATTCTCCCCCATTAAAACGGGGTTCCTTTTCCCAAAGGAAAAATAAGAATTATAGCTTCCTCATTTCCACTACCGAACTCTCAATTTTCTAATTAATAACATTCATGGAATAAGTAATTAAATTGTTGTAGCTTTTTGTAAAATAAGAAAAAAAAGTCCTTATTTCCACTGTTGTCCAATTAATTGACAAAATAGAGGCAAATGCTTTTTTGAAAGAACAAGAGGGTGCTTTAGCTGCAATTCTTCCTGAATAATGGAAATCCTGTAATGACAGTTTCAAAAGTTCAATTTATATAAAGTGTTATAAAGATACATTATATATGCAGGCTTTTCATGACATTCTGCACTTATTCCCGAGTACCACTTGCAAGTTTTGCTGCCATTCAGTCCGATTTTATAAAAGAAGCAGAACAGGTGCACGGATACTGAATCGCCACAATAAACTCTTATTTATACCAGGTTAATGGGCATAATTTCCTGAATTAATACTTATTTAAGTAATAATGTGGTGTACATAGTGGTTCCAGTTCTCTCCTTAGTGCCACGTTTGCTCTCTGAGTATTAAGCTGTATTTCTGAGCTGCTGATAGTAAACTCCTGCATAAGCAACCAGTTTATCAAATCTAGAACCTATTGCAGTTAGTCAAGGATTATATATAAAAGCAGTCAGCTGAACTTCTGTTTCTTTTTTTTTAGAGAGAAAAGAGGAAAAGAAAAAGGCCGACATAAAGAGGGCTACGACTGAAACTAAAAAGAAAGGTATGGTTTGGGAATATTTCTTATTGACCTAATTCAGTTTTTACTCCCACTCCTGGCTCAGATCTCATTGCGGTTTTTTGGGGTAATCCTATGCTTCTGGCTCTGTATTGACCTTCTCTTAGTTGCTTAGTCACTATTTGCATGTTACTGCTTCTTCAGTATTTGAGCCTGATATGTTCAGTGTCTGATATTTTCTTAACTCTTTTTCTGACAAATAAAAAGTCCTGTTTGGTGGCCATCTATGGGCTTGTTAAACAATTCAATGGAGTCCCTATATAAAGCAGTACATTGTGATGCTGCCATGCACAAAACTCACGGGAGTTATCACCCAGTTCATGGTACACCACTTTCTGAAGGTGGGGTAGATTTATTTATTTATTTTGTAGAATCACAACCAAAACTTGCAGTGACAAGACTGCAAAGCCTTGATATCTATCTAAATAAACTTTTGGATCATTCATTCCCAGGAAGCATCTAAAATCCACTAAGGTCTTGCTTTCATGGGAAAATATTTATGTCATTCATTATTTTTTAATGATCTCATTGCTACTGGAGCTTAAACTAAAAGGTACCGCATTCATGCACTGATGATTTTTGCCTAGCCTTTGATGAATTATTAAGGGTCCAAATCATCCATAGTTGATGCATACTGATTAATTTTCATTTTCAGATGATTGCTCTGTGGCTAGTTGGGTGCAAGGGCTATAAAGGAATAATCTGAACTAAACTCCCAAATAAGTCACATTTTTTTCAGCATGTGCCCACCAGGACTTGGCTGACTGCATATTTGAGTATATGATTCAGATTTCTAGCATATCAAATTACTTTCTTTAATTAAATCATAGAAAAAGAAGGAAAAAAAGAGAAAGCTCATGAGAAGACAGCTGTCCCTGAAATTAAAAAAGCAGGTAAGAAATTGAAGTCTGTCTTTCTCTGCAGTAGATATCTGACTATTTTGTGTAGGCGCTTCCAGGTTTCAAGCACTTGAGATAGGGGTATATGTAATTCTTTATCACTTAAGAATCCAAGAGAGAGAGAGAGAAAGAGACATCACAATATACTTATATATATGTGTGCATGATGTGTTTACACTATATTATGCATTTATAGTAATTTATGCATATTAATATATATATGCATCATGTATTTTTACAAAAATATTAGAAACACTGTTTTTTCTCTTATATGCTAAATCAATCAAGAGCATAAGTACTTTCAAAGGGTGCATGGTATGGAAAGACTGAATGGAGTGCATAAATTTTTACATAAATTATTTCAGAGGTTCAGCTCATTTTTAGTAATAAATAGAAGCTTCAACTTATCAAACCACTTAATGTAGTGGAAAATTGTTAGTTATCTTTCTGAGGCTTTATCCATACCCAGAAAGTAATTCTTTTAAAAGTTACAAATAAAATTAGTGAATGTCCTGAACCTTATTAATTGTGGGTTATGCTAATTAGCATAAAAAGATAATTTTTTTCAATAAGATTAAAAATTAACATTTGTGTCTTGTCTACACAAAAATTGTTGCAACTTTTCTTTCCCTTTATGTCAGTAAGTTGTACATTTGTTTAATGTACAAATGCAAACATCTCCAGTGAGACACTCTGCAAACCTGTCTCATTAAAATCATGGAGAAACAAAATGGTCATTCTAGTGGTTTGGTAATCATCTTAATTCCTAGAAACACTGGTTCTACTTGGTGCTTTGAAATACAGTTTCTATATAACATTATCCAAGCCATTGAGTACTCGGATGAACCTTTCTGTAGACTAGACTAATGCCTAAAACCATGGAGAAAGGTTTAAAATAGGATTGAAAGATTCTGGGCTATAGTTACTATGTCATCAAAGCAAACCTTGTGCTCTATTATCTAATTATTCAAATTTGTTGAATTTTATCAAGAGCAGAAAGGTTATATATCCCATTGTTTACTAACATTGTGGATTACATATGTAAATTTCAGTATGAAACTGGCTGCTTTGCCTTTGAGTTTAACGGGGTCTACATAGCTTTCCTATTCAGGTATTTATGCACAGAAAGAGAAATGTTAATTTATGTTTGGTACAACATAAAAATGCACAGAATGACACAGAATACCCTGGAGTACTATCCTGGTAGCCCTGTATTTAGATAGGCTTCAGTCTTTTATAGGAGGGAGTGGCAGTCTAGTGAAGGGATGGGGATGAAAAGGAATACTCTTCTCCAAGTTAAATTGCATATTTAAATGTATAAACACAGATTTAAAAAGAAAATAAGCTGACAATTCATATATCTTTTCTAATTTTATTCTGGCTCTAAGCTTGTATTTCACTTGAGAATACAGAATTGTAAAATATTACATTTTATAGCAAAGCTGCAGCATAAAGTTATTAATATGTTCATCTTCACAAGCTGTTGCTAAATCCAATGACTCATCCTACCAATGCTAGAAAGACACAAATTAGACAAACCAAGATATCCGCACATTCCTGTCCTTTTTATTAGCTCTGTAGGTTGCTGCATTTTGAAGAGTTTACTTGCCTTTGTGTAAGAGGATGGTAATCCATAATATATTCTAGCTACACATGTTGCTGTTCTTCCTCATTCAGTTTGCTCTTTGAATGCATGTGTACTTCCTAGCTTTGATTGGCAGCATCTATTGTTATCCCTAAAAGGTTTTAAGCCTGAAATAATTGCCACATTTGATCAACAGAATCGGAGTGCGTAGCCCAGTTTAGAAATGAGGCCCCTCAATGTCTGATACTATTTACATACTTTGGGCAGACACAGCAAACGAACCTCAGAGCACGTGAATCAGCAGCGTCGATAAGCAGCCACAAGCAAGAGTGTAGGAACAGTGTCCAATTTCCTTACCTTTTCCCATTAAAAGGCTAGGCAGAGGCCGCTATATTAAAAATTAATTCCTCGCCCTGCTTTTCAAATCCCGGTGTTACCTCTGGATGTCTCTGATTTTGTGTCTTGTTTTGCTTCCCCCAACCTTTGCAATCCCTGAAGCTGAGGTGTGTGTTGGGCACGTTGCCTCCTCATGGCCACCCGCACTCGTCCCTGTGCCAGCAGGCAGTTACTTCTTGCCAGGGACTGGCTGCCTGGCACCCCCATCCCACCTCTACTCTTTTCCCTCACGTACCCTTTCCCAGGAGTCTCACCTCTGACAGGAGGCCTGTTAACCAGGGTGTCCCCACAGAGGAAGGTTGGTGTGTACAGTCTGTCAGGCGCAAGAAAGACAGGGAGGAGGAGATGTTCCTTAAGCATAAAAAACATTCTAGTATAATGCTCTCAGAGCAGCACTTCCCTCTATTCCTCTCCACCTCTCTTCCTCTAACATGGAATCACAGAATCACAAAAACAAAACAAAGCAAACAAAAAACCCAACACATAATACCAAAACCAAAAAAACCAACACCCCATCACCACAATAATCGCCACACCCAACAATCTCCAACACTAGAGCGTGCCCTGAAGTGCCACATCTACACGTTTCTTAAATACCTCCGGGGATGGTGAGTCCGCTACCCTATCCCTAGGCAGGCTGTTCGAGTCCCTGACCACCCTCTCAGTAAAGTAATTCTTCCTAATATCTAATCTAAACCTCCCTTGCCGCAGCTTCATGCCGTTTCCTCTGGTCCTGTCATTATTCTCTTGGGAGAAGAAGCCAACCCCCACCTCTCTACAACCTCCTTTCAGGTAGTTGTAGAGGGCGATAAGGTCTCCCCTGAGCCTCCTCTTCTCCAGAATAAACATGCCCATTTCGCTCAGCCCCTCCTCATAGGACTTGTTCTCCAGACCCCTCCACCAGCTTGGCTTCAATGCCTTTCCTCACCAGTGCCGAGTACAGAGGCACGATGACTTCCCTACTCCTGCTGGCCACGCTATTACTGATACAGGCCAGGATGCCGGTGGCCTTCTTAGACACCTGGGCACTGCTGGCTCATGTTAAGCTGGCTGTACACCAACACCCCCAGGTCCCAGGTCGTTTTCTGCCAGACATCTTTCCAGCCACTCTTCCCCAAGCCTGTAGCGTTGCCTGGGGTTGCCTTATTGAACCTCATGACATTGGCCTTGGCCCATTGATCCAATCTGTCCAGATCCCTCTGTAGAGCCTTCCTACCCTCAAGCAGATCAACACTCCCACCCGACTTGGTGTCATCTGCAAACTTACTGAGGGTGCACTCAATGCCCTCATCCAGATCATCAACGATGATATTAAAAAAGACTGGCCCCAAAACTGAGGGACACCACTGGTGACCAGCTACCAATCAGATTTCACCCCATGTGATTTCACCCCATGTGGTGCTTGAGATTGCAAATAGTGAATATTTTTTGCTGATTAATATTTTAGATTAGCTCTTACCTCCAGGAGACAATTTTATCTCTAGGGTTAACAGAATGGAGTTTTTTATTGCTCTCCATTAACTGCATCCCTGTGATGTATTTGTATATTTGCATGCCAGCTCACTCTTTCTTCCTTCCTCACTCTCTCCATTCCTCTCTCTCTCTTTTTGCTGCTGCAGAGGAGCAAGAGTCTTCTAATGTGAAATGTTTTCAGTCTTTAGCACAGAGTGAACTGAATGATTCTTAATTAGCTTTTAAAAATGCATTGTAGATAAAAACCACATTAATCCTCTGACCTTCAGCTCATACAAAAACATTGCGTTAATTGTCCTGAAAAATAGATAATTCCATTGTTACAAATTCAGAGGTCTTGCTTAAACAAACATAATTGTCAGACAGAAGAGTCTGACACAGTCACACTTCAAAACATTTTAAAAAATCTATCCAGCACTACTCTGTATGAAAAAGGAGCTGCATCTCCAAATCTCCATGAAAGGGCCTGCTGAGCCCCAGCAGAGACAAGCCTTTGCCAGGCTCTCCCAGAGCTCCTGGTGGCTGGTACGCATTGTCTCGGAGTGCTCCAGCCTGCAACCTAACTGAAAAAGGGGACCCTCTTTGTTAAAGATTTAGCACCCAGCCCTACATTAAAATGAATATGCAGAGATTGGTGTTTTCAGGTATTCATAATTTGCTTGCAGAGTGTTTCCTGATGGTCCCTTTCTCAGAATCTCAGTAGTCTGGAGCTTCTCTGCTCCTTCTTGTATCAGCTTTCCTAAAAATTCATGATGTTCATATGCAGCCTTTCTCTTTAAGTTTGATTGCTGCAAATTCCTTTCCCACTTTGTTTTTGTTCTCATACCAAATAACATAGGTAATAAATGAGCTTGTAAAGCAATGAAAATGTCAGCCTGGATCATCACACCATTTCTTAACTAAAGCTTTACTCAGCTGTCATTGATGATCTTGCCTTCCTGTTATTGCTGCATAATTTCAAATAACGGTAATAAAAATACCTAAGTCTTGTGCAGCATTTTTTGATAGTAAATCTTAGAATCACTTTAAAAGGATAGTCAGTGCCTTTTCCTCCACTTTCCACACATGGAAATTCAGGTATAGTCGTTTTACCCAGGCCGGTTATCCATGACTCTTATGTATCTTCTGAACTCCAGACCAATGTTAGCTGGACTAAAGATGCCAAATTCTTACATGCTTTCATTATTTCCCACTGAGGCTGTTTCCTCTTGACCTATTGCTTGCTACTTGGTAGAAGAGACCGACCACCACCTCCTTTCAGGTAGATGTAGAGGTCCATAAGGTCTCCACTCAGCCTCCTTTTCTCCAGGCTGAAAAACCCCAGTTCCCTCAGCCACTCTTCATAAGACTTGTGCTCCAGACCTTGCAGGAGCTTGGTGGCTCTCCTCTGGACACACCCCAGCACCTCAATGTCTTTCTTGTAGTGAGGGCCCCAAAACTGAACACAGTACTCAGGGTGGGGCCTCACCAGTGCCCAGTACGGGGGGATGATCACTTCCCTAGTCCTGCTGGCCACACCATTTCTGAAACAAGCCATTGTGTCAGATGCCATTGGCCTTCTTGGATACCACACTGCTGGCTCATATTCAGCCGGCTGTCAACCAACACCCCCAGCTCCTTTTCCTCTGGGCACTTTTCCAGACACTCTTTCCCAAACCTATAGCCCTGCATGGGGTTGCTGTGACCCAAGTGCAGGACCAAGCAGTCAGACTTTTTGAACCTCAGCCCATCGATCCAGCCTGTTCAGGTCCCTCTGTAAAGCCTTCCTATCCTCAAGGAAATCAACACTCCCACCCAACTTGGTGTCATCTGCAAACTTGCTGAGGTTGCACTCAGTCCCCATGTACAGATAATTGATAAAGATACGACTATGATAAAGATACATCTATGACGCACGATACTGTGTCATAGGTTTCACACCAGGCAGTGTTAGCAGACAAGGGGACTGGTAATATCTCTCTAGCTACCAAAGTAAATCTTTGCCTCCTGAATAGGAAAAGCCTCTGGGGGTTTAAAATTACAAACACTGAGGCACATTTTAATGATGTAACAATCAAGTGAATTCACTCTGCAGTCATGAAAAAATAAAAGTTAACCTTATAGGTAAAAATTGAAAAAATTGCCTTATGACTGCCACAGAACCCAGTTAACCAGGTTATTCTTCCTACCTTGTTGTCCAGTGAGGTCCCATAGCTGGGGAAAAGTCTATGTTTAATTATGCTTTGAAGGAGGGATGTTATAGAACTAGTTAAGCAGAGCAGAGTGGAGATGATCAAGCAAGAGTAATCAGAGCCAACAAGACCTACCAGGTCCCTGTGATTTTTTTACATGGCTTGTCCACAGATGCATTTTCATCAACAGTACTTTCTTTGCTTTAAAGGACACTCTTTTAAATTTGCAAAAACCACCAATGATTTATCAGGAAATTGAGGGAAAAGACCATTTTATACATGAACAGCGTGTTCTTTGTTCTTGTGCTCTATACAGAGAGGAAGACAAAATCCTCTGATCATTATTAAATTCCTGATGTGAACAACAACAAAAAATCAATTTAATTTTGTGGCTTCCTTGGATCAACCATTACCCTTGCAGTCTTGAGACCAGGCCTTCCATCACAATAAGAGAACAACTACTGACACCTGGTGGCCAATTATCTTTTTTGATCATTCTATGTGCTTGGTTTTTTGGATGTTTGCTTTCAAATTTGGCTATTTAAAAAGTTTACTGATGAAATTATGAACCTATTACTTATTTCATTATGCTCCTTATCCTATTGCTTTCATGGTTAGAAAGATGTTAGAAAGCCATCCAAATGTGACACTATTCTCAGAAGAAACATTTTGGAAAGGCAGTACTTTCAGCCCTGCCAGAAAAGTAAAAGTAAATTAATATGTACCTTATGACATAAGATTATACTCAGAAAAAAAGTGTACTTGGCATACCCACTGATCTAGAGGAGTAGATGCATATCACACTGCTCCAAATGATTTGGGTCTATCCATCTGCAATGGACTGATTATGCATCTGGGATCCAAATGTTGATCCCTGATTTTTCTGATGAGCAAATGCATTTTGCATGTACACATTTGTAGGAAGGAATCTCTGTTGCCTCTCAAGAGCAGGATTTGAAACTCCTCACTCTGCCCTGCCCACTCCCAGAAGTGTATTTCCAGCTAAGAAATAACTGAAGTACTGACAGCTTTCAGCACCCAGCTTGGGCACTGTCATGTGTCTCATGTTCCCTAATGTGATAGATGTCACACAACAGATGTCAGCAGATGTCAGGGTGATGGGTGCTTTCAGAAGAACCCTGATGTTCAGATCTGCAAGGGCCAGTGAGGTATAGAAGCTGTCTCAATTTAGGCTGCTTACAAAAGGCATTGTGAAGCCAGACCAAGAGAGCATAAGATAATTTGAAAGTGGCGAAAGTGGCTGGTCACATACAGAAAACAAAACCTGCTTATTTACAAATGGTCTTGTGCCTTATTAGACAAAGTATGAGGAAAAAAGGCAAAAACTGTACTGGTAAAGAACTGAGGTGCACATATATGTGCTATTGTGCACTTTGGATTGTCCAAGCTTATTTTCAGAGTGGCTGCTTTAACAAGGGGAAGGCGGAAGTTTTGAGGGGTAGAACCCCATCGGACTGTTTCTTTGCTTGATATTTTTTTGTTAATGAAAAAAGGACACTATAGTGGGCTGACCTTGGCCAACAGCTAAACACTCACACAGCTGCTCGCTCCCTCCCCACCCACCAACAGGATGGGGGAGAGAACAGGAAGAGCAAAAGTGAGAAAACTCGTGGGTAGAGACAAAGATAGATCGATAAGAGAAAGAAAGAGCTAAAAAACAAGTGATGTAATGGCAATTGCTCACCACCTTTGATAAGCAGACCAATGCCCAACCAGTGTAAGCAGTGGCCACCCTTTCCCCTGTTCTTCCCTTGCCCTCAGTTTTTATTGCTGAGCATGACATTATATGCCAGGGAATATACCTTTGGTGAATCTGGGTCAGCTCTTCCAACTATGTCTTCTCTTAACCTATTCCCAGCTTGGTGGGAGCAGGCAGAGTAGGAAAAAGAGAAAATCTTGAACTTGTGCAAGCACTGTTCAGCAATAGCCAAAACACTGGTATGTTAACAACGTTTGAGCCACAAATCCAAAACACAGCTCCATACAGGATGTTATGAACAAAACTAACTCCATCTCAGCTAGATCCAGTACAGAAACTTATAATTCATGTCTATCTGCAGTTAAATTTAAAGAGATTAGGAGGAGAGACCAATGTAAAAATTAAGTAAGATAAATAATAAGCAATGAGTTGCCTTGTTATTCTTCATGCAGACAAATTAATGTATAACAGCAATAATTAAGGAACCTTAGTGTATTATGAGTCGAGAGCAAATTTAGGAACAAAGCCTGTTAACAGTACACGCATAAAAAAAGGAAGATCAAGTTACAGACCTTAGAACTGCGTGACCCTTTTTGAGGGTATTACTTGTCAATATTCTTTTGACAGCTTTCTCTGTTACACTGTTCATCCACTTGCACATTTCTACAGGGGCCATGGCTTGGCTTGCTCTGTGTTTGTACAACCCTTAGGAAAGACCCTGGCTCTGGTCTCATCTTAACTATGATTCAAATTGGTAATATTATTATATGAATCAATATATATCAATCACCAAAGCCAATAAAAAACATCTACTTTTCCCAGCTGGCTGACTGGAGCTTCAAGTTTCATCTCCTGTACTAAAGGCTGATTCATTCCTGACTAATAACTTGCTCATGACACTATTATGCATGTCAGGCCTTGGTTTTTTCTTTCTTACTCCTCCTCTCCTGCATCCTATTCATAACTCACCTGCTGTTTTCTGACATTTTTGCACTAGTAGAGTTTTCTGCTTTCAGACACAATCTATGTACCCAGCCATTAGCACTGGTTGTGTTTACTAGCCCAAAGAAATGCTGGATTAGGGTTCCTACACAGTTGTCAGAAGGTGATGTTATTCACTGCTCTTTCTCTGACACAGACAGGGTTTATTGGCACCTCTTGACTTTGATAATAATTTCCTGTTTGTGGGGCTTTGTACAAAATCACAGAAAGTGGAGATGGAAATGACCTACTAGGTCACCTAATCCTTGCCTCTGGCAATGCAGGATAATTCCTTACAGAATATCTTCAAGTGCTTTATCCAGTTTAGTTTTAAGTGTCTGAAGTAACTAGGCCTCCATCAATTCCCACAGAGGATTATTCTACAACCTAATAGATCTCATAGTTAAAAATTATTTCATTCCAGTCTGACTAAATTTTCCCTTGCTTAATTTTATCCCATTAGTCAGAGTTATATTCTCTTGTGACAGTCAAAGTCTTTCTAACCCCAGGGTCCAATTCCCTACTGTCTCAGGTGTTATATTGTCACTTACATTTACATCTAGAAACTGACAAGGTGAATGACAAGTTGAGGTTGATATTTTTTCATACAGCTGTAAAATTATAGACCTTGCAATGGGGAACACAGACCATGTCCACACATCACCTGTGTACAAGGCATTGAAGAGACTGCAACTTGCACGTCGATATGGTGTCCAAATTGGAGAAAGAACAGAAAAAAGTCACTCAAGCTATTTGCAAAGTAAGGATATACTTCACGAGAGGAATAAAATATTCTATTCTTCTCATCAGAAAAAGGTGACTGTTATTGTGGATACTAAGTACCTTCACAGAAATAATAATTAAAAAAAAAGAATTCTGGCTACTATAGCTCCCTTTAATTTAGTAGGAAGAGAATGACTGGGAGCAGAAGCTAACTGAATCCAGACTGAAAATGAGATACATGTTCTTAACACTAAGAATGATAAACTACCACAGCATAGTGGTAACATTGTTTGGGAACAATGGGAATTGTAACATTGTTTATACCAAAACCAAACCAAACTCTTATGTCTTCCAGGATGTGGTTAGGATTCAGTCTTCGAGAGCTAGAAGTAAGGTGAAATGCAAAGAGTTAAAGAGTTAGAAACAAGTTTTTCCTGCGTTCCCCTTGTTTCTCTCTCACCTTGCAGTAACAACTGATTCTCCATTGCGACCGATACGGCAACTCCAAGGTGTAAGACTGGCATTCTCTTTTATTTAGTATGCATTGCCTTTAAAGGAAACTCTGTCTCCCTTCCCATCTTTGCCTGCTTACATGTGTTGTGCAAAGAAATCTCTAGAAGAGAAGAAAGTGAATATTCACAGTCTGAGGTGCCTGGTCTGTCCATGAAATATTAGCAGCAGATGAATAAATTTTAGCTTTCAGTGACCTCTTTGCTAACTATTGTGAGTCTATGCTGAATGTTGCTCAGCCCAGACCTGTTTCCTTATGTTTGTTCTTTTCCATTTTTGACAGCACAAAACAGGGGGTGATGTGAGAAAGGCAAATGGTGAATGATGGTGGTAAGATCTGGCTGGTAAATAATTAGAAATATTCATTCTAAAGTCCACACAAGTAACCAAGTAACCAGTTTGCCTTTGGACTTTCAGATATGCAGGATGAAGTACCTGCGCTGTGCAAGCAGCTGGGTGGCATAGCTTTAATTAAAGAATCTAATTTATTGCATCAACCCTGTTTATGTTGGTCTGGGGATTAATGCAATGTTTATTTTTCCAGTCACATCCAGAAATAACAAGATTAGAGTATGCCTATCCCTCAAACAACACAAAGTTAATCTTTTTAATGAAGGAAAACAGTTCTGTGCCCTAAAAATAAGATGTTCATCTGAGTCAGCAGGCCTGATATTTAGGATAATTATTCTGTGTAAAACATTCGTGCACAGATACATCATCCAGGTTGCAATGACATACCTACACAGTGCTGTTTTCTGTTGTCACTCAATGGAAAAGTTGAAGGCTTGACCCCACAGCTGAATAAAGTCAGTAGGAATCTTCAGAGTCTGGGGTCAGACTGATTTTGCTTTACACTTAAAAGGAAAAAGTAAATATTCCCTTGACCTTGAAATGAAGTCTTAAAAGCTTTTAATGGATGCATATTTGAGAAAGACTTTCACATCACTTATTTGAAAGAATACTTTAGTGTCTTGGATGACTTTCCCCTAGGTAAGTTCATAGACCAGAGGTATTTCTGGCTTATAATAGGGCATCCCTTACACTTCACTCTTAGTTGTAATTGTTTAACATTTCAATAAATGTTCCCAATGGCCATGCTTATTTGCTTGATCTATTTTTCAAGAAGCAGAGCCAACTTTGTGGCTTTGCTATATGTAACCGAGAGACTAAGTTGGATAATGTATTATTGAATTATTAGAATAATAGAATGGGAAGATGTTCTTAAGCGGAAGAGGCATACATGGCTGTGGTTATAAGTGCATTAATTTTTAGCTTGATTGCAGTAGGCTCTTCATGAGGTTGTTTTCTGATAGATTTTGCTTCACTTACAGGAGTGTAATTAGAGTAGTGTGTTACCTATAAAGATGAATGGATGGACATTGCATTACTCAAGATCTCCCTTTTCATAGAATGAGAGTGCTCATGGAATCTATGTTCAGAAGCACAAAAAATATCTTTATCCTAGTGATAATGTCTGCAAAGTCTATCTGTACATCCACCCTATCCGACAGAAAGAAAGAAACTGAAATGTGTTGAGAAGTACAGAAAGACATATTGCGAGGATGTATAGCATACATCCACATAACAAGCCTATTCTGACTGTAAAAAGAAATCATCTTGTGAATCATTCAAAAGGTATTGGAGCTGAGCTTTCTTAAGAAAAATGTAGAGAGCATATCCTTCATGCTGTTTCAAGAATAGGTAAAAAAAGCTAAGAAATTTTTCAGCTGTTATAATATTTACACTTATTCAAATGGCAGTTTATTCCAGAAGAAGATGATTCTTAAATTTGAGGAACTAATGTTATTACCTGCATTCTCCACACAAAAAAAAACCACATTACCTTTTCCCTAAATGAGTGCAGATTGTGCAATTAACTGCACTTACAGCTTCCAGTGTGGAGGACTGTGATCTCACATCGTCCTCCAGAGTTTCACTTTTTTAAACCACTCCTGATGAGTACAGAAGGCAATGGAACATGTTTCCACCTGCTCTACAGTGGGGGAGATGGACTCCAGTTCAGCAATTACAAAGCAGAAAGGAGAAATCACTAATTGTGGAACCATGAATCACTGGCACAGTTGAAATTGGCCATTCCCAAAGTGCAGGCTGTTGCTACCAGAGTAGCTGAATCACTTGTTTGCTCACATCCTTCTCTACTTGCTTTATTTTTCACTCTATTGAGTGAACTTTTTTAATGATCCTAGGAAATCTGTTTGAGGTAACATTTCATATTTGAGTGACACGCATTACCATACAACTTTCTGGAAAGCTCTGTGGGCTTTAGGCCTGTGATGTTGTGCTGCTCAGGCACTTAGTGACTGCGCAGAACATGGAGACTTTTTTAAGTGGTGATGGGCATAGTGGTGTAAGGAGACAGTGTGGGAGGAAAGCAATACACACAAGAACTGGTGATCAGACGGGACTTGAAGACAACAAAGAAATTGAGAAATTATCAAAAAGCTTGTTGCTGTGAGTGTGGAGGAAATAGAGACATTGGTGAGGAGAGAGGGCACCCCTCACAGAGAGTGGAAAGAAGGGCTTGAATATTTTTCCTGCTTCAATGGAAAATGATCTGTCAAAATTTTAGAGTGCTATCAGTGATTTTCTATTATAATCAACAACAAACGCATGTTAGTTAGTTAGCGAGTTTTTCATAGTCTTAAATTCTTCAAATCTCTTTACATCCCACATTGGTTATCAGTACCTTTTGAGAATTTTTATGCTCAAGTCTCATATCACTTGAGGAAACTTGATTTTACTTTCCAGAAGCTCCACTTCCTCCTTTTTTCACCCAGCAATATTAATGTCATCTGGAGTTTCCCCTCACTTTACATCCTATAGACTGGAGAGATTTAAATGCAAAACCTGCAATCTAGAATTCAAGGTTTGCTGGCCTCAGCCGATAAATTTCCCTGTTATTCTCAAAGGAAGCTAGTTAAACTTCAGTCTGGGAGTTTACTGCTATCACCAAAAAGGGTAGGGAACAGCTCTGAAGCAGCAGTGGCACAATACCATGCTTTTCCTTATGCACATATTAGCCTTACAATACAGTGAGATGCTCACCCAGAAATTATATTTTGGAAAAGCAAGAGGAGTTTTTGTCAGCAGTTGTCACAGAGCATATGGCAATATCATGCTCAGTGATTAAGACGGGGAACAAAATCAAGTGTTGGTCCAAACACATAATTTTCCATGTGGGAGAAATGCTGGTATTTTTGAACAGCTCTTTTATGCCAATGTCAGATTTTAGGGGTTTGGAAGAGTACGTTAAAAAAGGAATCTTACATTAGTATGAGAAGTTTTGATAGACATTTCCTAGATTTTAAGCCCACTGAAAAGAAGAAAAAATACAGTTTTAATTCCCTGTAATATGAAATTTTTTAAATCTTAGTTGTAAAATGGAGACATTACAATAGAGATTGTAGGCACTCTGATAAAATGCCCCTAGACATGGGCATCTGCTGTTCCAGAAGTGACTGAAATCAAAATAAAAAATACTACCAAAAGCTCTGAGGTGGGGTAAGTTGATAATTACTTCATTAATGCCATACAATTAGTGTAAAATTATCCAAAATAGTATAAATTAAAAAGCAACCCAGTAACAAATTCTTAAAGACCATTCAGAATTGAGCACTTCTCAGAATGTTGGAATATTAGTTGCAATCAATACTATTCTGGGAAAATAAGTTTTAAGAACAGAGAGTAAATTAAAAAAGAAATGCTAGACCACAGTATATTTCAATAGGAGGTTCAAAAATGCTTGTTTAATTACTCCATATTCAATAGCAGTTCATTTTTCATAATGCTCAGCTATCCAGGGTGTCTTGCTTTTTTACCACTGTAAATCACATTAACTGCAAATCTTGCTACTTAATAAATTGTTTTTAAATTCTGGTACATCTGCTATCTTGGGAGCAGGCTGTACTGAGACTGGTCTCCAGGCGACTTTAATTATGTTTTTCATTCACATGATGGAAACTCTCAGGCATCAGATGCCACCTGCTATCATTTTTATTTCCACTCTTTTGAACTCTTGCTCAGGGCAGCAACGGGAACATTAGCTGTTTTACTTGTAAGGTGTATTATCTTAAAAGATCTTCTCTTGTATTGCATTTGCAAAGCCAGAAACAAGCTCTCGATCGTGCCTTGGTCAGTAATAACAGCCAGAAACCCTTTTTTGCCTTTTTTTTTTTTTTCTGTAGACCCAGTACAACATTTTTTTGACTTCATGGCATTGAAAAATATCATTTCACTTTTCAATACAATTCTCTCTGATTATTGAAGTTTCTGTTCGGTTTTCTGCCCTCTTTTCTTCTTCTTCTCCTACTTTTAATTACAAAATTAATTGAATACCTAAGTCATCTTAGAAACATTCTTTGAGTCTCTTGGTAGAGCTATCAAGCTCTGTGAGGTATCTTCATCCCACATCTCATTTTCTTTGGATCTGTGTAGATCATTAGCAAACCAGTGCAGTTTGAGTAAGTCCATTCTAGAACATGATCATCAGCTAAAAGATAGAGAAGGTATCAGCTTCTCAGCCAGCTGAGGTTTGCGATGAGAATTCCTCCTTTAGTAAATGCTTAATAGTTTAAATGTCTCTTTAGCTTTTGATTCAGTGAATCATGTCTTTCAGAGGCATTTAGCAATTCCCCAGAGTCTTAGTGCTTAGTGTAGATCAGCCAGTACAAAGGAATTCTTGCATCCTTACCATCCTTAACCTTAGCTATTGGGTTATACAATATTTGATTAGGATCACAGAATCACAGAATTGTCCAGGTTGGAAGGGACTTTTCAGATCATCTAGTGCAACCATCAACCTAACACTGAGAAAAACCATCACTAAACCGTATCGCTAGGTTATTAGCTACATTTCAGTTTGGACATTATGGTAGCCAGGTGAAGCCGAAATTAATCTCTGTTTGTAAATTTGATATTATTGTCATGTTCTTTGATAAGCTTCCAAAGAGAAAGTTTGTTTTAGATACAACATATAAAATAATATTTCCAATAGTAAAAGTGGGATTTAGCAGCTATCTTAAACCGTGCATCATGTTAATATATTGTCTATGAAATATTCATTTATCTGAATAACAGTTTTAATTTAAGAACTTTTTATACACTGATATATATTTGAGTGACAGATTTCTATGAAGAAAAAGCACAGAAAAACCTTTCAGGAGAGTACAATTTGAGATCCATTTATTTCCCTGAACTTCTTTTATTTTTTATAAAAATTATAGGTTGTGTGGAGCTTCTAAAGATCTGCTATTCTCAAATGTACAATGCACAATGTATTATAAATCCATTGCTAAAAAAGGTGTAAAAGTTTTGTGAACCCCAGTTCCAGAATTCACCTCAGACCAATGCTTGAAATATTCCATTTTAGAAGTTTGTTTAAATTCAAACAACTACACTCTATACTAGAGCACTGGGGCATCCTTGTCTAATGGCTTATTACCAACCTCCTAGGGACTCACTGGCATGAAAGGTACTATATAAGCTTAGAGGGATATTTTTTTCTTTGCCCCATGTGTAGTTTAGATGTCATTTGCAGTTACTGTGTACTGCTAGTTTACTTCAAAAGAATGCTGATCGAGGCCTGAGGAAAAGATGGAGCTATGTGCTAAAAAGAGGCAAAAGAATAAAGTACTGCTTTGCTGTTTCACTTAGATACATCTGTGCTGGCTCCCAGATGCTCATTCCTAGCTTGAATTCAAAATTGATCCTTTTAGCCTGTACAGATAAGAACAAAGTCAGATCATGTTTCTTTAAATATTTGGTGTTTTTTAATAAAACAATAATAATAATAAAAGTTTTACTCTAATCTTTTCCAAGAGCCAGAGAAAAACCCTGTTCATTCACCTGGGAAGAGGGGAGCTTGTACAACCATGCTTGATTATGAGAATATAGGCCAGAATACAACCTGCCTTCAGATCTCCTGAGAATAATTGTAAAAAGAAAAGGGTTCTTCACAGTCCTCCACAGCTGATGAATGATTTTGTTACCTGTGGTGCTTTGCCCGTTAAAGCCTGTTACAGGTGCTTTCAAAAAAGCCTACGGCTAGGCTTGTGAGAGTAGTCTACGTAAAACCTTTAAGAAAACCTGAATATCAAAAGTGTCCTCAGCACTTCTGGAAAATTGACTGCTTCAGTTTGGGCACCAAAATACCTGAAGAATTAGATTTTTAAGTGTTATCTCTTATAGCAAGTCTGCTAAAGGTTTGGGGTTTTTATTGCTTTATGTTGTTGTAGAAGTGGACTTTTTCTTGAAAATAAAATGCATTCCCTGTTGTTTGATATCAACTAATTCTGTCACCAATCATAGCATTATAGAAATGTCTAGGTTGGAAGGGACCTTTAAGATTATGTAGTCCAACCAGCAACCTATCTCTGATAAAAACCATCACTAAACCATGTCACTAAGCACAAGGACAGTCACAGTTTGACCATGCTGCTGGTCAAGGCTGCCAGAGCACCCAGACTGATGCTCATGTGTTATATGGGCCCTAATGAAGTAACATGGCTACCAGGAAGTGTGGGTGTCATTGCTGTACTGTTTCCTTGTCTTTCCTGTCCCAGACTTCAGATGTAAAGTTTTAAAGGAAAAATAGCTTAAACCTCTGGAGATCACACGTCCTAGGCTGATGTGTTTAGGATAATGTTTGTATCTTGTCTAACTCTGGTGTTTGAAAAAAAAATTAATTTCTTATGGGAATTCCTCTTCTTAACTAACCTGAAAAAACAGACTTATCAAGAGGCCAGAGAGCTTGTTGTTATTGTTTCTAAGAAAAAGGATATCATGGCTATAAAAACCTGCTGTAATATAAGCTGTGTTCTCCAACCACACTCCCATAGTTTAAAAGTTAAACCCTAGACATGTACAAAACAAAAATGAATGAGGCAAAATGCTCATTGACTTGAATTACATTAATAGTAGTTTTTCAGTTAATTTTTAGTACTATATTCCTTTGAGTTGTTTAGTTACATGTTATTTGTGCCTTATAGCATGTGACTACACCTAGGGACTTCTGAAGTCCTGGTCAATTTTCCTGCCTTTTGTGAGATCTGATGATTACTCAGTTCTTCGTACTTATATCATTTATTTCATTCAAGTGTGAGATGTCCTTCAAAGGAACCTCCATGGTTCAAGATCCTACAAATCCTCTTCTGGACAATTTTCTGTAAATCAGTCCAGCCTAGTTGCATACCTCTGGCTTTAGAAATCAAACTTTAGGCACCTTGGCTAGAAAAGAATAGCCTAAAAGTAAAAATATTTACATTTTCATATCACCATGTGCTATTGGAATCAGCTAATGGTAATTTTTCCACTCTTAAAAACCAAACCAGACAAACAAAAAAAACAAATCACAAGATTTTCTTACTGGAAAAAATGTCCAGATATTTACTCAAATTTTAATATATGTTATTTATTTCAGATGATGGAAAAATATGGTGATTCTTCTAACATAAATTATGGCTCTAATATATATTAAAGTATGTTGTCCTAATAAATGATGACTTCTATGAAAAAAGGAAAGAAAGAACTTGAGGGCTTTATTTAGATCCAGTCTGTTATTCTAAATGATGCTGCCAATTTATTTATTTTTTTATAACCTCCAGCAACAGAAGATTATTGTGATAAATGATTCATATCACTGCAATATACACTTTTTAAAATTTCCATATCTGGCAACTAATAGGCACTTCTTGAAGGCTTCAATAGGCTCCTTAGCCAGATAACATGGCTGAAAGCTGCCTCATGATTAATTTCATCTAAATGTGGTAATTACCATGCTTTGAAGTAATGCCTGCGAAACATGCTTTCACAGAGAGTTAGTGGAAGCAGAGGATTAACCTAGAAACATTTCAGTTCAGAGCAGCATCTCACCCAAATAGAAATATATTTTCCCCTGAATTTTTCAAGACTTTTTATTAAACTACTTGGCAGTCATTTGCATTACCTTATCTCATATCGACTTTTTAACGGAAATTTAGAGAGCCATATTAACTGAAGCAACTTTGTATTATTATCAATAATGGGATAGTTTCAGTTTTGCAAGCTACTTATTTTGGCAGCTTCTGCCCTGAAGTATTTCTTGTATTAGTGTTTAAGAGCATAAATAATTTATTATTCATATATGTTGTGGACATAAGCATTATCCTGCCTGTATTCTAGGCACTATAGATTATTAGAGAGGATGTTCATTTCCTCATGGGCACCTAGGAGAGTGAGTTCTATCACTACATCTCTTTGCTTCCTGTCTCACAGGACCTCCATGAACCATTTCTTATTGTACAGGTGAGATTAGTGAAAAAGACACATAAGGCCCCAAGTATGGTTATTGTCGTAGTTTCATCCAAATTTACCAAAACCAGACTGACAGATGGCCTTCCCCCTCAGGCGTCCTGGTTTAGATCAGTTATAAAAATGGCTGATTTTTGGAGCCAGACAAAAGCCCTGAGGTAGAATAGCATCAAAAATTACAACAGAGAGATAAGTTACCACTGGGTATTTCTGCCCACTTACATCTGCCTAGTAAAGATTTCAAATCTTCTCTCAGCCATTAAGAAAAAACTTTTAAAGAAAGTGGCACAAAAATGCCACCTTAGTTGAACATGAGACTGAACAGCTTAGTTGTCTCTCTGGTAGGCTGCCTGGCCATTCCGTATTTTGATAGAAATGAGTTACTTTAAATTTATTTAAATCAACCAGGGGACAGATTTTTCCTACTCTTATATGTAGGACTGACTCAATTTCTTCAGGTTCAGAAGGTATTCCATGTTGGCTCATTTTTACTAAGAGTCACATGCGTGCTCTTTTTCACAAACATGAAAGAAATGCATTAGCTTGAACTTTAATTGAACATTAGGAAAAGTTTGGAGAAGCAGGGATCTTTTCTTCAGGCTGGACTGGAAGGATGTCTCCGATTCTCTCTCTCTTCTCTTTAGCTGTAAATCTTCCATTTGTTTTGGCACATGGGAAGTATGTGGAAGCTGGAGTTTTGGCTAGGTGTTAGATGGAGCCTTACAACTAAACCTCCAGTGGTATGGCTGTCAACAACTGTAGGAAGCTGAAGTCTTTCAATACACGTCTGTATTCTTGGGCTTCAAGTGCATCTTCCCTGTCAGCTGGGGGGCGGTGCCGCTGAGCGAGCCTGGGCGGAGCCACCACCTGCCCCCCAGGTTTATCCCGCCCCCCAGGGGATAAAAGGCCTCAGGGCAAGGACTAGTCCTGATACAGAGCACAGAAGGAGCAATCAGAGTTGATGTGTGCCTGGGCCCTCTGCCTCTACCAATCTACAAGGTAAGGTCAGTCGCACCTGGGGACTCAGCTATGGTTGCTACCACGTCAGAGGCTGTGTTTAGGAAAGCTGTGGGCACCCAGACAGAGGCCCCACACAAACCTATGGGCATGCAGGTCTCTGAGTGCAGAGAGTGACAGAGCCTGGTGCTGGCAATGGAGGGTAGCAGAGACAACACCTGTATAAGATGTGAACAGGTGAACAATCTGCTCAATCTGGTGGCCCACCTGAAACATGAAGTGGAGAGGCTGAGGAGCATCAGGAAGTGTGAAAGAGAAATTGACCCACTCCCTGAGAGTAGGGGAACAGGTTGAGGCCCCGTGTAAATTGGAGGACCCCCTCTCCTCTTCTCACCAAGCAACAGGAGAGAATCTCAGAGAAGGTGGGGAATGGAAACAGGTCCCTGCTCGGGAAAGATCACAGAGAGGATCATCCTGAGTGAGCTCTCGAGGCAAGTGCAGGACAGCCAAGGAATCAGGGCCAGCCAGCATGGGTTTATGAAAGGGAGGTCCTGCCTGACCAACTTGATTTCTTTCTATGACCATTATTCAGGTTTACACAGCTTTTCTTGTGTTTATACTGAAGGTTAAATGAATGCAACTCTACCATGGAACAGAAGTGATCTGATTCACTACATCATTCAAACACACATTGCAGCAAATAAGTGTTTCACCCCTAAATAACACACTGCAGTTTTCTATCTACTTGTATCCTTCCTAACTATGTTTTTTTATGCATATGTGTCTTTTTATCTTACAGATAGAAAAGAAGCTGCTGTGTCCAAAGAACTCAAAAGTAAGGAACTACTATGCCATAGGTTATGATCTCTTTTATGTCATGTAGTTTCAAACAGCATGTTTCAATAATCCAAAATAATAGTTATTGAATTGTTGAAAATACAAAGAAAGTAGTTACACCATTTATAATTGAAAAATGACATGTTTAGACTTCATCTGCCTCCTACTTTCTAAATCCATTCTTATCCTACTTCTAATTCCACACTCCTCTTTGTGAGTGACAGTTTTGCCTTCCCCTCTTTTCTATCACTTCAAAAACCAAAGGTTTCATGGGGAAGGAAATGTCAAATGAGGTTGGCATGGGATCTTCTGCATAAATAACTGAAAAATTATCTTGAAACATGGTACCATTGACAACGGAACTCTTATACCTTCCTTTTCCATGAATTCGCAAGCATCAGTGCCTCAAGCAAGGATAGCAAGACAGTTTCACTGGTCAGACTTGATCTGTTCAGATCCCTGTTCTGAAGGTACACTATATAGGAAAAATTAGGAAAGACTTTGAAAGGTTTTTGAGGTTTTGAAGTCTCGTTAAAATGCATAATTAAAGTGTGCAGTGATTGCTATCTCCATATGTGACCTTTCCAGACCTATATGGCAGAAAAATGCCCTGCCATCCTCAGTTTTGCATGACTATATTAAAGCATTTCTTTTGGCAATCAAGAAAAGCTTATACAGTGGTTTTCTACTCAAATTTTGCAGAAACATTGAACAAAAGATTCAATGGACTTACTCTACAAGTAATGTCCTGTTAGTGAACTAACTGCCTGTTTGCAAGCAGGTCTAAGAGGATCTATTGATTTGGGCACACGATCCCTCTTATGGGGAGGAATTCCCAGCAGCTGACATGACAAAACTTCCCAGCTCTGTTACAAGAGTGAAATTTGCAGGGGGAAATTTTTTGGGTGAAACTTGTTTTCATATAAAGGCACAGAGTCATAAGCACTGAAATAATTTGTGAATTACAAACTGAAAAGCATATGCTTCCAAAACAAAGTTTAAACTTTTGTTTCAAAGTTGCTGAAAAGTTAAATAAGCAAATCAATTACAGAAGTTTTTGTTCAAAAATTCTTTACTCAATTAAAATTCAGTTACTCAGGAATTAAATATTTCAAATGAAAATAAAAATTTTGGTAGAACAAAAAGAATTCTAACTAAATTTGTTTTCATCAGTGTTGAGGGAAAAAAAGTCTTGCTGATGAGCAAGATCTAGCTGAGAGCTCAGAAGGGAATAAATGCGGGAATTGTGCAGTTTTGTATTAAGTCCATCTTGTCAGTTGTAGACTGTTGTTGTATTTCCTGTTTCTACTGCAGGAACAGGCACTCAGGAAGGTAACAGTAAGGAAACTCTTCAAAATCTTCTATATATTTCCCTGGAGGAGGGTTGAGCACCTCAAGTAATTACAATGGTGTGATAATAAGTAAGTTAGGATATAATTATCTGCTGCAGGCTTTTAAATGGATGGAAACAAAACAATCCCACACATGCAAACTATATTTTGTTTTCATTCTATTTCACAAGACAATCTGATGCATCTTTTATGAACTTCTCAAAAGACTGGAGGGGAAAATCTTAAAATTACAGTCTTGATTTAACTATTTTATATTTTTTTTTGTACTAAAACAGTGACAGATGTGAAGGATTAACTAACATTTTTTTTTTTTTTGCATTATGTAATTCAGATTGTGATTAAAATGATTAATTATTTCCCCTCACAATGTGGGAATGTGAATTTTAAGTTACAGAATCTTCTAGTTGATTATGAAAGTTGATGGACTTTAGTTTGGGGATGTTTGTTAAATTGTTGTGTTTTAAGTACAGTCTGTTTTAGTAGTTTCTGAGGATAACACTGGTAAAGGATAAATAAATCCAATAGGCTAGTTAGGTTCTTCTTTCTAGGGTTGAGATTTTCCAGGTCTACTTGGGGGCACATATACCTGCCTGAGCAGCAAGGCCATGCCAAACTCCTAGATACCTGCTTTTCTCTGTTTTGCCAATAGATATTGAATTACTGGACAGAAATAGTTAGAAGTAGTGATTCGGTGCCTAACAGCAAGAGTTTACTAGCCCTTCGGCAGGCTATTTTGTTGATGCCTTTAAATTTATTGAAGACAATTCAGCTCTTTCCTCTTTGGGTAATCTCTTTGTCTAACTCTTCAGTGAAAAAAAATTGCTACAGGCTATACCTTATTGGAAGCCTTTCCGTAGATTTCTAGGATTTTTTTTAAGATAAAATAATTTGTAGTAATTAGTTTAATTTGCTCTCTTTTTCTTTTTTTTTTTTTTTTTAAGAGCCAGCAAAAGCTCCTGCAGCCAAACCAGCTAGCAAAAAAACAGCAGCACCAGGTAAAGGAATAAGATGTTCACATTCAGTGTGTTTCTTGTATTCTTGTTCATTGCATCATAGCACCATCTGCTGGATTATATAAAATCCATTGGTTTGGGGTTTTTTGTGTTTTCTCTAAAATAATGTGATAATTTACATGTGCAATCTTTGTTGAGAAAAAAGCATTTTGCATTAATCTCTAGCATTTTTGTTGCTTCTCGTCCTCTCATAGCAGCTATGAGGTGGCATATTGGACCATCTGCAGTGTTTGAAACCAAAAAATGAACGTGAATCTAAACACCGGTTTAAAAAGCAATATTTACAGAAATGAATTTCCATGTGAAGCTGTATTCGAGCACTTCAAGAAGGGATCTGATTTTTCAAAGTGCTGGCCTCACAGTAGGTTCTACAAATATGAAGCTCTTAGATAAGCATAAATATGCACTGAAAAGACAAGTAAATCTTTTTAAAACAAAACAATGGCAAAAATTCATATTATAATTCAGATTGCATTTTAAAAATATGCCACTTTGTATTGATTTCTGATCTCTTCTGCTTCACAGCCATCTTCAAAAATGGCTGTGAACATCACATTTCTGTTAAACACATCACATTTCCGCTTAATTTGATAAAACATAGTATAAGGAATAAGAATCTAAATATTGGAGATATTTGTAATTTTACTTCCTTTTAAATCAATTAACAAAAAATCAGGAATTTACATGTGAAAATGTGATCAATATAAAACCATAATATTATTCTACTCTAAAATGGGATGGCCAATGCTCTGCCAGTTTCTGTGTTGTTAAGTTGTACCTCGTGCTGACATTACAGGAGTGACCATCCCACTCCCTCTGCTGCTTCTTGCCTCCAGCTGATCCCACTATATGTTGCTATGTGGATCTGAGATACTTTTATTTTCGGGGGTGTGTGTGTTTTTTCTTAGGTTGTTCTCTAGCTGTCTTTCTCTAATTCAGACCTTTTCTGCGGTCTTCCTCAGAGATCTCTTGTGCTGAATAAAGGAAAATAACTTGCATCAGTAGGGAAGAATGGTAGCTGGTCAAGGATCAATGCAAGCCAGGACCATAATTGTCCTTTACCACAAAAGGACTTTCAGACTGGAGTTGCAGTCTATATAGGCTATCCTAGGGCATATTGTACAGCTGTACAATGTACTGCGTGAATCTGGCCTGAGAAGCACCATTTTCCCATGCATGCTCCCAGCCCTTGCCTGCTGTGTTTTTTTGATGCTGCCTTCAGTTGTGCCAACACAACTGGGAGAACAATGTAAACCACACCATTAACATGGCTTAGAGCTAAAAACTGTCCTAGAAATTGTGTGTGTGTCAGGGTGTTCAGTCTGGATCATTTCAGTAAGTCTAGCTCCACAAACATTTATATGCATGTAACTGATAATTTCTTAAAGCAGCTTTGTTGCCAAAGTGTGTTGTATAGCTAGACCCTTAGATGTCTCGACAGTACACTGCAGAAATCGTTATGTTAGTACCATATGCTTATAATTAATTCATTCCACCTGCTTGCATCCATTATTTGTATTCATTTTTGAAAAATATTCCAATGAGTCTGCTTGTTGGCAAGAATGGTGATGACAGTAATCTGCTTAAGAAAAAGAAAAGGGGAAAACTGGCATGGTTTATGATGGAAAAAAAAAAACCCTAGTTTGTCTGTTCTGACACATTTCTAAATATCTAGTTTACCTTAAAAGTGATAAAGAGCAGTGGGCTTTGACTTCTACATTTTTATTTCCCCTCCCCAAATTTTTCTCTGAAAATTAATTCATTTCCAGAATAACTCACCATAGTAAAATATTAAATATGCTTGTTTGGCAACATCATAACTAGACTAATGCCTATTAGTACAGTAAATTAAATACATTATCCAATTTCATATTTCATTTTCTTCCACATATCTTATTACATCTCAACCTGTACCCCAGAATGCCTAAAGCTGAAGGTTTAGTCCTATTAACAGACTGAACAGACTTGGAGCACAGCTGGTCATCTTCCAGTGCTTCTACCTCACATATGTTCCTGGTCTTGGTGTCACTGGTGAAAAAAACCCTGCGTAATACACTGTGCATTATTTTCATCTCCATATATTTATACAGAGATAGCAAAGAAAGTGAATGTGGAATTTAGAAGTCTATGAGAGCATCTTCATTTGGAAACTGATGGCTGCCCTAGGAAACAAGCCTCAATTTGTTACTTGATTTTTTTGAAGTGGACGTTTTCAAATATAGTGTTTCTCTAACTGAAAAAAAAATTAGCTCTCTAGCAGCCATCTAAAGGCTGGAGGGCATAGTATTTGGCTTTAAAGCAGAACAGTTTCACAGATATATGCAAACGATGATATTCTGAAGGGAGAAACCAGAGATGAAGATATTTCATGATACCAGTCTTCTTTAGTTACACTTGCTCCTGATGTCCCCATCTCAAACCCAGCCGCCATTTTCTTTTCTTTCACAATGGTGTGTCACCTCCTCAACTGTGCCAGCAGGGCCAGTCTGAGAATGACCCAGGCTTACAAAATATCTGTCTATCCTTTTACCCTGAGGAGGGGAGCAAATTCCTGTCACAGGATTAGCTCAGGCACTCGCCCTGTCCTGAGTCTTGTGTGTCCTCTTGAGGGTTCCTCACAGCCAGGGCTGTAAGAGCCGAACACCTGCCTCACCCCGCCATACTCTGGCTGGGAGGAAACCTCTTCCCTCACCTCCATCCCTGCAGAGCCTCACCTAGGAAGAGCTCCCACACCGTGCTGTGTATCACACCCCCAGATATCACTGACTCTGCCAGGTGAGGTGTCAAGGTGTCAGTGGTGGGACAGGAGCACCTCCACTTGGAAAGCGTGCTGGGTCTGGTTTGGCAGGGCGAGGAAGGCAAGGGCATGGCGGTGCAGGGCAGGAAAGGGAGCCTATGGGCAGGTTCGAACCACACAGGGAGCACTTGCAACCAAATTAGCAAAAGGATGACTGGGCTATCTGTCAGGTAACAAGGAGTCTCTGTTGCCCCCCACACTCCCGTGGCTAGGGTCAGGGATGGAAACAGCTCATCGCCGAGTCCCTCTCAGGGGATAACCTCACGTTATAGACAACACATCTGCACCTTCTCTGAGCACCAGTGATAGTGCTTTCCCCTGATGATTTGCCTGATTTAAAACTCAGATCTAACTCTTTTCAACACTGTAAAAATTAAATCCTAATTGCAAGACCCTGGAATGGTCTTGCAATTTTTAATTTAATTTTACAGTATGTTTAACAGATTTTGTACTGTCACTTAACTGCCTAATTACTGATTTTTAATGCCTAATTTTTCCCATCTTCTTCTCCACACACACGCAAAAAAAAATCTTATTCATTGTTCCCTTTCATAACAGAAACTCTTTCTGAGAACCATTTTGTCCTTGAAAATCAGTGAAATTTAGGTCGGATCAGAAAGAATAAAATAAGTAAAGCAGACAAATAGCCAATTTTAAGTGCTTAGATGTCAGCTGCATCCAGTCTCTCAAACTGACTCTGTCAGTTGTGCTAGAAGAATTATTACTTTATTATGCCTCTGATTTTTCCACTGTTTGTAAGAAGCAGAAAGAAAAAAAAAAAAAAAAAAAGAAGAACATTGCATAGGAAATGAGTCGTGAGGTAAGTACAGAATACCAGAACTCAGACTGTACTGGAAAACCTATTCAGAGGATCAGTTGAAGAGGTGCAGATATCTCTGCCTAATGCAGGAAGAACTACTGGTTCTACTGGTAATGGGCAGCATTTACTCAATAGACAAATTATTTTAATTCTCGGTTCAAGGTGAACAACAGCAACTAAAAAGGCAGCAGTGAAGAATCATTGCACTTACCATACAGAAAAAACAGTGCTATTTTACTTAAAAAGGAAGAAATAACACAAAGTTTATGAGACAGCAGGTATGCTTTGAAATGGAGGAAAGAATGACTAAGGAGCTGGGCTTGTTGGTTGTCTTTTAATGATCACCTATAGGACAAGTACATAGAATGAATGTTAAAACCATGTAAACGTTACAAAAGATTAATTTGGCACCTCTATTGAATAATTTACCAGCACAATGGAAAAGGTAAATTTTTCATGGATTCTTTATCAGGTTTCTCTCAGTCAGGTAGCTCTCTCACGTCACATGTCAGGGATGTATTTTAACCACCACATCCCCTCAGTCATCTGTCCGTTTCCCTATTCTCTTCTTGTGTAATATATCACCCAAGAGAAGAGATATAAACACCCAGTATAGATTGTATGTGACACACGCAATATTTTTGGAAAGACAAAAAGGAGAGGAATAGTGTTTCTTTCTCTCTCACCATAGATGGACGGGGCCCTAGTAGAGTTTGTCATCCTGCAATCTCTTCACATCTTATGTCTCAGTACCTCTGTGTGCCCTGAAATTTCTCTTTATAAGCAGCCACTGGCCCTGGTTAGCATCTCTGTATGTATTTCTGCAGTATAGGTGTTACCAAGAAAATTCCTCTGGTATCTGGAATAGTCTGGTTTTCTAGTCCCTGGTGTTAACTCTTTCAGACTTTTTCATAACACACAGCCTTTCTCAGGGTTTACTTTCTGGGTTTACAGCTTAACTCTTCAGAAACAAATTATAGAGTTAATTTACTTCATGCATATAGATAGGCTTTGCCAGTTATTTCCAGGTGAAATAAACCTTCAGTTGAGTATCAAGAATATGCAGTGTTAAACAAAATAACAAAACTCTACTTGTATTAATCCTGCTGCTGTGGTTTAGGTTCAGGATCATTCTGTAGAACTCTTTCTTCTTTCCTTCTGGTCCAGGTTAGTATAAATTTTCCTTTCTCCCACCTTAACTCTTTGAGTCATTAAATATACCTTCTCTGGCTTGCTTACTGCAGAGCTGCAGGCTTGGCTGTCTTTGCACA
Source organism: Scolopax mira (assembly GCA_004320125.1). Taxonomy (NCBI): domain Eukaryota; kingdom Metazoa; phylum Chordata; class Aves; order Charadriiformes; family Scolopacidae; genus Scolopax; species Scolopax mira. Next base: position 128,525 of record BJBW01002585.1, read on the forward strand.
GTAGGTAGAAGTTATCTGGTCTCAGCCCCTAGCCACCTGCAGAAGGAGAGGAGAAAGTGTGCCTTGGTCCTTCCCTGTTTGTCCCAGAGAACTTCCACTACTGTTGGTGAAGCCTCACAGCTGACTGTGCTCCTGGTTTGACAGGAATTCATTATACTCTCACCAGCTAAAACCTTAGTGCTATTGCAGTCCATCACTCAGCCATTTCTTAATATCTGCAGGAATCTATTATGTGAATGGAGACAAATTCCACAAGTCATTCCAACCCACTGACATTTTCAACCCAGCTCAAGTCTGAGAAACTATTGTATTAAACTAGGAAGTCAAACTGTCTACAAGATTATGCAGGCTGGACCATTATCTAGTTCTGAATGGAAAAAGAAAAATAAATTCTTCACAATATATGCGCTCAAAGAGAAGAATTTTCCAATGTTAGAAGATCCTTCTTTACACCTTGAATTCTTTACATACAGGATTTATTTAAATGGAGCACGAAATAGCTTATTTTACACCAAGCACTTGAATCTGAAATCCCACTTCTATCACCAATTTTTAAAATATTTTCAGTAATGGCCTAGAATTCAGGATATTTTTGCTATTTTTGCTAGGATGTTGAAATGCCCAGTCTCATAGCCTGACATACTACTGTTACATATATACATTCCTTACAGTATCCCCTGTTTCAGTATCATGTAGAGTTAAAATAATTTCCTGTACTTCCTTTCACACCATAGTGAACTGTGAAGATATGTAATAAAAATGCAGTCTTCTTTCTTTTGTTATTACTAGATATTACTAAATGCCACAGCCCATTCTATGCAATGCAGCAAAGTATTGATATATTACTAACACAAAAATGGTATTACTTAAAGAGCAAGGCAGGGGGAGCAAGTTAACTACATAAAAGAAATTATTTAATACAAGAAAGTAACAGTAATGAGAATAAAAAGGAGTCAAAATGAAATGTTTTCTAAATACAAGTCAGAAGCTAAAGGAATTATTTCAGTGTCCACTCTTTATGCAAAAGGCATCTTAAAGTGTGTTCTTCTGAGGCTAGCCCTTAAGTTGTTTTATGATTTAAGCGCACTTTTGGCAAGAATTTGGCCCAATTTCAGCAAAGCATTTTAACATATCTTTAAATCTATCTTGTCAACAAAGCGTTTAAGCACATGCTTAATTTTGTTAGAATCGAGACTATCACTGTTTATATGACTACATTCCAGGTATTAGTCTTTTGGAAGTGGTACCACCTTTGTTTTGCTTTTCTAGAAAGGGAATAAATGGTTCTTATTTTGATCATTGAGACCATTATGAAAATAGCACTTGATTTTCAGGGGAGCAGTGCTGTGGTTTAGAGATTCCTATACTGTATATGATCATAATCCATCTACAATTTATGATGGTTTTTGGTATGGCAGTGCTGTTCATGGGTGGTACATCAGTTTTGCACACAGGCAATTCTCTAGTCAGAAATGTAGGATTAACTTAATTTCCTTTTTAAGAGTTCTAAATCAAAAAGATTTTTTATTTCAATGGGAAATTAGGCATCTCTAGTCTATGAACACATCTGCATTGTGCATTGGTTCTGCTCCTCATAGGAGAGATGCTCCAGGCCCTTAATTCATTTTTGTGGCCCTTTGCTGTACCCTCTCCAGCAGTTCCCTGTCCTTCCTGAATTGGGGAGCCCAGAACTGAACACAATGATCTGGATGGGGCCTCACCAAGGCAGAGTAGAGGGGGAGGATGACCTCCCTCGACCTGCTGGCCACGCTCTCTTTGATGCACCCAAGGAGGCCTTGGCTTTCCTTGTTTCTTCCCTACATAGTCTAACAGCATCTCTGTAAACCTCCCAAACGGTCGGTCTCTTCTTCCACTCGGTGTAAACCTCCTTCTTCCACTTCAGTTTTTTCAGAAAGTCCCTGCTCAACCACCCACGTCTCCTGCTTCCCATCATCTTCAAAAAAGGATCTAAAATCTGAGAGTGGCCCCAGTTTCTAAGTCTCACATCCTGGGGACAGAGCTCAATGCATTTTGATCACCTTTTTTCCTTTTGTCTTTTTTTTTTTTCCTTTTTACTCTAGCTTGCTGATGCCTGAGAAAAGGTGCAGCAGACTTGAAGGAAGGTTTCTAGCAATCTTTATTCAAGTATGTCCACGTAACATGGAATACAACATACTGTTACATTTATTCTATCTTCAAGATGGGCTTTTTCAGTTGCGTACACCTTCTGATAAAAAGGCAGAGCCTGTTGATTCCTTTAAAACATCAAGAGAGGTTTATGAAGGTATGATTAGTTCATCCTCTTCCTCGTAACAACTTAAATAGCAAAACTGATACACAGTGATGCCAGAGGATTTTGAAAACACAACTGTCCAGCTTGCTTAGCTGAGGACTGACATAATTTACCCAAAATTTGGGAATTCGAGTAATTTGGTGATGTCTATCCTAATACTACCCTCCTCTCTGAGTTTCAGTCATTTGTGCAGAATGATGCATGAGCTGCATTAGCCAAGAAATGAGCTGTATTAAAATGAAGCTGAGGCAACTAGTGAAAGCAAGTGTTTAGATATGAGGCAGCATCTCCGTCTCCTGCCCCCCATTTATTTATTTATTAAGTGAAATCACCAAAGCATAACCCTCCAGTATCAAAAGCTTGAATAAAAGAATAAAATCCTCTGCAAATAAGTCTTTAAATCCTTTTGGCGGCTACTGCTATGTGCAGGGATCCTGAAACATTCTTTTGTGGTAAAGACTTCCATCCTCAGTTTTAATGCCATTGTTTTCTGCCTGTGAAGAATAACTACAGACCCAATAGATTAGGCTGAAAGCATTTGCACTTCATCCAGGCATCTTTACTTTCTTTTCTTAACACACTGTTTTTCCCATATATTATTATTCCCAAGTATTATTCCAAACATAGTAGCAGATTTCTAATACAAAGATACTGATACAGAGAACTGTCTCTTCCTTGCCTTTTCTTCACTTCTTTTCACAGAAATACTGTTTGTTACCCCCTCAAAAGATTTTCATTTATAGAGAAGCCAATATATGTGTGGCATGATCTCACCAAGTAAGGGATTTACTTGGTGTGTTCTTATTCCACAAAGAAATATATTTTTCCAGTCCATTATATTTATAAATCAATGTAAATGGTGGCAGTGAGTTTTTCTACATTGATCCAGTAAGTAAAACAGCAGGCAAATATAGCAGAATAAGTACTTCTTGGGAGCAGCAGAACTGGAAAAATCTAGTTTCTTGCAAAACTTTCTTATGTGGATTATCTCAGTTCTAATAATGTGACTGAGCTCATATTGCAACCTTTCCCTTCAACAGGAGGGACTAAAGGGACCTTTTTCTCTATCTAGCTGCTTATGTTGACAATATTCTTAATGAAAGGATGTCTTGAAGAGCTTTACCACCCTGTCTCATTTGGTTTTAATTAACCAACATGATATGAAGGTCTGAGAAGGCATATAGCCTATAAAACCAAGATTACAAGACTGTAAGACCAGGCTAACTTTCTGCTCTCTAAGGATTTAAGTATTCAAGACACTGCATGTCATATTACAACAGTAGGCTTTAATGAATATAAAACTAGATTCATAGACATACTTATGGCAAAAGTTAAACAGTACAGAAAACACCATTTTTATGCACCTACTAAGTACCACAATGTTGTTTGCTATTTAATATGTGGTGCATACTTCTGAACAGCAAATCCACATGAAATGCTATTTATTTGAACTTTTTCCCAGTCTGTGTTCCATATGCAGTTTTTATTATTCTAAATGCTTCTTGGACATGAATGCTTTATCTGAAATAGGACACACACATGCACACACACATACACATACATGTACATCATCAACCTAGATGTTTTTCAGCACTGTTTGTGCTTTAGAGAAAAATGTGGCTTAGGGAAGACCTGCAGAGACAGGTTCAGTTTCTCCTCTCCCATTTCCTCCATGGGTATCTAGGAGTGTATCATTAATAGTGAAACAAAAAAATACATTTATATGGTTCTACAGGCATGCTATACATAACTTTGCCAATTTTCATAAAAAAAGAAAAAACATTTGTTCAAAGCACCAGAGCCTATAAAGATGTCAAACTAAATCAAACCTTGGTTCCATGCATGGTAGTAAAATTATATATTACCAGCAAGTTTCCTGAATAAAATCATGGTGTGTAGTCTCATATACATATAAAAATGGTTTAAGACAAAAAGAATTACAAATGTCGTGGCAAATGTCTATTGTGTCCTCAGTTGGCAATATCTTTTCATGTGTCATACTAATTACTCATTAGTAACAAAACAAAACACACCAAAAAAAAAAAAAAGAAAGAAAAGGAAAAGACATTGAGATCAAGCAATGATAACCTGTAGCAAAATGGAAAAATCTAAGTCTGAACTCTCTTGAAGCTTATGGCACATGTAACAAGAGGATTTAGTTCATTGCATTAAAATATCAAAGCAGGAATCACCTGAAATTTCATATCATGTCAGATTTCCCCAGAAATTCTTGATGTCAAATTCTATGTTATTAATTTTTTTTCCTTTTCCCCATGGAGAAGGATCTTATTTCATATGCTTCTGGAAGTAAAACTATTATAAAAGAAGCTCTATATAACTTTCTTAATGTTTACAGTTTTGAAAAACAAGAAACAAAGCTAAATAAATGGCATTTTTTATACTTTGCAAAAGCACTTGCTATCATTGTCATACTGTTTCCTGATCTAATGAGAGCTGACAGATCTTAAAACAAGAGGGAAAAATAATTGTCTCAGAACCACTAAAGTCATAATTACATTTTCTTCAGTTTCCAGGAAGCAGTCCTGAGCAATAGCAAAACAGAAAACTCCGCAAAACCAATCAAAATTCTCATTTCACAGAATGACTCCTAAAATATCTATATGAAATTGGATGTTCTGAAGAGCACTTGGGCTACACAAAACCAGAGATGCAGCTGTTGTTATGATTAAGCTCATTGAGTCAGCCAAACTACTGAGTCACAAACTTCTGTCCTCACTTTTTTGATATATATCCTCATCTTGACCTATATCAGGGTTGCCACCCAAAATAGGATGCCATCAAGAAAATATGATATTTATTCAGGCAATAAACTATTTAATGACAACTCACTCTCTAGCCCCATCACTTTTCCATATTGCTGGGAAAATCATATTCCTGGCTCATTTAGTTGCCCACATCAACCTGCTTCATGACCATTTCCGCTGAATCTCACCTCTCATATACAATGTGATTACAAAGCACCTCTGATATCTTAAATGCATATATGTTATATAACAAATACGTTAAGAGGTGTTTTATATAACAGTATTAAAGCTGTGTCCCTGATTTCAGTGAACTACTCTTGATGCTTTAAGGCATACATTTTGGCTGAAAGATATTGCTTATGACATTGTGATGAAATTTCATCAATATTCTTGATAAAAACAAGAAAAATAAAACAAAAATCTAATTTTTAAATTTTTTAAGAAAATATTTTTCTCTAAAATATACAGAAGCTGACTTCTCAGACAGATTTAAAATCTCAAGACAAAAAAAAATATTTAGTTTCACAAAGAAATCCATGTGTCTCTGGTTATAAATGTATGGTAGTATTGGGCAAAGACATATTTTGTTTAAAATTTAGCAATTGTGGGGTTTTTTTCATATTTCAAGACTGCCCTTTTAAATATCAATTATTTTCATAGCTGCATGGAGCATACCTCTTTTAGACGTCCACTGTTCATTCAGTGTTGATTATGAATTAATATTTAGTGTGAATTTTACTCATATTCATGTTATTTATCAATATATTTAGTTTTATGTTGTTAGTTCTTTCTGCTTATTCAATTCAAGGATAGTTCAAATTTAAGGATAGGTTTCCTTTTAGTGAGGCAACAACATTCAGAATCCCTTTGAATATAGAACTTTATATCTTGATTTTAAAATGGAAACAGATTAAACATTAATATTCCTCAACTTTATACCACATCATTGATAAAAATATATCGTATAATAAGCATGGAGAAAATATAATCATCAGATACCAGTAAAGTACAAGCAAGGGCAAATGTATGTACTTAATAGAAACTGCGTTTATCTTGCAATCAGTCATCTCAGAAACTCTTGGAATTGAGGTAATGTGCCTGTGTGAATCCAAACCCACACACCAGAACATTCAGATATGCTATCTAAAAGCATCTGCAGATAACCTCTGCAGATATCAAAAGTTTATCTGTATTTTTGCTACTGTGAACATCAGCCCTGGCATGTAGATCCCTTACACTTTCTGAGAGACACGTCCAGCCTCTCCCTCTGATAGGCCACCTACTCCTTCTCCAAGTGGGTTCTGAAGCACTTCCTGGCAAAATGAAGAGAGCTGTTGCAGAAACTACCAGAAAAATTTGTAAATCCCACTCATAGTTTGCCAGAGGGTACAGGGCTGGTTTAGGTGGGTAAAGCTTTTCAGCTTCAGGTCCTGCATCCCAGTTTGGTGATTAGCTCATGCGGTGCATTTGTGTAAAAGAAGCCATGCCACCCTTCTATGCCATCCTTCCACGGCTCTCCTTGGCTCTCCTTCCCTTATCCTGTGGCTGTAGAGCTGCAGTGGATGGGCTAGATGTTCTGCTTATTCTCCAGTGAAGAAGGTTAAGGACCATATCGCAGGTGTCCTGGGGCACACGCTTCTGGTTCACAGGCCTCCGTTTAGACCACTCTGAAGTAAAACTGCAGATATTCTAATTACACTGTTTCTAGATTTTCCTTTTAGCACCATATTATAAGAGTTAAATCCTTTGGTGTCCATTATCCACAGCAAATCCTGTTTGTGCAGTGTGAAAACCACTGAAGAGACTGATGATAACTATAAAGGTTTTATTTTGACATGCAGGAAAGTAGGGAAGAGCTCATCTGGACTGAGCCCCCAAAAGAATGTGACAAATCCAACTCCTACTAGTTACATGAAAATAGTTGTCCAAGGCAACTAAACAAAACATTATAAGGACAGAATTGTATACTTCATTTTTTTTCTTTTTCAGAACAACACAAGAAGGAAAAAATGATGGAAACCGGTGAATATTCTCTTTTTTGTCTTACTTTTCAACTACCCTACTGTTTTAAATTAATTCTTGTCAGAAATCAATATTTGCTATTTTTTGTTTTTACAGCCAAAACAGCAAAAAAAGAAGTAAAACTACATGGTAAGAACTGTGAAAGACAGTAAGTTTAAAGTCTCATTTATCTAGTTTTATGTTAAAACAGGATTAGGCAAAGAGATCAAAAAAGCGAAGCCAGAGCTAAAGATTTGCTAGTTTAATCAGTCATTTTAGCAAATGAATGGCTGCCATTTTTGGTCTGCCAGAACTTGGATCTGGTAAAATCTTGCTAGGAAGAACAAGAATGATAATTTTTTATTTCAGCCATCAACCGTTTGGTGTTTTTTTTCAAGCAGGAAGAGGGCCTGGTTGGAAGGTACAGTAAATGAATGGAGAATAAAACACAAAATAGGAGCTTCATAGTGTGAAGGGAAAGACAAATGTATTAATGATTTATTTTGTTTTTATTCCAAGCACCCATATCCATGTATTTTATTGCTGGAATCTACTTCTCCAGTTTATCCTAATTTGGGAGAGAATAAAGATTTTAACTTCTTTTACAGCCAGGGTTGATGACTCATTCCTCAGATGACTGTATTTTCTGAGATACAGATTCTAAGCAAAAAATACCTATGCTAGACAGTCAATTTACAGAAAAATGAAACTGTCCTTTTTTATAGCATAAAAACCTGTCACAGTGCTTCAGACTGGAGATGTGAATAATGGATAAAGAGAAATGTGGTAGTTCAATTAATTTGGAATTAGTTAATTTAATTATGAAAAACAATAAACAATTTGAAATTAAAATAATATATATTCAAGTAAGACTTTTGAAAATGTATCTTCCCCTATATCACTACAAAAAGAGTTCTGTGCTTTGAATTTTCAACAAAGTTAAAAACACAATAAATTTTAAAAATCCTTAACTTCCCCAAAGTACTGAAATTACTAAAAATTTTCTATCACATACCCTCCACCTATATTTGATATGTGCCTATTTTGAAACCTGTTTTTACTCCTTCTCTAAACCTCATGACTTGAAAATAGCAGAGCTATTGAAGCTCCATATTTACCTTACATATTGACCTTGTTTCCCATTGCTTTTAATCTGCAGGTCAATTAGTCATCTGCCATGAGACTATCCAAACAAGCAACATGTGTGTGCTTCAGCTTTCCTCTGCATAAAAAAGAATGGCTGCTCTGCATAGATAGGTAGCTTATTGATCAAGGGAAGAGGTGTTAGCATCAGTCTCCATTTATTTATTCATTGACAAAATTTATTTACTGGAACGTTTTCTTTTGTTTTACAGTATCTGTTGAAAATCCAAAGTCAAAAGGTGGGTAACATTGAAATAACAGAATGTTGTTGTAGGTTACTGTTAATGAAAAAGCTTCACATGACAAAACTGCTCACAAGTATGACTTGCTTCTTTGTAGCACCTCTAGAAAACAGGTGCTTTTTTCCTTAAATTGTCTAACAAACAGGCTTACAAAGGCTAACAAACTGTAAGTCTCCAACTACGTAAAATTCAGTTTCTAACCCTAACTCAAACCATAAGCTTATTGTGAAAGGTAGAAAAAATAGAAGTAACCAATCTTCTATAGAGACATGACACAAAGAGTAATATTCCTCTTTTTGCTAGTCCAGCTGCAGCACAAATCTGGTGATTGAACAGTTGTTTTCTTTACCGTGTCTGGGAAGTTTTACGGACAGGTTCAGTGAAACTGTTTTTGCATTCTTTTCATACAAGAATTGCTGATGTGACAAGGTGAGAGGTGTGAGAGCATCAGTGCCTCCTCCAAAGGTTGCTCCTCTCCTGAAGGTGCAGGGAATTAGGACTAGTGAGAAACCTTAAAGGCTTAAGTTCAAGCTGAGCAAATACTTCATTGTTTGTGTCAGCATCTGACTTTTTACACATATACAATGCAAGATACTAGCTCCAAATTTCCTTTGAGAACATTACAGGTGCTAGTTTTATTGTAGATGGAAATGGGATGGCAAATTACAAGCTGCATTGCCCTTTCAGTCCATGTTTATTCATGCAATGGAGACCTTGCTTTACCTTCCCTTTCAAACAAATGGGGCTGCATGCATCAGCTGCTCAGACTTGTGGTCTCTGAGCTCTCCACCACAAGTCATAAGCAGGGAAATGGGAACTTCCAACTTTTAATACCCAGCTATCATTCAAATGTCTTCTTTTACTTCAGAGTTAATTTCCCAAGCCTCATTCACCAGCAAATACTGACTCAAGTAGTCAGGCTGAATTGCAAGGCAGCGGAGTGCTCTTCTGGAGTTTGAGGAAGGGTTGCAGAATTGCAGCTGAACAGATTAATTTAGGGAAATCAAAACTGATACGTTATTCCCTTTATTAGACGTTTTTAAGTTCCCTGCTTCATGGGCTAAATTCATGATGCTGTCATTGCTCTGCAGCTAATTGTATTGAGCAAAACAGAAACCACAGTAATTTAGGCATTTGTTCTCTTCGTACTCCCACCAGACAAAACAGAGAAACTAAAGGGGAAAAAAAGTATGTTGAGTTAAGCTTTTGCATTTTTAGCAAATTCTAGAGAAACAAAGCTGAAAATAAAGGTAGTCTTTTTGCACTGGGTGATTAAATAAAACTTTCCCATATTGCTTAAAACCTCAGAGCAAATCTTTTTGGTACATTCTTATTTCTTCTTTAACACTATACTATGCATATGAAGTCAACATTTCAACATCTGTGAACCCATTTTTGCCAAGACTGTCCCCAATCGGGGTCTGGAAATATGCAAAGCAGTTATTTCTTGCAGAATTAAATCTCTTTCTGCAAACTTGAGGTTTTACTTGGCTGCTACTGGGAAATGTTGTCATATACCTTTTGAAATTGATATTTCCACTGATTATATTTACCACTTTATTTGAAGTTATTCTGTTTAGGTCAGTTGTAAAGTTTACAAATGGAATTATCAGGTTTTTGAAAAAACAGAGCTTTTACCTGTATGCTTTATTGCTGTGAGTAGCCTCAAATCTTTCTAGTGAATGTCATATTTTATATTTATTTAGATATGAAGCAAATATTTGTATATGTAATAGGTCCTCATCATGTCTTGGGTATTTTTCAGCATGGGAGCAAACCCTTCCTTATGAGTTATTGAATTAAAGGGTACTTGAAAGGGTGTTTACAGTTCATTTAGGATAAACAGAAATTGAATGTTCCTGTTATATAAAAAAAGAGTCATTCCGTTATTTATGTTGTCAAAAGAGCAGTTTAACAGCTGAAAATGTTGGCCTCAGGCATCTTAGTTTTACCATAGAATTAACCTAATGGTGAACCTGAAAGTAATCCCCAGTATTTAAGTAAATACAATTATGTTTTAGTCAGTCACCAGTCCTCATTAAAAAGAAGTAAGTAATGTTAGCTCTGGAACAACTGATGATTTTTGAAAAATTATTTGTTAACAAGTGATTTTAATTTAACTTTATTTTGCTAATTTTGAAACTTAAACATGGCCTGTACTCCAGGGGAAAAAAGATATTTCTATTAAAATGTTACAGCTGTTCCTTTTGCCTTTTACTAAGAATCACAAAAGAATGCTGTTATTTTAATCTAAATATATTTTTTCACAATGACAGAAAAAGTGTATTTGACTTTAATAGCTATACCTTTCACTAAGTCTGAACAAAATAATTGCTTTTCAATCTATATTTCTTTGTTCTTTATTTACTTGTTTCCCATTTTCCTGCTATTAACCCATTTAGACTTAGCAGCTCTCTAAGTGCAATGTGCTTTCCAATATTCTAAAGCTGGTGGCAAGTTTTAAAATTTTTAAGAATTTTCATGGAAGGCAAACAGTCCTGCTCTGAAAACAAGAGAGGCTTTTGATGAAAATCTCATCTTTGATAATTAAAAAAATTATTAATCTCCTGGCACAGAAGGATGTCTGTGCCATTCCCACTAGCTCTGATGTACCTGTCTAGCTCATATGAATTTTTGTTGTGTTTTCTCACAAAAGGTTCTGTAATGCCTCTATAGCAGGGAATTTTTTTCATTTCTCCAGGTAATGCATAGGTTCCTAAATCATAATAGACACTTCTTAGGTTCATGATTTCTTCATATTACTGATGTCCTGCCTCTCTGACCTCAGGGTTCAGTGAGTGAAATGTTTCTTTCTCCAGTCAGAGTGATTTCTTTTATCATCCCTTCACACTGAGCAAATGTCTCAAAATAGCTTTAAAATCAGTGACATTTTGGAATATATATTTCTAGTGTGGATGTTAGTTATGCAACCTGACTCTTTCGGAATAAAAATATTCTGACAAATTTGATTGTAGGCTACAACTACTGACACTGCAGAAATATTTGACTGATGAATTGCTCTCCTGGCTACTTACAGCACAAAACAGTGTCTGCTAGGTTGTCTGTCATCTGATTCTGAAGCGATCATGGTGGAACCAGAGAAACAATTATCATAGAAATCACCCATTGGATCAAAATTACGCCAGATGTTCAAGATTTTTGCTGAGAAATGAAAAAATATCAATTGGAGTCCAGTCTCCATTTGCTTAATCTACTTCATTTAACTGTAACTTACTGAAAAGATGGATCCCTTACAAATCCTTACTTTTTTCTTTTACTTGCATTCAGTTTATTTTGTATTATTTCTGGCAGAGGATTTTGGTGGTTTTGGCTTTCTGGAGATTTTTATTGGGTTTTTTTTAATACTGGTGTTCTTCTGCTGAGGAAAAAAACTTGTATTACATTATAATACATGTTACTTAAGTCATATGGCTAAAGAATCAGCTTTTCAAATCAGGAACACCTGCAATAGAACCATTTTTCAGGCTGCCACTTGGAAGCAGCACAAACTTTGAAAACGCTCAGTGGAAGGCATGAAATCTTGAGCTACTCAGGAAACTCGTTGCTGTTCTAATAGAAGCAAAATGAACCTTCTGTGCAATCTTATTCCAAACACTGACACTGTATCTGCAGGATTTCTGTTTATACAGGCAGTTAGCTTGATGATGAAAGACCTCTCAGTGTTACCAAATTATTTCACACCTCCCTCCTCAAAAAGCAAAGGGAATAATATAATGTCCTGTTTGTCCTTCCAGATACTACTCTGCCATGTCCAGATGATGCTGCTTGGCAGTTCTCAAAAGTCACTAGAGCTCTGATCTGTCTCAGCAAGTTGTTCCTTACACTCATTCACAGAAACAATGTAGAATTACCAAATGTACTGATAGCCAGAATGCTATTAATGGTACTAGTTGTTATTTTAAAATAGCAGCCTCAGTGCTTCTCAATGATGTCTGATTCCTTATTCATAATTGTCCTTGTGATCTACTACTGCCATGTGAATTTGGTGACTCTAAATACCTGATCTTCTTAGAAAGCTGTATTGCTCATCTAGCCTGCAGTTCAGTATCCAGAAAATGCTTTTAATTTTTCTTACATTAGTATTCTGGTTTTCAGAAATTGAACAAACCAAAACTGCTTTAGTTCTAGCTAAGAAGGATAAACATGATTTGGAGAAAACAGCTCTCAAGAAAGAGAACTATTCACTCTTATTATATCTGCTTTTGCAGATTTAAATGTCAAAAATATATTTTGGAATGCATACAGGACTGATTTCTGGTGCTCCTTTTCATATTCTTTTTTCCATATTAAAATAAACTTATTCTTCAAGATATTGACCTTTCCAGTGAGACTTTTAGAAACACTGATAATGATTTGTTCCGTGGCAGGACTTAATGCCCAGGTTTATCTCAGCATGTAGGTATCTAGTTTATTGCTGCCTTAAGTAGCCCTGCTAATCTGGTTCTGAGTAACATGGATGTTAATAACACAGATCTTCAATAAATATGAAGACCCTTTGCTCCTATTTTGGCTTTGTCCATGTCCAGCAACACCAATACAAAGTTAGGTACATGGATAGAAATGGAGTATTTACTTTTTTTTTCTGTGGATCCAATCATTCATCCTTTCAGCCTAGACTTGATTTGGGGCCAGTTTTTTTTTTCAGTGGTGCCCAGGGATAGGACAAGAAGAAACAGGTACAAACTCAAATACAAGAAGTTCCTCCACCTAAACATGAGGAGGCACTTCTTTACTTTGAGGGTGGCAGAGCACTGGAATAGGCTGCCCAGGAGGGTGGTGGAATCTCCTTCTCTGGAGACATTTGAAACCCACCTGGACAAGTTCCTGTGCAACCTGCTCTGGACCTGCTCTGGTCGTGCGGTTGGACTAGCTAATCTCCAGACGTCCCTTCCAACCCTGTCTGATTCTGTGATTTATGGGAAAACTGAAGATTATCTTCAATAAAATAAGTTACCTTAGGTAACAGAGGTGCAATATTTCCCTGTTTTCATGGAGCTTACACACAAACACCCACTCAACCCACAGCATCCTGGCACAAACAAAAGCAAGTGGGAAGGGAGTGATTGATGTGTATAAGTGGGTCCATCCCATGCAAAGTGAAATAGTTCATCTGTCTGTACCTGACATTTCACTGAATTTCAGGAAAGGTTTCCTGCTGGGAAGAGAAGACTCCTGCTGTTGGCCTCCAGCCTACTTGCAAACATTGCAGACAGGCCTTAGCTTACTAACTCAGCTGGCCTTCTTGGGCCATCATGCCCAGTAGCTTCACTAGGCTTCTCTGTTGCCTGGGCTGCAAACTCAGCCCCAGTGGGCCCCATCAGGACATCACTCCAAAAGCAGTGAGTGCATATGGAGGCACTTTGTGGCTGCTTTGCATTCTCTGAATTTCTCAGAATAAGTAATAATAACAGAACTTGTCCCTCAGCATTTACCTTGGCTCCAAAAGCCAAGGCCTTAATTTACAACTGTGATTTTCTGTAATAAAGCAGTGTATTGAAAATATTTCTGTGCTTGACAGGTTGAAATAACACACTGAGGGGATATTATATGCTGATAACTCAGTAGCTGCAAAGGCATTTCTATACTTATTCTTTTGATGCAAGTTAGTTTTCACCATCCTCTTTACATCCTGCCATTTATGCTGATTGTTTATTCTTTGCACTACTTTTAAAGAAGGCAGGGACAGTGAAGCTTATTTACTTAATGACTTATTTTTTTGTCTCAAATGCTGTAAGAGGATACCTTTTTAAACTAAAGCAATGTTTCTTATTCAGCATAATATATATTATGGCTGCAAAAGCTTGGGTTTACAAAAGTGTAGTGACGGCAGTGCGGTTTACAGCTAAACAAATATGTTTACATATTTGTAAATATTAGATCACAGTGGGGAACTCCCACGTGCCTGGACCTGCTTGCTTTGCTCTCTCCTCTGTTATGTGGTAGGCACTGCAGTTTAGCCTCTGCTCCACTCAGGATCAAGAAGACAATGCAGCTATTTATTTTCTGAAAGAAGAAAATTCCCTGTTTGCTTTTCCTCTTTGATTTTTGAGATAGGTAAAGAATATTTACTGTGTAGTCATATATCAGAGAGGGGGAAGGTTTCTCGTGGTTGAAAATCTTTTGAAATCATTTGCCTCAAAGTAATCTGTAAGCATTTACAAAAAGCTTTGGCGGTGGAGGAACATTTCTGACTAGAAATCTTACTTAAACCTTATCTTTGTTTTGCAGCAGTACCTGAAAAGAAGGAAGAAAAAGCAACAAAAGCAACAGAGCAAGGTAAAAAGAAAACAAAGCATGTTGGCATTATCTCTCTTAAAAGACAATGGCACTCAAACAAAAAATCTCAGACAGCTGAATGACAGCAGCTTTTAAATCCATTGCTCTGCTAGTACTTGCCAGGGCTCTGCTGCATTTATCAGAGCAACAGGGGATTTTCAGCAGGAAACTGACTTTGTCCCACTTCCACAAAACTGTAACCCCCACAAAAAGCTTCAGATGAAAAAGCTGCCCCCTTCAACTTAAAGGTCCTGAGCTGGGACTTTGTGTCCCATAGATCTTGTGAGAGGCTTCCTGCCCCTGTATCTTCACCAGGGATCAAACTCTACTATTCTGTTTTAGAGAGTGACTTGCAATGAGGTAAAGGGGTGGAGACCCCCTAAAATCAACTGAGCTGCCTTTCTTATATCCAAAATGAAACGTTTGCCCCATGAAGGTCCAGTGCAGAGAAACCCAAAAGCTTTTAAGACCAGAACATTTAGATGTTTTTAGGAAAAAATCTTAGGATTGGTATGGATGAGGCATAAATGGGAATGTCTGTGAATGGGAACACCAGAGAAGAAACGATACAAGAACTGCGTGTATTGATGGCACATAGTTCAGCAAGTCCCAAACTCTACATGCAATCTCCCAAACCAACCAGAGCAGGAACACCAAGGGACAGTCTACACACAGGCTAAAACAAACCTCAAGCCACTGAGTGATGATGGTGAACATAAAAAGAAAAGGATTGGACCCTCAAAGCACCTAGCTAAAGACGTGTCTTTTCCCATTATATACACTTAGATTTATTGTTGTTTTCACCATTACATCCTGCATATCTGTTTCTCGTACACTTATTAAAGGCAATACATACCTTTTTAGGTTAATATGATAAAGAGCAAAGTAGTGAAGTAAAGACCCAAAGCTTATCAGCCCTGGTGTCCTTCATATGATACGCATCCTAGTCTATTGTGTTTTGTTACTGTCTACCAAGGTGATTTTTATATTTACTCATGCTCAAATTGGCAATTACAGCCCTGATGATGACTTTGGCATTTTTTATTCTTATTATATGGGAGTTTTTTCCAAGTAACCTTTAGAATAAAGTGTAAGACATATTTACTGATGTAGCTTTGGTCGGTTGGGCTATTATCCCTTTGTTTTCTCCAGTTTCTCAGCTACAGCCTTACCCAGAATTACTCAAGTCAGAGCAGGCATCCTGCAGCAGCTGTCAGCTGCTCGTTAGTTGTCATGGAAAATGTTATAATTAGGTGGGCCTTGGCCTAGATTTCAGTCACTGTTAGTCTGGGTATCTCCACACTTTTTTTCATTGCCATACAAGTGCTTCCCCAGCCACCTGCACTGCTTCCCCTCTGTTTGGCTCTCTCACGCAGCATTGAGGTGGTGTTTGCTGTAAGATTTGTCCCTGCTACAACGTGCCACCATTAGATGGGACTTCCTCTGCAAAATATTTTAACTGTGCCATAAAAAGCACAGACTGAGTGGTACGAACCATAGTTTCACACGGTTGGCATTGAGCAGAGATTTCTAAAGCATCTGTTGTGATACCTAGGGAGCTGAAAAGGGGGACAAACCATTTCCCGTGACAGCAGTCAGCACCAGTAGCACTATCTTCCCATGCCAACTGCCATCTCGATCCCGCAAGATGAAGGAATAAGAGCAATGTGTAATGTCTATTGCAACTTCCAAGCACTGGCAGCAGCTTCAGTTCCTCTGCTGCATAGAAGGGAACATATACACTTTCAGACAGTACTTGCCTCTGCTTCTTATTTCTACACCTTATTTGTATGCAGTAACTGCCAAGGCAGATCTCTCCTTGAGATCACTCAAAGGCAAATGAACCAAAAAAACTTTCAGGAAGTTTTTGGAATATTAGCATGTACTTATATTTTTCATGGAAGATTGAAATATAAGATGATGGAAGTAGCTCTGAGTTATGTTTTGAGTTAAGAGAAAACTGTAGTGATTCACTGGTTCCAGGTATCTGGAAGATCTGAGGAAAAGTGAGGACTCTTTTTTTCTTAATGAGGAAAGTATGAATGCATCAGGAAAGTTTTTAAACTGAAAGGGATTTTTCAGCCTTTTAGACTGAGAAATGGAATAATTTGCTCTGCTAGCTATAGTACACCAGGATAGATACCAAAAAGCACAGGGATTGAGACCTGGTCAAAGTTACGATTTGCAAATTAAGAGAATCACTAAATATAAGGAGAATTGCAGGGAAATCTGGAGTGTTTGCTGCACTAGTTGTTTAGCAACCAGGACACAGCTTCCGTGTCGCAAACCCTAAGGTTTCAGTGATTAAACATGTTATTGCAGCTTCCACCTCAAATCCCTGTGGTCTGGAAATGGGCTAGCAGGTTGCAGCAACATCTCAGTTAACTGATGTTTTATTAGTAGTAAAACAAAGTTGCACACAACACTTTTAACTGTTAAGAGGAGAGCAAGAAGGCAGAGAACTGCCAGAAGTGTCTAGCAAAAGTGCTTTAACTGTTTGCCATATTTATTTGTAAAGTGACATGAGCAAGTGACAGACGGTTGCTGGGAATTACTGCCTGTTATTAAGGCTGCTGAGAATTAATGCTTAAAAGAAAAGAGGAAAAGGTAAATATTTTTTCTTGTAATATCAACTAGTACTTTAACCATCAGCTAAAGCAAGTCATGTGAGACTGGGGTTTTTTATGCTTTTATTGCATGTCTGCAAGGTACTAGGTGGGAAACATGAACATTTTTCCCCATACACTGTCAAGAAACAATGGAGTGGAAATCATTTCTGAGATGTATTTAAGCACTTAGGAACAATATATATTTAAATACATTTCTATTAGCTGATGGTATTAAACGTAATTTCCAATGTTAACAGGTATTCTAATATTTCTGTTTTCTTTTCACTTTTTTTCCCTTTCTCTTTCCTCAGATAAACCAAAGACGAAACAAGGAAGTAAGCTATAGTTTTGCATATATATGTATAACTGATAACTCCCTGTAACTGGTAAAGCAATGAATTTATAATTCATTAGATTTATAAATGAAATAAAAATGTATAAATGCTCCTGCTGCTAGTCAGAATTGCAAATTTCAGTTGATAAGACAGACTAGGACTGATACAACAAAGCTGATAATAGTAATAATGAATATGTTGAGGAATTCTAGACTGTTTAAGGCAAAGCTTCATCTCAAAGCTGTATATTCATCCTTGGTAAAGGGAAGAGACTTGTGCAATACCGGAACAAAAAAAAATATTTTTAAAATTTAAATTTTTTATTGTACACACAAAATTCTTCTCTCCACAGCTGCTAGGCTCACTATAGAGCTCATTTATGTATTCTGATGTCAATGTAAGCTTAACATGCAAATCAATACAGAGCAAGTAGCGCAAGGTTCTTGTCAGGGGATTTGTGCTACAAGTTGTCATTTTTTTCCAAGTTATGGCAGATTGTCCAACAGACCTCAGTAAATTCAGTCCTACAGAATATGGCAAGTGTTTATTTACACTTTATTTTCCCATTTTCAGGTCAGCCAGTTTTGGAGACCTTGGTTTCATAAGCCCAGACTGATGATCTTACTTTCTGTCTGAAAGAGATTTTACTTTCTGTGTGATTCAAATTATTTCTTATGACTTTTACAGTTGACTGCCATTCCTCGAGCAGTATCCATCAAGGATGGTGTTGCCTAGCCATCTTCAATACTTGTCTGTAGACAGAATAAAAAGAACTATTCATATTCCTATTTGTCACTATTGTGTTGTGCTCTCAATCTGATACACATCTGACACTTAGAAATGTTTCAATAAGGAGACTCTTGGACTTGCTCAGCAAGAATGTACAATCACAGATGAGGGAAATAGGCCACAGACAGTTCCCATGAGTCAAACTTTGCAAAGGGTCAGTTTTGCGCTTTCTTTTCAAGACAGTTGAAAAACTATTCTTACCTCATATTAAATTGAGGCTTGCAAATTTTATAGGCTTTATTGTTAAGTTGATAAAACCACATTTTGTGGACTGAACAAATTCACCTGGAAACAGGTGAATTTTTTATGAGTCTTCCAATCACTCATTTTTCATTCTTTCTTCTAATATACTGTTCTAATATCTAATATGATCTGGATGCTTCATTCTCTCTTATGATTAAATCTCACTCAGTTATGGCTTCTGACTGTCACTTTATCAGTCTGGATGCTTCTTTTACAGATCCTGGAAAAGAGAAAGTATTGAAATCTGCAGCTGCTACAAAAGATAAAGGTAACACAGCAGAACAAAATTGTCTCCAGCCCTAAGATCTATGTGCACCAAGAAAAAAATAAGTTTTGCAATGTATTGGCCTATTTGTATTTATGGTATAGTTTAGTTAAGAATTTATGAGCACAATGCTATTTCAGTAATTTATGATAAAGTGTAATTGATCAGCAGTGCGAGTCATTGTAATATGGAGCATCTGTATGAAAACTTAGAATTTCAAGCTCAAAATTTAGGAACACTTGTTAACATTTGCTATTACAAGCTGCAAAGTGAAACAAGTTTTGAGTGATCTTTGTTCTTTCATCACACTTAAGAAAAGTTCATGGTTTCACTTTGTGAGCATGCTAAAACTGACGAAATACAGTTTTGTAATTCACTTTTAACTAGTATCATGATTCAGAAACTGCCAATTACACAATCAATCATTATCTCAGAGATGTTAGATGTTAACCTTTTATCACTCTAGCTTGAAGACTAATTAATTATTTTTACAGAACCTGCTAAAGAAAAGGAAGGAAAGAATCCTACATCTTTAAAAGATAAAGGTAAGAAAACACATTAGAATATAAAACTACTGAAACCACACAAAATACAAAGATATTAATTTAAAAATAATCATTATAAACCATTCCCATTATAAATCCTAACCAACCAGCATTTCATTAGTTACAATTTCTATAAAATTCATAGCATGAAAAAAAAAAGGTGAAAGGGACATAAATAGAAGATGGTGAGCCAATTAACATTCAGGAGTCTCAAAATTAATTAAATAAATATCACAAAACCACTTTGAGTAATGATTAAGAACTTTCCTAAGAACTTTCTCTCCTGAACAATGCAAAGTGTTTCATAGGAGGTAGTTTAAAAAACCTGAACTGAACTCTTGCTTAAATCCATGGACAGAATAGGAATAAAGTAAAATTTATGAGCATATCAGCCGATAATGTACTTTCTGGGCTCTGTAAAAACTCTAGTGAAAAAGTTCATCCAGACAAACACCTGCAACATAACAGTTGATCTGAATCTTTCTTTCATTTCTTATTTTTTATCACAGGTCTGATGTCTTTTTTAATTTGGTCAGAGTTGATGGTTAACTTAGTTGAATTTCCTTTCATCTGTTATTTTGCTGGATGTTTTTTACCCACTTTATTGCTTCCCTTCTTTCTAGAGATAGCTGAATTTGAAAGGAAAAGTTTATGATTTATGGATAAGTTTATTTCACATGTTCTTTAGGTTCTTCAGGATAAAAAGAGCTACCATATGGATAAACACATTAATACGTATTCTGAATTATAGTCATTATATGCTATTTTAAAGAAAGAACTGAATGAAGAATGAACTGAATGAAGTTCAAGCACTATGGAAAGATGTAAAAAATGTTTAAAACAAAAGGACAAATCATCTTATTGCTAGACATATTTTCAAAATCCTCGATACTGTGTTCATTCACTCATGTTTAATTGGGCAATAACTAATTAATAATTTCTTTAAAAACAAAATTAAATTACAATAATCTGCAAATACCATGGTTGATGGGATTCTATGTCTTCTGCTGCTGCATCTTTCTTTACCATTTCCCTAACCTGACCCAGCTTCACCCCTGGAGTAAGATTCAGGAGAAAGAGGCAGGGTGAATGTTGGCTTTAAGCCAACATTATGCTTTTCTCCTTCTGGGAGCAGCACGAAAGTGGTCAGTCAAGAGAGAAGTTTGAAAACTCTTCAGTGGGTCCCTGTTCAAATGCCTGAAGATGAAATCCTGCTCCCTAGAAGGCAAGCAGGACTGGTGGTCTCAGTAGCCTTGGTTCAGAGGGTGGGGAGGTTAGTGCACCATGGAAAGCATCCTGCATTGATAGCTGCATCCAAAAACTTATGAGTCAGAAATGCTGAACCTGCTTTAGGAGCTGCAAATCATAGGGAATCTCAGGAATTTCCTGCTATGTGGATGACAAAAAAAATCACCCTCATGGCCCATGCCACCAAACCAACAAGGTCAAAGGCAGTGATTTGTGCCTGTGGCTGTAAAAGTGGCTGCTGATCTCTGACATCACAAATGTGCACACAGAGTAAAATGGTCAAGTTGGGGAGCTGTTGGCTCCAGAGTCTTTGCACTGGAAGCTATCTATTTCAGTCCCCTGAAGAAGCCCACTTGCTGCGGTGAAGACCAGGATCCTGAGTTAAGTACTCGCCCCTGGATGGTGTAATTTCTCCAAAGTTTTTCTGTTACAACTCACACTTAAAACCAGAGGAATAAGTGGGATCATTTCCTGGTACCCTGGCAGCAAGAAGGATGATCAGAGTTTTTAATGTATTTTGGAAAGTATCTTCTTTTAGCTTTATCCGATTTTACGGAAGATTTGGTTAACTTTAATTTGGAATAAATGGCATATTTTTACCAGATGCTTAGGTGCTATATCCTGTCAGATGGAATGTATTTTGATCTACTGAGCATCCTGCAAGCTGTGATATTCTTTCACTTTAAGCACATATATTCATAAACCTATGAAATAACTTCCTCACTTTGGAAAAACCAATTTCCTCCTGATATTCCCTGATAAATACACTTAAGAGATCAAATGGTTATTGGATTTAAAAAAATAATTATCTATTAGTTTATTGTACACATAATGTATGCTTTTCCTGTGCAGGCTGATCCTAAACACGTGCTAAAATTGGGCTTCAGCCCATCAGAGAAAACAGAATAATCCGTCTTTGTGAAATCTTAGATGAGGCCCTAAGATTTTCAAATTCTGCATCTTTACTTGCACTTTCCACTTCTCCTTTCTAGTTTCTCCCTTCCATAAGATGTCCAAAGAGTGATCTATAGTAACTTCTACTATTTCATTTGCTACTAACACTATTGCACCTTAAAAAATATAAGAAGGTCACTAGGGAGGATGTAATGACAGGTCAAGGTTGCATCCATTTATATTCACAATTTTAGTCTTAATTTTTGGATATTTGTTGCATTTCCTTTTAAATGTAGAAAGGTGATCCTATCTTCTAACACTCAAAAACTTATCTCCCTACAGTTTCTCTAAAAGGAAAAAATCCCAAGAATCCAGAGGAGTCAAAGGAAAAAGGTAAGTAAAGTAGTTAGGAAATTCAGAACTGAATATCAAAACAGGATACGTTCATATCCTATATGTTCAATGCTACAAACAGGACTTGAAAAAGAATATATGAGGATGAAAACCAAACCCATCCTGGTTCTTGTTTAGATTATTTTATCCATGCTACTGTTTTTAGCATTTGGCTGTACAGTTCCCCAGTAAGGTCCCTAGTAATTACCTGGGCTTCTTTTAAATGCAGAGGTTTGAATTTGCATCCTGGGAGAAATACTAAAATGTATTTTTATACCACCTTTTGATGTTAGTCTGTCAAAAATAAGTTATCTAATGTCCTTGGTGGGGACATTCCTGCAGGGAATTAGACTAAATCTGGTTCATGTGGCTATGGCTCAATAGCGTGGTTGACTGAGGATCTTGACAGATGTAGGTGTTTGAGGGTGACTAGTATGTCAGAGATTTTTCCTAATTTATTTGCAACATGGACACATGTGTCTCTAATATGGAGGCTGGCCTGCTAGCTGTGCACACAGAGATCATGGATTGTTTGATAGAGGCTATTTGTTGCAAGTGTGATGTGTATTGAATGCTAATGCAAAGAACTATAGGATCCATGGGGACTGATGATCTGAAGAGTACTGAAAATTTCAGAGAAACACAATTTTGGGGCTAGCAGAGCTGTGCATGATTCCTGACCTATAAAGGCACATCTGAGGTCCAAATTGTAGCAAAGCCTCGTTTTGTTGGAAGCTGGAGATAATTAGTGCAGTCCTGATAACAACCAGCACGGTGCAGAGTACTGAACAGGCATACAGCAAAGTGATGCACTTCTGTGAAGAATGTGTTATTCCTGGTGAAAGCTCCAGGGGAACGAAACCAGGGTGCCACTTAGTGTTCAGGATTCTCCTCTTTGTCACTCTTGTCAGCTCAAATATCTCACCTGGGCACCACAACAAGCTCATATTTTTCCTTTCTTTGTGCTTAGACACCTTCTGGATTTCCTTTTGTCCTAGGTTCTGTCTTGTCAGGTACAAGAAAAAGAGAATGAGAATATCCATGATTTTTCTCATCTCCTTTAATATTTTTTCATATACTGCAGAAAAATTAAAGATACAATTATGTTCTCGGACTATTCATTGTGACATAAAATATACAAATGTACATTTGAAGGATGAACACCGCTCTTATTTTATACCCAGCTTCCCTGTGATTTTAAAAAGCTATATATATGCAGGAAGAAAAATCCTGTTCACAGGCAATACTCATATGGCCTCTTTGATATTAAAAGAATAATGGAGTCCTAAATGAGTAACTGGTCCTTTTATTGCTCCTGAATAAAGAAAACTCCCACCTATCTATATCAGCAGCCTCTGGCTTTCAAGACCAGAATTCCTAATATTTTAATTGCATCAGTGTAGATTAATTTTTTTATTTGAGTTCAGCAAAAGAAAAATCCATTGATGCCAATTGCTCTACAGAATTGCTTTTGCCTTTGTAAGTTATTATTCTTCATTGCTTATTTGAGAGACAGCTTAAGAGTTTCCTCAAAATGCAAAAGTAATGACATATTGAAGGCTTATTAATTTTCATATCCAAGTCTAAAAGGATGAATGAATGACCTCGTTGGTTTGTTCTGTTCTTTATTTCTGTGCTGTTAAATCCATTTAATTATCACATCTTTTCTGCTCTCTACATATCAGATTGTTTGACTTGTTTCCTTTTCAAGTGTCATCTTATTTCTCTAACATGACTTGTGATAAATGTTAAATGTTTCTTTCTAGAGACTGGTAAAAGAAAAGATGTGAAGCCTCCAGCAGCCTTAAAGGAAAAGGGTAATGTCTTATCATTATGTGATTGGGAAATAACCAGTTGTCCTCATGAAAGAGTGTGCTGGTATCTCAGTGCAGTTTCAATATATTTTGAATTATAGGCTTTTGGTGAAAAGGAACCAAACCTAGCTTTTTCTCAATTCATATATCTGATACATTGAAAGGAGCAGAGTTTGACATGATTCAGAAATCATAAAATCATAACCCTTATTGTGGTGTTCTTTAACCGCTGTCTGACCTGCACAGCTAGTATTGCAGCTGGAATGCTGGTCTGTTCAGAACTGTTACTGAACTCACATGACAGGACAAAATGATAGGCTGGACAGGAACGAGTGCTTGGTTTGAACTGCAGAAACTTTGCCAGCTAATTTCGTGGGAATTATTTTTGGTTTGCTTTCAAATCTTAAGTTGATCTTCTTATTGAAGTAAACAGAAAATCTAATTCTTAACATCTATCTGCTTTGCACATTTTGCTTATTCTGGTGTTATGCACGTTTGTTGTAGTACTGATGGACACAGTGTATACTTATATTTCTAACTTTTCCAGACTCTTCAAAAGGAAAAGAAATGAAGGCATCAAGTACAACTAAGGAAAAAGGTAACAATCCCAAATTGAGCTGAACCTTAGCATAAGATTCAGTTGAGAAAATAGATCAGTTGTGCAAGTATTCTCAAAAGAAATCCTATATCCTTGACTGGCATCCTCTGTTGTTGGAGTTTTTTTTCATCTGGATGATAAATGAGAGATACATATGGACATATAAGAAAGTTGTAGCAGTAGTACTTCATGGCCCCAAAGTCATGAGGACTTGTTTTCTTCTTTCTTAATTTTGCCTTATTCTTTCTATTTAAATTTGTAATTTCCGATTGCATGTTATTTTTTCTACAACACATTATTTGACTATGCTTTGTTCTCTCTTCTTACATTGAAATATCAGCACTAGCCACCAAATAAAGATTAATTATAATTTATAGTACATGACCTCTTAAATACTAGGCATTTTAGGTAGTGAAAAATCTGTAATTGTAATTAATTAAATACTTTCAGGTTTACTTATTCATATCAACAAAATTAAAACAAAACTTAGCTTTACTTTGACACTATTTGCATATTGATTAAATAGCACTTGCTCATCAGAAAGCAGTCTCTCAGGTGAAATGTGTAAATAATTTAATGTGGATAAGAATATGTAATAACTTGCTAACTAATAACCGTCTTTGAGCCATGGGAATATAGTAGTCAATTTTTAAAACTTCCAGTCAGTTTTGAAAACTACTTTAGATAATTGAATAATATTACTTCCTATCTTTAGATTTTCCTTAAGGATCACTAGAAATAATGAGGCAATATTTTCTTTGACTATATGAAAGATAACATTTGCAAGTTTCTATGTACACCTATTTCACATAGTGTATGTAGGTGGTCCATAGGAGAATTGTAGAAATTGGCTATATATTTGAACAGCTGTATCATTGTGAAGCAGAGTGAAGGGTTAAGTCCTACAAAGGAGACCAGGGCTTAAATAGTCTGAAATTCTTTGAAGTAGACGAACCTGGATTTTCAGTCCAAGGTCAAGGAAAAACAGGGATGCATTATTGTACCATTTCTTTTGATTCACTTGAGTCAATAGGGAGTACTGAAGTACTGGGGGGGTCAGGGGGTGGGGTGGGGTGTCTGGTGGTTATTGATTTAATTCAACTTGGCTTTTATGTTTCGAGCTTCAGACAAGCAAGGCCTATGATTCCCAGGTCACAACCTGTTAGGTTCTTGCAAATGTATCTGTGAAACATAGGTAGGTTAATGAAGAGTTAAACATTGATTAGATCCTTAAGAATTTGACTATGGAGCTTCCCACCAAGTTACTTATATAATTTCTTGCTTCAGCTCTCCGTAAATATTTCAGGTTTGAAGACTGATTTATTTAAGTGATAATAAAAGTAAAATACTACTTATTTTGAAAGATCAAATATTATAAAGAAGTAATACATGTCTGTAAGAGTTCTTTAGCTACACTGGTAATGGATCAGCTTCAGTGAAGTGTCAAACCCCCACCCAACTGTACAGAAACATAAGTATTTTTAAAGGAGTTAATTAACTCAGTTTTATCAGCCAGTGAAACAACTGGTGTCTAACAGCTCCTTTCAAGTGCAAAAACTGAGTTAATTCAAGAAAGGACATGTTTAATTAAATATTGTAGAATTTCACTGACTGCACACGTAGTGGCTTATGCTCAGCATATTTAAGAACAAAACTCAGTACCCTGAAGTGATTAACTTCACTATCTCTACTTTTTTTATATAAAATTAAGTTTTCTTCCCATAGTAGTTAATAAGACACAGGCAAGATTTTCCTTATGCTATAACAGCAGAAAATATGAAAATATGTTTCCAGTGAACTTTCATATCACACGGAATTGTTCTACACAGGCTAACTTTTTTTACCTATATTTAAAACATTCCAAGAGACATAAAAGTTTCTGCGTTGTGTCACCTTGAAGTCTTATAGTTTTCTGTTTATCAAGACACAAGAACCAAGATCTGAATGTTTAGTGCAGAGTGTGCTGAGTTTAACTCTACTGCAGTACAAGGTCACATTAGAGCACGAATAGAAATGGCTGGGGTGAAGTCTGAACTAGAACGGATTGTTTTTATAGTAACAGCAGGATATTTGGATGAGCAGTGCCATTATTTAGTAGGTACAAATAGTGCTGAGTCTGCACAGCCTTTAGCAGCTTCACAGGTGAGATGAGCACTACTCACTCTGTTTTCTCTTGTGGCCATCACCTGTGGATGTGCTTGATGGCTTGCACAGCACACTGAGAGCAACTGATGTCTCACAGCAGTGAAAGCACGTCTCTTTGACTCTAGCTGGCTCTATAAGTACTTAAAATATTTGGATTAGATGCTGTCAGACACATGATCAGGCCAACTGCCCTCTTTTTAAGTCTTGTGTGTCTTAGATCTGTAGAGTGACTGCTGTAAGCAGGACTGCAGATCCTTCAAGACCTCTGGAGCAAGACTGCAACAGGAGAGTGCAACTTGAGTGGGAAGATCTCAGGTTGTATACAGGTGTACAGTGACACCACCTTAATGTCTACAATAGGATTCAGTCATTTTCTAGTCACTGAAGTTCATGACAAGGCAAATCTTATACAAGCTCACTTTGAAGGCAGTTCAGCTCAGAGACTGCAGGTTTTTAAAAATTGTTTCTGTCTTTTCTGTTCCATGTGACAGATCTTCATAAGCCATTTCTTAGCTGCTGGGATTCATACAAATGCAGCGCTTCCAAAACCAAATACAACTAACTCAGTGACACTGAATATGTATGACAAGACATTGATGTTTTGTCAGAAGAGTGTAACCCCAATGCAGGAAGTGGCTTTAAGCATCCATGTGGGATGCTGTGCTTCACTAAACCTCTCTTTCTTAACAATGCCAAGTGACATCTCGCATAGATCAGGCAGACAGCTTGCAAAAAGCCTCTGTCAGGAAAAGTGTTCCAGTTTGTGGCCATTGCCCTGTAAAGAAGTGCAAACAGGAGGTCACCTTTATGAGCACTGGTACTTTTTTTTAGCAGAGTGAGAGTATGCAAGGTACTTCTTCAATGGACATCCCAGTTTAAACTAGGCAACCACAAAACACCTGGAGAAACAGTAGGGATTTGATTCACACTTCCACTTTACAGAGATCTGTCAAATCCAGTGTAAATTGCATTTATAAATCTGTCCACTGTGTAACCCCTTTGCTAAGACAAATACGTTTTTTGAAATGTGAAAGTTGAATTCACAAAAGCTGGATATAAAATTGCAATAGCAAATCCCCAATAATAAAGGATCTAATTGTAAGGTAGATATATTACGTGTATGAAAATTACAGTATCAGCCAGTTCAAATAGTCCCTCCATTACACAATGTCATTACTGAACAATGCTGATAAAAACTACCTCAAGAAAACATCAGAGCTTTAAAAGTCAGGCACTAAGATAGTGACAGATATATAAATATCAAGTCTGAGTCGTAGTGGAAGGTATACAATTCCCCTGCACTTCTCTGTAAAAAAAAATCTTTGACATTAAAAATAACAGAAAAAGAACAGAAATAATATGCATAATGTGAATGAATACCATTTTATAAAAGGAAGGAGATATTTTTTTTATTTCAAAAAGAAATTTATATAAATTAAAGATGAGGCATGTTTTGTGGCAAACTATGAAGTGTAACATCATCCTTATGGTTTGATACTTGATTTTTAAAAATATTTTTTTTAAGGAAAATATCAAGCTGCGTAAGTTGCACATACATATATATGTATAAAATACACATTCCAAAGTCAAAACAGGTTTGTAAATGAAAGTACATCTACTGATATTTAAGTTATTTCCTGGAGGTAGAGACTGCTACATGCTGGGACTCCCAGACCTCTGTAATAACACTCTGAAAAGTCCTCTGAATGCATACCTGTAACTTCTTATTTATACATGCTTATGCAATAAAACAAAATTCTCATTGCATAATGCTATTGTTTCACATAATATTTGAGACAGGAAACCAGGATTCTCTCTGGGACAGTGAGCTTCTCAATAGCTCACAGAATCAGGCTCCCTCTGTTTTATTGACATTTTATGGCCCAATTGCACCACTTTCTGCAGATCCATAAAACCATCCCTCTCCAAAAACTTCACAATCTCTGAAAAGCAAGACTGTCAGAGAGAGATTTGCACCCTCTGGTAGGTGGGTAGATCCCTGGGTAGCTCTGCCCCCGCTACTTTTGCAATATTTCCAAGCAGGGAGTGTGCCTGTCTTTGGGAGAGTGCTTGAATGAATCCTCACGGGTGGGGAAACATCCCCACAAGTTTCAAGGACTCAGACAGGGATGTGAGAAATTGATATCTCTTGTTCCTTAGTTGGCAGTGAGAGGCTGGACCAGATTCCACACACAGTCAAAGGGGTCTCACTCAGGAATGTAATCCCTCTCTTACTGGCTTTACCCAGTGACTTTACAGATGGCTGATACTTTGACAATGTGCTTGTGTATTCTTGTTAAGGCATTGATCGTACTAAAGAGAAAAACACTGTGAACTTTTGGGGGATTCTTTAGTGAATTACATTTTTCTTAGTAGGTCTGACAGCTATGTCTTACAAATTAAGACAAAAAGGATAGTCAGGTTATGCAGGGGAGTTCAACCACAGCACCTTCCTTGCCCATTAATAATTAAATGCATGAAGGTAATTGAATAAGAAGCTATTTTTCCCAACCTGTCCATTAAAACTTGGACCAGAGGAGGAAAAGGGCAGGAAAGGTGTTTCCTGCTACTGAATGAAAATCATTCTAAATACAGATGGACCAACCAATTCAAAGGCTAAATTCTCCTCTCTATTGCTCACTATACTATTTCTTTCAACTATGGTTTCTTAACATGATTAAAGTTTCTTTTGATATGAGTAAGAGAAATTCTGAACTCAGAAAGAATGGGGGAGAGAGGTAAAATATCTGTTAGGATGACCTGAGAGAGAAAGATCACTTTATATAGTTCTTAAATATTTTAAATCTGTACTTACCTCTCAAGCTGTGAACAGATGGACAATTTACAGTGAGATGGGCAAAGACAGTAGCAACTTAGTGAATGCCAGCTGCTTTTCTGTAGCTGCCTACATGAGGTGGATTTCACTTCAGCATAACAGAAGGCACATGAAGAGTTATCACAGAGCACCTGACAGAGGCCATGAGTCTGCATTTGACGGTGCTTTACCATAACTTCCATGTCTATAACCAAAATAAATGCAAAAATTTAGGCACTTCCACCAACTTTAGCTAAATCAGTAACTGTCTGTCTCAAAGTGTAAGGGCAAATACAATATTTAAAATTACTCTAGAGTTCTTCAGAGATTCAAAAATCAGTCAGAAAATTGGTGAAAACACAATTAAAGTCAGAACAAAACCAAATATCTGAAATATCTGGGAAATCATGTGACAGAGAACTAGCCTGCATGATTTCTGCAAAGGGAAATTATGCCTTAGTAATAAGTGTACCAAACATCTTAACAAAGTAATAAGCACAGCTTTTATGGAATGGTTTAAATAGGCCTTTGGAAAGTTCCAATATAAGAATTACTGCAGCAACTAAGTAACTGCTGCCTAAGAGGCCCCGTATTGAAGGAAATAAATATCTGATTAGGAAGCAGGGAGCAATTGATTCATTTTCATCTTTAAGCCCATTTACAGAATAATTGCTTATGATTCCATGTCTGGATTTATGTTATATTCCTTAATTAACAGGAAAATATAGAAATAGTAATGTAGTGAAATTTTCAGAAGACATAGTATTAGTTAAAGAATTTAGGATCAGAAAGGGCTCTGATACACTGAATTTACAAGATGAATGGACAGCATGATGGAAACGAAAATTTAAGGTCAATAAATAGAATGTAATACATACTGGAGGGAAAATATTAAAGAATAATTTATCTCTAAATTAACTATGTAAGTTCAGGAAAGGACCTAAGTACTACTGCAGACAAGTCAGTGAAGAACTTTCTTCCATATGCAGATGCATTAGGAAAAATGCATACAGTGTTATAAGCTCATTGTGTAAATCAAAGATGCATCTTCTCTGAAGTGTTGTGTATAGAGCTCTTACATTATAATATGGTACTGGAGTAGGCTAGGAAAAAGCAACAGAAGTGGCATGGAAAGAGAAATAGGAAAGATTTAGATTACCTTTGCGATTAATTAGCACTGTCATAAAATTGAAAATTAAAACTCTAAGTCAAGGGCTCTTCAAAAACACCACAGAGGAACGGGATATATTGATGGAAATGTAGTTTTCATAGACAAAATTTCCATAATTAATTATTGTAAATGTAGAAAAGAAGTTAAATTTCATATCTCAGGATGGAAACCAACTGCTTGTTATAAGAAAATAATGGGTAAGTTTGTAGAAGAAATAATTTTGACAATATTCAGACTAAATGTCTGTTCCTGGTGACTGCTGGGTAATAAAACTACATGGAATGGACTATTGTTGATGTTTTCAAGATTTTGTGTGGTTTTGAGACATTTTCAGGATTTCAGAAATGTTTCTCTTTGCTGAGCAGTCAGAAACAAGTCCCTTAGAGCCATCAGTATATACGAGACTGAAGAACTGCTTGTGACCTAGATTCAAGTTTCTGATACAATTAAAAACAATACAGTCATCTTGAACCTGATGGGGTTTTTTCCATTCTCATGAAATATTTACTTTATTGACACACTTTTGTGACCTGTTCACCACTGGAAATTTACCTTTATTTTCCTACCTCACTGAAAAAATTTCGAAGTCCTGCCATGGATCTGGTTCATAAAGATTCCCCGTCTTAACATAAAATATGATGTTGCTCAATTCTGACTTCTGGGGTAGTTATCAATCTGGAATCAACCCCTGGAAATGGGAATAAATAGCTGGGATAAATATATTTTTCTTCGTGTTATTTATATTAACTGGAAATTTATAATTGCATTTAGATAGGTCTGGGAAAAGAAGATAGGTGGTGAACTGGAGTCACTGTGGTTTAAGGCTGTTGGTATAGTACTTTTTGAACAGGGTTGTAGGTAAAAATTCCTAATTTAAGAACTAGATGATGCCTCTCATCAGTACAGTGCAAAAAAATTTGGCTTAAGGATTTACTTTTTCCCCAAATAATCAGGTTAAAATAGAACATAGAGAAGAACATCTCCCATATCTGAGCATCACATTCTCTAGTACATCTTTCTTATTTATTTCATGTCCTTCCTTGCTCAGCTACAATGTATTACTCACATTTGTTCTCAACAGGTAATCTGGTTTTTTGGCAGTTGCAGACCAAATTCCTTG
Source organism: Scolopax mira (assembly GCA_004320125.1). Taxonomy (NCBI): domain Eukaryota; kingdom Metazoa; phylum Chordata; class Aves; order Charadriiformes; family Scolopacidae; genus Scolopax; species Scolopax mira. The sequence continues at coordinate 160,250 of BJBW01002585.1, forward strand.
TATAATCTATCCGTCTTTTTGCTGCATTTCAGATACAAACATTTCTCAGCTTCTGAAAGTGCAATGTAAATGATGATGTTTGTGCACTTTTTCATTTATTCCTTGTCATTTTAAGTTTGAATAACAGGATTTGATCAGAGCAGTGCTATTGGCAAGAGTAGTCAGAATGAGGTCTCTTCTGTCTCTTAAGATTTGGCGAGTACATTCCACAGGATAAACTAGGTGAAAATTCACACAGATGTCACAACAGGATATAATAGCATCATAACAGAAATTAGTGAGCCATAAGTGCAGTGGCAGGCAGAGACAGACCTTGCTGCCCCTGTGCTTGCCTTGGGACCAGAAGCAACATCACATACGCTGGCAAGACAGAAGTCAGGACCCCAGTGGTACAGTGCACGTTTGCTTTTGGTATTTGGGGTTTCTCCTCATTTGTGAGTCCCTCCAACACACTTGTGTGGAGCGGCAAGTAAGTATGCCTTTCAAAAGCCACTGAGGCTTCTATAGCAGCTTCTGGGGGGAAAACACTAAATCCTCTGTAATGAAAGCTTTGTGAAAGGTGCAGTTCACACTTTTGGTATGCACGTTGCCTATGAAAGCAAAGTGATTGCAAAGAGGACCAGACCCTAGGTCTAATTCTAGGCATGAAACATTTTTTTTTTCCACTGCTGGGCACATTCTTGAGATGAGAGTAAAAATGCATTCATTCTCAAAGAAGAATAAGTGGCAGAATCCTTGGAAAATCCTTGAAATCAGAATCTTTTTTTTTTTTTTTTTTTTTGCTGCAGGCCACTGATAGATAGCATTTCAGTAATTTCAGGTTTAACCTTATCCTTTTTGATCTCTGTTATCCAACTTCACTAACATTTTGAAATAAAAGGACTTTTCCTTTTAAAAACACTGGAGAGGCAGAAATCAGGACCCAAACCCAAACTACAAACACCTGAGACCAAACCTCTTCCCTCCTTTGGCCCTATGACCCTTGATTTGTGTCCTGTGCTAGGACACGTTCTCCAAAGGAAAGGCAAAGCGCTGCTTCTGCTTGTTTCCTTTCCAGTTCCAGTGCCACATCAGATCCATTCATACTGCCAGACTGATGCCAATTTCTCTTTTCTGGAGTGTAAGAACTCTGAATTTGAACTCCCCTGTCTTCTTTTGCCCACAAGTGCTGGCCTGAGACAGAGGCTTACTACCACCACCTCTAGCACTTATGTTTCAAAATAAAGTGACATCTTTAATTACATTTTAATAGATTCAGTCCCGTAAATGTAGGGTGGGTGCATGAATTTCAAATGGATTTAGGTAAGATATGGACCTGTTGGAGTGAGTTCAGAGGAGGGCCACGGGAATGATCAGTGGGCTGGACCACCTCTTCTAGGAGAACAGGCTGAGAGTGTTGGGGTTGTTCAGTCTGGAAAGATAAGTCTCTGGGGAGACCTTTTAGCAGCCTTCCAGTAGTTAAAGAGGACCTACAGGAGAGATGGGGACAGACTTCTTAGTAGAGCCTGTTGTGACAGGACAAGGAATAATGGTTTTAAACTAAAAGAGGAAAGATTTAGGGAAACATTCAAGATCAGTTTGAAAGGGGCTCTGAGCAACCTGATCTAGTTGAAGATGTCCCTGCTCATGGCAGGGAGGTTGGACTAGATGACCTTTAAAGGTCCTTTCCAACCCAAACTATTCCATGATTCTATGATCTTGGTTTCATAGAATACTGTATTTTCACAACCAGGGTTTCAGCAGCCACCTGCAAATTCTTCTGTTTGAGACATCTCAGTCCTTTTAGTGAAATTTTGGTAAGTTTTCACAGTAACTATTGCAGGTACATGCAATGTCTTATTGAAATTGCAGGCTGGACATTTGGGGTACATTTATTCTCTCTCCAGAGTTTGAATGCACAGCTTGCTCTGCAGAACTAGTTGCAGGTTGTTAGACTGGGGAATACACAGAAGTTTCCTTCCAGTTTCTGTCCAATGTTCCTTCCCACAAAACTCATGCTGTGAGGTTTGGATGTGAGATTGCTGCATTATCAGCTCTTGTAATTCCTCATGTTAGGCAGAGGCTTAGAAACCTGAACATGACTTCAGGTGATTTTTTGCTTCATTTGATGTATTTTTTTACCACTACAAGCTTTAATATCGAAAAAAGTAGATATTTCTCTAAAACAGATGATGCTTCATAACCTTTCTCTAGCCTCTGCTTACCCTTTCATGCCTCCTTATTCCAATCTATTCTCCTTCTTCATTGCTGATTTTGAAATATTTATTCTGCGTGTCCATCTCCCAGTATTAGTGTCTGGGAGGAACAACAATTGGGACTAAAATTAAATATGGCAATCTAGAGAGCAGGAATTTGCTCTCATCCATAGCAGAGCTGGGTGTCTCTGAGAAAATGCTTAATCTTTCTGACTATTAATTTTTTATCTGGCAAAGAAATCTGGTCTTATATTGCATAATATACGCATATTCTGAGATATGTATAGAAGGCTTATATATAGGCGTTTGAATTATTTTTTTCTGATATTACATGTTATAACTTTGGTTGTGAAAATACGGTGTTTTTGTTTCCTTTTCAGCTGCCGTGAAAAAGGAAGGGGAGAAGAAAGGTAAATAAATTATTTTCCCTTGACTGAAGTGCCTTTCAGGCTGTGACCGCTGTGACAAATGTTTCTTTCATTCGGTGATACAATTGTGATGACATATACCACCTCATGTGCTACCATCAGCCGGCTTTATCTACTCCTACTGGGATAACACACTTGTCATTTCCAGTGGTATTAGCTCCTTTTCACCATAGGCCAAACCAGCCCAGTATCAGACACTTCATCGTTCTGACTGGGAAGAGAACAAAAGGCTTTTGTTACCCTGTTAGGATTTGCCAGAGAACAAAACTTGCCATGCACTGTGCATGCCGACCTGGCTGTTCTTGGCAGAAGGCACTTTTCTAGGGACATTTAATTTCCTCTTCTCAGATATATGTGTGAATATAGCATGAATGTAAACTTTGATAAAGTCATTCTTTGGTATTTTAACAGACGAGTAGAAAAATTTCCCCGGAATTGGAGCCTAAAACAATACTTTAAATGTTTAAAGATAAATATACTGTATTTATCAGATTGTAAATAACTATTTATAGTGTTGTCTTTCAAAATAAGATTTGCTAAATTGAAACATTTTTTTTGTAATTTGACAATTTTATTTCAACTGCAAAAATAATGAAATACTAGCACAAAGGTGATATTTTTCTTTATTTAACGTATTGATTATTTGGTTTATAATCCATATCTTGCTCACTAAACTGGGAATATTTCCATAACTTTTCCGTAGATTTCAGAGGATTGTTTGAGATTTAGTATTGAGTAAATAAAGGGGGCTCTTTATTTCTATTAATTTTTATTTCAGTTAATTTTTGGGGGTGTTGGGGGAAGTTACTTTTGTCATTTCAGAAAGGTTTGGAAATTCTATGATTCCCTTAGTCAAGCAATGGAGCCAACCTTTGCTGTCCATACATGAAGATATTTTCAATCCTGCTAATTTACTATTTTTTCTGTTATCCCTATACAGAATCATTAACTGAACTGGATAAAAAAAATTATAGTCTCAACTATTTTAACAGCTCATGAGTGAAATCTTGGCTGTGTTGATGGTAGTGGCAAAATTCCCACTCACTCCACTGGAGCCAAAATGTCACCTCATGTGTTTAAGAGAATAATAAAATTCATTTTGATTATCAAAAACAACCATGCTTTATAGGTATCAAGCAGGATATTTTGTCCAAAAATTAATTTGCAGCAACTGAGGCATGAAAGGCAGCACATGAAGGAGGGACAATCAGAAAACTGGCAGCTACACTTAAAGCCATTGGTTTTCAGACATCAAAATGCCTGCTTGTTCACAGCCTTGAATTTATCACATGGACTCTTACATCCTTAATGGAAAGAAAGGAGTGAGGCAATTGCTCAGGGTGCTACTTCAGTCAGCTTTGCCACAGGTTATGGGTCCTTCCATTTACAGAAGAACATCAAGGGAATTGGGTTGAAATACTTACTGCTTGCACTTGGTTCATTTTCTACAGGTTAGGGTTTTTTTCCTCCTTAACCATAACCTTCTCCAAAAAACCCCTGGTTAAACAAAAGCATTTTAAAAGAACATCCTTTGAAGTTGGATCAATTTTTCCATTTAATTTTCTTTTTTATATATTTTCTGCTAAAAAATAATTTCCTCTGATTTCTTAATTTGTTGAAGGGATCTTGACAACACGTATAGGTAGGATACTTTCAAGCACTTGTCTCAGGGCTGGGTATACCTCATCCTGCCAGTTGACATCAACGTACTTCACAGAAACATGGAGGTGCAAACTGGTCATTCTTCTGTTATAATAATTTTATTTATTTTCCACTAAACCTCCCTTTGGTTTTCTGAGATCATAGCCAACATTGTCAGCAATGAAGGTAGTGATTGTAGTGAAAAACATACTAGTCCAAAGAAATTTTCCATTAACTAAGGAAAACTGGTTCAGTAATGATACTGTCTTCAGTAAACACTAAACTGGACAATTGGAGAGAAGTGACAAGACCTCTTCCCAAAAATGAATGTACCATGCTTTATCTTTCTCATCTAGCTTCACACTCTCTGCAGGTCCCATACAGAAAATATTGCACATTACTAGCCAACTCCACAAATGATCAAGTTTTATTTATTTCTACTTACTCTGCTATCATTAAAAGTTGCTCTGGACTTCCCGTGTGTTCTTCTGACTTACAGTAAAAAGGCACAATGTTTGCTGGTTTTGCTTAAGGAGACAGATGGAAAAACAATAGAAGTAGCCAGGCAGTGCTCTAAATTGACTGGCTCATTATCCAAAATATTTTGTGGTAGGAGCATGCACAGTCCAAACAACACTTTATCATCTCTCATGCGAATCATGCAGCACATATGCACTGTACTGTATACAAAGCTTTCTCCAATTATTCTGCTTATTCAAATACACATTCCTTGCTTAGAAAAACAAGAATAATGAGCAATACAGAGTGACAAACCATCATAAAAAAAGTAGATTGAATGACATGTTCTATCAATGGTATATTCTGTGTGTGGCATAAATCAGACACAAAGGAGTTTGAAAGAGACAGAAAAGAGCAAAATTAAGCTGGAGGTAGCTTACATATTTCACTGACTTCTCCAAATATGAATGATACTAACAGGAACCTTAAGGCACAATTTATACATTAACTGTTTCCATTTGAAAGGTTAGCTCTCTAAGACTTCATGACTGTAGTCCTAGAAAATAGCCAGCTTCAGCTTCCAGCATTATGTTATGCCTTCTTTCAATGTGTGTGGGATAGAGAAGCTGTCATAGAAATGTTTAAAAAAATTGTCAGGTCCCAAAGGGCAAAAGGTAGCAACCCTTTGCATGAGGAAAGCACTTCCTAAAATCCTCAAGAGCAAACCTCTTTGCCAGTACACTAAAATGTTTAATGCTTGATCACAATTCAAAGCACTGCAAGGAGGAATTCAAGTGAATGACAATAGACCCAGGTATTGGTGATGTGAGATAAAGCCCATCAGATTCAGGGCGCCTCCAGAAAACAATCGAGAGAGCTGTAACAGCAAAATATTTCAGCATTTTTTCAGTTTCAAGTGCCTTCTTAAAAGAAAATAAATGTTAATATTTTTAAACCAAAACAGTATTTTTTACATTTAAAAAATATTTCAGAATCATGGAGAATAAAAAAAATGCTTTGTGTGAAATTGAGACAGATTAAAGCAAATTTCAAGGTTTCCTTGTTCTGCATAAAACTGAATTTCTTATTGATTCATTCTCATCTCCTTATTAATTTCTTACTAAAGAGGGTATGGACTGAGATGGGGATGTCAAGCAAGCGACCTTAACACGCTTAGTAAGTTCTCTATCTCCACGTCAGTCTCAGGAAAGCTTGCCTGAAGACTGGTTATTTCTGTGATTCTAGTGGACCCAAACAATATTTAACCATCACATCACCCCTACAGCTAATGAACAAGACAGAGAGAGAGAGAGCTCTGTCTTGCTTCTGAGAGCATGCTAGAGTGAGCATCTAATTCAGCATAATCATCTTCTGGGAGTATCATATCCTATATATGGACTCCCTACAGTTAGATGTTATGAATACCTGTTAAGCTAGTGAGATGCAGAAGCTGGTTCCTTATTGACCACACGACTCCCATTCCGATTTTCAGCATTATCACTCAAACAGCTTGCTCTTAAATTTAACGGTTTTTAGAAAGCCAAGACCCACATTCATCTGACAAGTTTCTGCAATAATAAATTGACAGGAAAGTATGTAGGATCACATTTGACCTTTCCCAATAAAACCATCATGGTGTAAAAAAGTGCAGCTAATATCAAACAAATGCAGAAAATGGGCACAGCATCTACACTCCAGCTCCAAACCACATATTTTTGCCAGTCCAGTAAAGAACCACATCTTTCAATTACTCCTGGTAATGGTACCCTACGCATCTCTTGGAAACTGCTGCTTTGCATACAGAGCATGGTATAAACTGACCAAGGCACAGCAGCGTTCCTTTTCAATGTATATAAAAAATCAAGATGCTTTACAAACTGGAAAAGAACTGGGCAATACTGCATTTCAGAACTGCTTAGCTTTGGAGTTGACCAGAAGAAAAGGAAAGCAATGTTTTTATTCATAAAGCAAATGGTCATGGCAGTGTGGAGTTCTGCTCAGCTGCAAATGCCACTGGTGAAATATGAGTCACGCCTTCATTATGTAGTTTTCTAACATGCCTCAAAGAATAGGAGAGTGCTCTACCTAATTCTGTAAATGCAAAGTACATTACACAGCCCCCTAGTAAAATGCGAATTCCTAACCAGAGGGAAAAAAACCCAAAACTTTTAAAAAGCATATCTTAAAATAGTGTCATAAATTCAGTATTATGTATGAGAAAAAAAATAAAAACTGTCTTATGCTACTATGCTCTTTAAACTAGCAGTGCTGTGGTTGAAGGAAGGCTTCTCCCTCAAGAAGTAACAGTCATTGAATTAGCCACAAGATGGAGCCCAAAGGATCTTCAAGATGGTAGTTAACATCTCCTTTCTGAATCATATTAAGAACTAAATAATGCAGTTTTACTGAAGAACAGCTCATGGGAATCTTAAGCTACAGACAACATATTCTTCAATGTGAATCCACTCCTGCCTAAAGATATTTTTCATTTAATAGATGATTGGCCATACATTGGTGAGCTTTGATTTCCCACACTGAAGCAACAAACCCTTGGCATTTTCAAGGAATATTGATGAATGGAGAATTTGCATGAAATATGTGAAATGCTTTGAAAAGTCTACAGGAGTTATTTGAAATTTTCTTGATTTCTGTTTACCTTGTCTTGGGGGGGGGTATTAATAATTTATGTCCATTTTGCAGGGTTATGTGAGATTTAATGATCTGTACTACTTCTATTAATTGATGGCCAGATCTTGGGGCACCGGGCTCGTGTACTTTCCATGTTGCAGATATTTCAGTTAGGATAAGACATTACCAGAAAAATCCCTTTGGAGTACCCATTCAATATAAGTAGAAAGTAGGCAGACAAAGGGTGAGTTTGGTGGGCTCAACACTTTTCACTAAATTAATAAATTTAAATTACTTTTTTAGATCCTTAGATGAACTTAATCATTAAGAAACTATAAATCATACAAATTTCATACAAATTTAGATGTCTAAAGTAGTCATCTGCATTGAAGTTATTCACTGTAGTCTCACTTTAGAGTTAATGGAGAGAAATAAGCATCTGCAGAAAATGTTTCATCTGTTCATCCTATGTATCTGTCAGAATGCAAAGAATTATCGCTTGGACATACCTTTATTTCTGACTTGACTATAACAAGGTACATAGGTTAGGTTTAGTAACAAAAATAGAAAACAAACTGCAATGAAAATCAGGATAGATTGTTTTTAATTATTTCAACAACCCTCCCCAAACTTTGAATCAATTTTCCCATTTATTAATCTGACATCAAAAGAAGAGAAAGGTGAGAAAAGTCAGGAAGTCATTTATAGATCTTAACAGCTGATTGAGTATTCACTTTCATTGTACTTAGATGGAGAGGCTAATGTGAATATTAATCTAGGATTCTTAATCTTAAGCTGCAAATTCCATGTTTATCTCCCTAACGCCTTGTCTTCAGCGTACTAGTAGTTAACACCCATAAAATTATTATGCTAACTTGCATCAATGTTTTTACCTACAATTTTAGTCTTTAATTCAATCTAAAAACCTTGTCATTGATTACAACTTTGTAATCCATTCAAGGTAAAATTGAGGTAATACTTTTTCTATGTTTTATGTAACAACAAACCTGCAAAACAATTCATATTGATAAATCTGGCATAGCATTTCAATTGCAGTTATGATTACAACTTGTGTTAATCATTCTTACTTGCCTTAAAGTACAACAGTAATTTATTCAGCCACTGCTACCAATAAATGGAGACAGTTAAACTAGTATTTTAATGATTATGAAACAGCTGTGATTTCTGAAGAAAGAGTGATCTGTGTAATTGGTGGTCTGTGTTGTTGCTATAAGTTAGGTGCAATACATTTATATTTGCATCGTGTCAGCAACACTCTCACCTGTCAATCAACATAATATGTTTAAACATCTGGATATCCATATAACACATGGTTAATTGGCTAAAAATTTCCCCATGGGATAAACTAACACTTTATTGCTCTGCACAAAGATGTCTGCAAATGAATGTTCAGAGGTATTCTGTTCAGATGCAATTCCAGAATTAACGGTTCTTCCAGTGGCAATCTTCATTTCCTCCTTTATCTATGCAGACATGATTTTCAGAAATGTGCTCTTACAAGTTGTAATTAAAGCAAAAACAGTGATCAGCAGCATTTCATGAGGAAAGAAGATGGTTCAGGATGTTCTGCTTCTAGAAGCTAGTCATTAGCTCTCTGCTTTAATCAACATATTAATTTAGGTAGCACACTGGGAAAAGTCCATCTTTTCAAAAGCTTATTATTCTTTATTGTTCTCCCCTACAAATATCAACTAATGACTGCTCCAAAATTCTTCTTTTCTAGATTTTCTTAAGGTCATCTTATTCTTGTTTTAATGATGATTATTTTACATTTATTCAATAACATATGTAAATGTTTATTCAGCCACGATTGTTCTTTCACAAATGCAGTCATAGTTGAGGAGCTCAGCAAAGAAGTATTTGCATGGAATCTGGACCCAAGGTGTTAGTTTGGCACCTTTCATAAAAAACAGGCATTATGAAACAGACTGAAATTTCAAATAGCAATGAATATTAACATCAGCAAGAGGTACTCCTTTTGGATCCAATTGTTTCTACAGAATGGTGAACACTATTTTTGCATAAGCTAAATGCAATATCCAGGAAAAAAATGTGATCACTCTAATGTCCTACATACCTCAATTTGCCCAATTTCAGTCAGTTGCCCTTTATGAGCCCATAATTTATGTTGCAATAAAGCATGGCCTGAGCTTGGCTATGTTTTGCCTTAGCTATATGCAAATGTAAAACTGATATTGCTAAAAGTGTAAGTTGGTTAAGCATATTGTCCCTCATCTGTATGTTCCCATCCCATAATTCCAGGGAAGAGCACATGAAAACGTCAGAAGCTGAGGATGATATTGAGAGGAAGCTCTTCAGGTCTTTCACCACACGTGCCTAAAGATGAAATGCATTAATGCAGCATATGTACCTCATCTACATTTGACTGGAATTTTATTCTTTCCAGCTCCGGCGATGGAAGATTTGTCCTCCTGGGATTTTAAGACTTATAGTACTTTAAAGACATTAACTTTCAGTGCTATCATACAAGATTGCTGTTTCAACAAGACTTACATTTCCCAGTGAATTTCTATTGTTTAACTGACAAACTGGGAAACAGGGAAAGATTGGGATCGTTACTAATGCTCCCTACGGGCAATGCATCTCAGATTCAAGTTGAAGCTATTCCTCTCATTAAAAATAATTTTAAAATGTTGGAAATGTCTGTACTTCTTTGCTGCTTCTACTGTATTTACCCCATGCTAAAGTTTCTCCCTTGCCTCCTCTTTCTGAACTACTTTTTGGTTTTTCCCAGTTATATAAAGTACTCTTGAATTGCCAGTTAAAAATAAGTCTCAAAAAACAAGTTGTTCTAGACAACAACAGCAAAATCCACCAAAACCAAGAGTCAGCTCATTCTTCGCTATGCAGCCCTGAGGTCTAAGGCAAACCAAAGAGCAAGGACACAAGCTGCCAACTGTATAAAGGCAGACATGTTGGACCAGGCTGCTCTGGTAGCAGAAATAAAGCAAAATGATCAACACCAGCTTATTCGGTGTAAATCCTCAATAAAAAGATCAGTCTGTTGTAAATTAATACCCTACAGACTCTAACATCAGTGATTAATTGTTAATTATAATGGCAAACCATGGCATTTTAGGAGGGTTTGCCTTAACTGCTTACCCTGTTGTCATCATTAGTCACCAGAGTCCTGCTGAAAGAGTGATCCAAGGAGGCATGTGGTGCTGCACAGGCCCGGACAAGCACTCCTCAATGATGAAGAGGAGTGAGAGAACTAGCTGAAAGCCCAAGTTCTCTGCTTCCTTGCAAACCTTCCAGATAGCCTCAGATACGTCGCTTAGCTTTTCATATCTGTCATGTTAATTTGGGATAATACTTCCTTATTGTGTAGAAAACTGGACAAATGTCCTGGAAAATGGTAGGTTTAAAGTAAATCAGGAATGTAAAGTGGATGCTGTAGGGAACCAAGAGATGTGTAAGGACAAGGCTTGCAGAGCATGGACATTAAAATGCTCATACACCAGCTCCCTGTATTTCTATGACCAGCACCACCACACTCTTCTTGTTTTCTTTACTTTGACTTTTCCGTGGGGCAAACTATTGGCCCTAAACTGTCAAGGCAATTTCCTAACATAGAGCAGGGGTCAGGGCAGGCACAAGCCATTCTCTTTATAGGACGCTTTCTGCAGATACTCTGTTTTTTTGAGGAAACATTTTTTTTAGACATATGCTCATTAGACTTTTTCTCACACAATCAGTCTGCCAGCTGCTCAGCCAGCCAGCAGGACTTGAGGAGGACAGGCAGATATGAGGGATCAGGTCTGCTGACCTAGAAAACTTGCAGGAACCTTTGACTTTTCCTTTGAATGACAAATAGTACAGACAATAACTTTACAAAGACAGGGAGTGGCTCTTGAACAGAGCAATAAATCCTAACAATCCCTTTTTTCCCCGAAGTTATTATCATCCAGGCCAGACTCTTAGTTTGTCCAGAGTTCATTTTCAGGGAGAATGGACTTAGCTTGAATAAGGAAATAAAATATTTATCCTTTGTCATAATATATAAACTGCAAGGTTAGGGCACAAATATTGAAAATTCCATCAAGAGACTCCTGTTGATCTTAATTCCTCTTTTGGTCTGTAATGCTGTTACAGATAACCCTCATGGGTGTGTTCATCTAATGCCCAGTCCAAATCCTATTAAAAAGTCTTTGTGCTCTCTTTAAGGAGAGATGAACTAGGCTCTTACTTAGCCTAATGGAAAATCACTTTCTTATTTATAATACACATGTGACAATCCAATTAGAAATAATTTTCTCAGCTACATGTATTATTATTTTGTTATTCTTCACTAAAACAAATAGTTCTGGCATTGCTTTCATTTCCTGCATGACATATTCCTTTCTTATGCAGTGTGCACACTCACAAATGTATTTGCTGTCTGAACAGCAAATGACTGTTATCCAGATGGAAAATAGACATGCCTCACCAATTTATGGTTCAATAAACCAGAGGATTTATTTTCTGAACCCATATCAGAAGCTGATTTACAAAAATATGCCGTATATAATTAATGCCCTTATGGCATACAGAATAACAGGCAAGAGTCAAAGAAAATTTGAAGTGAATGTGGAAAACATCAGGATAACTACCAAGCCCGGTTACCAAGTTTAATTTAGAATGACACAAAATAAATGTCAAAAATGTTTTTGCTGAGGGTAGAACCAGGTAATTTCATTGATCCGTTTGAGATCTTATGTTGCTTCAATAATTTCATCAAGGATCCATCTGTTTTCATTAGATTGGAAACTGACCCTTTTCCTCCTCTTGGTATAGTTTAAGTGTGAATAAATGAAGATAAAGAAGTACTTATTTAGGACTGAATTTCTTAACGTGTGAACAACAAGCGGTTATTTACCCAGCAGATAGTCCTGTTAGTAAATAACAATAGAACAGCTGTTTGAAATGTTCATCTAACCCAACGTCCTTTCCACCAATGGCCAAACCAGCAAACGCCTAGGGAAGAGTACTGGAATGAAACAATTACACAAAGATTGCCTTGTGACTTCCCACGATCTCAGCTAAGGAACTTCCTAAGCCAGAAAACTTCATGTTTAAGAGCACTTGGTAGATTTTTTTCTAATTTTCCCAGTCACTTTTTGAAATTATGAAAATTTTCAACATCTGCACATTTTGCAGCATGGATTTTTACAGCTTATCTAGGTACTGTATAAGGAAATATTATTTAAACACAAAATTTGAATAGAGCTGTTTTACTTCCAGTGCAAGATACTACATGAAATGATTGAGAGCAGCAGAATACAGCCTTTCATTTCTCACCCTTTAGGTTAAATACCATATAATATATCATTAAATATTCTGGAAAGTCTGACTAGCTCAGTCACATTTAGCTTTTATTGTCTTCCTGTTTTCAGTAAGTACACTAAAAATCTGAGTATCTCTGTTATAGACAAATATGATACTGTAAAAATGAAACTAAGGGTTTTGGGATTTCATTTTGCAATTTTGGGCTTGTTGTCTAAGTCATTTGAATTAAATCATTACATCTTTGATGAGAAAATATGACACATAATAAAGATAGGTTTAATATTGAATAGACTGGAATCATAGCAGATTTAGCAAAATACAAATGTTTCTTATGGCCTAAACACCATCTAAAAAATTCACCTTTTTTTTTTTTTTCCAAAAAAAAATGCAGACATGTTCTAGAATAACCAACACATCCTGTAAAAATTTTAGATGATCTTCATTATTGCATCGGAATATGCAGTAGAAATATTTCTGAGTGTTACACCAGAAAAAAAAAGAAAAGGATGATCTTTTGGGAAAAGCTCTGGTAATGATAATCTCAGCATTCAAGTTCTGGCTGGATACTGATATTATATGATTTTGATTAATTAATACCATCACAGAAAATGTGGGCAAAAGCAACACAGACACTTTCCTAAACTTGAGGGACCAGACCTAATCTGAGTTCCTACTGCTTTAAATATTCTCCGTGGTTCATATTCACCAGGAGAAAAAGGGAAATAACTGCACTGGCTTCAGTAGAAAGTTAAGGTGCAATGGTTTTGTTTTGATTTTTGTGTTCTAAACCAAATTGCAGATCTGAGATAAGAATGTTTTAACAAAAGGTTGTTTGTAAAATTCAGTAAGCTGTGTCAGTTAGTAGGCTCTAAATGAATACTATTCTTATGTGGCCTAGCTCTGATCATTGTTGGTGGTCACTGAAAGTGTTACGTGACACAAAATTTTGTGATAGTTATGTATCCCACTATACCAGTCCCTAAAGTTGAGATTTTTTAAAAATATTTGCCATTGATTTCCTTTGGTAAATTGAAATTCATAGCTAGATGAGCATATCTCACTATGTGTTTTGCCACAATACAAAATTAATTTCCTCTTCAAATTTCAGGCATACTTCATGGATACTCAATTACAAAAGAATTTACCTAAGCTTATGATGTTTAGGAAACTATATTTTGTGGGGTTTGCTAAACAATTGAGCCTAAATTTACAAGAAGGTTTTCTTATGCCCTTAAAGGTAACAAATGTGGCTTTTTAATAGGATGCCTCTTTTTCTCTTGCTTTTTATTTCCAATTCCTTACTTAGGAGCAAGTATATACCTGTAATATGTATCTTTAGTCTCTATTACCCAAAAACATTCTGCTATTTTTGCTTTGCTCTGCACACTACCTCCAGTTGTTATCACCTTAAATACACAGCAAGAACTTGGATTGAATTGAGACTGAATATAAAATGGGATTGATTTGGGAAAACAAGCAGAGCAAAGACCCACTTGCACAGCAGTTTGTTACTTTTTGTCCCAAGTGAGAGCTCAGGAGCTCAGTGAATCACAGCCCAGAACTCACAGCAGCAGAATTATTGCTCGTGGTGCTGGGCCTGCAGAGGCAACTCATCCCCAGCACTGCTGCCTCTCTCCATGGGATTAGGCTCTTTCCCACACAGCAGAATGTTACATGAAGGTGGTAGAACCTTTATTCTCTTAAAAACAACAGCTGTATTGCCAAAGACAAGAAGAAAAAAAGCCAGCTGGTGGGCTAGACCTTGGCATTTCATTTCCTTCTGTAACACAGTAGTGACATTGGGCACACCTCCCCGAGCTCTCACTTTACCTTCTCTTAGGGTCCATGGAAATTATTAGGTCAGTTTTCAGTTTTACCTCATCTGTCTTTTCTGGGAAAAAAATAATTGAAAATTAAATAGCTCAGTGTTTAGGAGCTGCAGCACTGAAAAGCTGAGTCCTTTTGATTACGTGTACCCTAATTACATCACTGATCCATCTGAAATTCATCAACTTCATTAGAGCAGGTGCAATTGTGAGGGACTAATGCAATTAGACCGCCCTAGGTATCATTTCCTCACTCAACCCAAAAGTATTTATCTGGATTTGGCCAATATTGGACACCTCATGGTCTGAATTTGCACTGTCTCTTAGTGGGGACTGAGCGGAGCACCCTCGTTAGCAGGGCAGTTGCCCTAGGTCACCATTTCACCATTTAGTGGGGGTGACTCAGCCCACCAAGGAGGAACAGAGCTTACCAGGGGTAGAAGGCTCTTCCAAAGGTTGTATCAAACATTGGATAAATGAGGAATTTAGGGTGCCTGTGTTCCTTACCTAAGTGTCCCACTTGGGGTGGATAGCATAAATAAAGCAATGCCAACTGCTGCACATCTTAATATGGATTTCACTGAACGTTTATTTTACCTGTCTAGAAATGTCATGAATAAATGCATTAAATCCTGCATTACAGTCACAAAAATATTAAAATATACTTTTTTGTTTGTTTGTTTACTTCTAGCTACCTCAGAGAAATCTCACAAACACAGTAAGTATCAAGTTGATAATATTGTTACTTCAGCTTTAGGAGGAAGGTACTCCTTTATGTTACCATTAGCAGCTAAAGACGAGATTTATCAACACAAGCTCACAGGAAATTTTGGATTATCAAACTGGTTTTCAATTACTTTGTAATGCAAGACCAGGTGTGTTTCACAGTTCTCAGTGTGTGTGGAAACTGTTTTCCAATCCAGTTAGTTGGATTTAGATTCAGCTGTGCACTCTGCCTCCATGGCAACTTCTCAGTGGAAAAAATCAAAGGAGACACAGATGAGGATGGGTCATTATAATTCTCTGGGTAGGGTTTGAACCAAGCAATGGAGAAATTTATCTCTTAGTATGCTGCAGCCCTCACCTGCTACATAATTTAGACATAGCTGCTATAAATCAGAATGAAACATATTTTTAACATTCCTCTGAAATTGCATAGCTTTCTTTTTTCTGTCTCATAATGTTGGTTTTTGGATATCACACTGTTTTTAAATAGCATAAACTGTATACAACTTATATTTTACTACAGTATAATAATTATTTTTAGAATCATAGAATGATTTGGGTTGGAAGGGACCTTAAAGATCATCTAGTTCCACCCCCCCTGCCATGGGCAGGGACACCTCCCACTAGAGCAGGTTGCTCAAAGCCCCATCCAGCCTGGCCTTGAACCTCTCCAGGGATGGGGCAGCCACGACTTTCCTGGGCAACCTGTTCCAGTGTCTCACCACCCTCACTGTAAAGAATTTATTTCTGGTGTCTAATCTAAATCTCCCCTCTTCCAGTTTGAAGCCAATAAGCCTTATCCTATCACTCCATGCCCTTGTAAAAAAAAAAAAAAAAGAAAAACAAACCTTTAACAAGCCTGACCTTGTAAAAGGTTCCTCTCCAGCTTTCTTGTAGGCTCTCTTCTGATACTGGGAGGCTGCTATAATGTATCTCCAGAAGCTTTTCTTCTCCAGGCTGAACAAACGCATCTCTCTCAGCCTCAAGAGTTACCGCTTCACAAAATATCCATGGGATTCAAGCTAACAAAGAATATAGAAAGCTGCTTTTTCTTTATGCAACATACTGAACTTTTATTTGCCATTCTATATGAGACAACACTACTTCCTGTTGTAATAAAACATTTTCATGATTTCTATGTTAAACATCAAGGAGAAATTTTCTATATAGGTGATAGCAATAAGAATTAATAGTGGAAGAATTTCACAATTTTAGAAATTGTATATTTTTAAAAAATACAGAACACGATTTTGTGATCTCTTAAATGACATTAAAAATAATAGTTTATTTTTCTTTGCTATTGTTTTTATTTTTCTAGAAAAAAATGAGTGCTTTTTCTCAAGAAAGATATTTATTAAAAAATTCTTCTTAAGTCTAGCGAGAATATGTAATGCAAAGTCATCTTTTAAAATCACAAAGAGAATCTTTTATTTTTAAACTCTCCTAAAAAAACAAGTTCCCTCTAACATAGGGGTTCTTCTTATTTGCAGAGCACGAAAGTATTAAACATGAAAAAGCTATCTCTCAGACTAAGACAGGTAGGTTCGGTAATTTAATTTCCAGTTACTCCAGCCTTCATTTAATAAGGATTTTTGTGGTTTGGAAAAATGTGAGGGTGAAATTTGGCAAAAAGGATTCAGCTTTCACAGTTTTTTATAGTTCCTGTGACTTTCATTGGGGCAGTATGGCTTATAAAGCGTTAGCAAAACCCATTTTGCAGAGTTTGGGGAGGGAGCTCCTCCGGTTTCTGAATCTCAGAATATGAACAATTTAAAAAAAAAAATAAATAAACTCTTACGCTGACTATGCACTCAGCTAAACTGCAAGTAATAACCAGCGACAACTGACTGTGGTCAGAAGAACAGGGTTTCCCCTTTCAGACCAGGGCTTTGCTTCTCATCATGCTTTTTGAGGAAGAAGACACTCAGGGATCCACAGTTGGGTCTGGTGTGACAACACAAGACTAAGGGGATATCCTCATGGAAAACTCAGCCATTGGTCCTCTGCTTACATTGTTCCTGAATGGTCTTACCAGATGCAGTGGGCACATAAGAGCAAGTATTAGTGTCCCATCAGCCTTTGCTGGTTGCACTGCTATTTAAACTTCACATAAAAATTATGTCCTCATGAATAAGGGATTAAATAAACCACTTAAAACCTTGTATGCTCAATTATAAGCAGGCAGCCTTATTTTTATTATTATTATGCTTCTTTTCCTGCCTTTTTTTTTGAAAGAAAACAATTTTCACTATGCATTAACTGTTTTCTCATTTGCTTCTTTAATACAATGTTCCACTTGGAAATTAAGTATTTCCACAGACATTTTGAGGTTTTCTGCATGCCTTGAGTAGCTGATTTAGTAAAATTTACTGGCTTTGAGGCAACAGGGAAAGAAATCCACTCTTCAAAGACACACGCCTAGCTTTTCTTTTTGCCTTGTTGACCACTTTTTGTGTACTAGCAGCTAGCAGAGGGCTTCAGCCAGCTGGTGGGTGCAGATGGGCTCAGCCAAGGCAGGAACCACTTAGTGAGGAGGCCACTCTGTCCAGCAATGTGCATCCTGAGAGGGGTCAGTGGTGGCCTGTGGACTGCCCAGCCAGGTGGTACAACTGTTCTCCTCTCCTGCAAAATAAAATCAGTCCCGCTGAACAATCAGCCTGAGCTCATCCAGATAGCAGCACAGAAATAAATTTCCCTGGTGAGGCATTTGCAAACATCAGAGCATCATGTCACAAACCAGTACATTGGACTGATTAGGATCTCACTCTACTATAGTATAGTATATTCCAGACTAAAGCTCCTGGAATTTAAATGCTTGGAGGAAGAAAAAAAGAGGAGGAAAAAAAAAAGCTAACTAAATTTCCTTTAGCATAAAAGATATCTTCTCAGGTGATTAATGGTTGCTTTGGAGAGCAGTGGCTGTTTTGAGTTTCAATTGATGACTGAAATATTAATCTGCAAGTACTGGTGGTAACAGTGCTTCTGCCTGCTGTGTGCCAATGAGTGCTCTTGAGTTAGCAAACTGAATTGTAAAAACCTCATTTTGTACAAAGCAGTGCCCTCCTTTGTCACCTTGATTCAGAACAGCTTCAAACTATTATTCCTAAGCCTCCTGCCATCAGACTCATAAGTATCACATGACCGAGAAACTAGAGAATTTCAGAAAATATATTGATCCTGTAAGGAAACATTTAAATTAAAGAGTGTCTTCTGGATGTGCGGAAGAGCAAGTAAAGTAAGACATTCATTCCTGATGTAATTCTTCTGCAACTGCCTGAAATGCACAGAGAAATGTTTATAGCTTAATATTTTTCTATTTAAATTAGATACATAAGGGAAAAAAAAAAATATTAATGATTCCAGTGCTGCAAAACTAGAGCTCTGCAGAGGAATGAAATTCTCTTCCATGAAAGATTTCAGAACTTTAGACTATGGGCTTATTCAAAATCAGAAAAAGATCTGATTTTTTCTAAAATATTCACCAAAAAAATTATTTTGGACTTTTTGTAGCTTTATGAGCTCATCAAAATTTCTTTTTTTTTTTCCTAGACTTTGCCTGATATAGTAAACACAAAGTACTTGAGAAATTGGAAATATTTCTTCTGTTCTTGCCAAAATCTCATCAGATTTTTTTTCACTGCTTTTCTTCACACTGAATTCTGGTGAATAGAAATGATTTTGTGAAGCTTTCTGATGTCTTGAAGTGTGTTCCTTCATGGAGAATTTTCTCCTTAAGTTTTTATGGTCTGCTCCTTCAGTTTTTCTTTTGGTCACGACCCATAACTAGAAATTCAGGAGAGCCACCTCCTGGAGAAATGGGTCAGGGATTCCAGTGGAATCAGCAGATCCATAAATGTTATATGGTTAAGTTGCTGAATAGGTAGGTGAATATATACCAAAGAATTACTATATCTCTTCCCAGATTCATGCAAGTACCCAGGCCCCTTCAAGACACCCTGTTTTCAGAGATGAATTAATTTTGAAAAGAAAATCTCTCCCAAACTTTTAAATGGATCTGACATGTCATCGTCTCACAGACTCATCTGATTGAATCCTAGAGTTACAGAGCAGACATTGCTGTAAATTCTCACCAGAATTAGAAAAAGCAAAAATACTCTATTCAAAAGAGCAGGGGTAATAGCCAAAGAAAGAGAAGTTCCAAACCTTTTGAGCTTTACTTGTCATTAATCTAGTGGACCTATGTTTAAACAGGGCCTATGTTTAAATTCAGCATTCTGGGGACTTTTGTGTATTGGTACACGGAAAACTTAATACCCCCATTAAATTTGTGAAATGCACTGTTATATGGTAAAGCTCAACTAAGAGCAGAAAGAGGATACTTTATCTCAAAAAGTTGCATCTTCAAGCTGCTGGTTGTGTTATAAAAACATTTCTAGCTTCACAGACAGCAATGAAATGGAGATGAGATTTTTTAATTCACTGCTTTCATAAGAAGCTGACAATAACAATAGCTGAGTAAGGGGGAAAATAGCCCTAAACTTAATACAAGTGAAGAGAAATTAAATCACCACCTATCAGCTGACAACTGAAAAACATAGGAATGCAGGGCTATATTTTGTTTCCAAAGAACAGAAAAGATCAGTAACCATGGAGCTTTGTGCCTCACTGTATTTTCCCCCATCACTACTGATTTCCTTACAGAAACAAACCCCAAACAAACAAAACCAAACAAACAAAACCCAAACCACCACAACTGCTGTATGCTCCATAATTGCACAATAGCTTTGCTGGATATTGCTGTGTTATGGATGAGAAACATGGACTGTACAGCAATAAGTCTGTTTCTCCATCTATTGACATATGATGAATGTCTTTTTAGGTCTCATTGGTAAGTGTATACCTCTGGGAATCGCACAGAGCTAAGTTAAAATAAATCAGCACAGAGAAGATAAACCTTCTTTCTGCCCTCAGAAAAATAATCCTGTGGAAGTTACATGTTAAATTCAAAGGAAATATCATGTGTGTTGAGACCATTCAACGGTCAACTATCAATATATTTATTCAGAGTGCACTTTTAGGATTTAGCATCCAAACTTGGACCTTCGGGTCCCAAAGAAATAGTCCTCACAAAAAAAAAGCAGCAATTCTTGAGGTTGACTGTTTGAGGGTACCTAGGTACAGTGACGGATAAACCAGGGATCTGATAACCCACAGGTGGTTCTAGCCACTCAATGCCTTCCTAATACCTCCCTCCATCATCTTGTTTAAGAACAAGTTCTTAAAGCATTACTCATATTCAGGATCCAGGCAGCTTTCTGCATGCACAGACTGACTACACAGGAGGGTTTCTAGCCAGCTAGTACTTGGATGAGTTGAATGGCTTCAGGGGACAAGACATCCCTGAACGACCTGGCCTCCACCCAGCCATTGTCAGCTTGAATCTGATGCCTTGCAGAGGTCCAGGGGATGAGGAAGGGGCCAGAGGCATGTGACTGTAAACTGCTTCCATCAGGGAGAGAAAAGGGAAATATTTTCTGAATGTGTCTTAAACATACTTGGAAAGAAATGTAGCGATGTATGTGAATGTTGAAAGGGAGGGGTTAGGAGAGGGGTTTGAATTCAAGATGGGAAAAGAGAGAAAATAGGAGCACAGCCATGAAAGGATCAGGAAAGGGAAAGTTCATGTCACTTAAACTGGGCTGAGTAGAGATCTGAAACCAAACATCCCCATTCCCACATGATTGGGTGATTAGGTAATTAAGACAAACCCCACCTAATCAGAAAGGGTATTCCCGCCTGCACCTGCCTGCACCTCTGCCTGGAGCTCCCTCCCCCAGCCTGCTCGGAGGGGAGGCAGCTCTGGTCTGGCAGCTGATGTCGACATTGGTCCACATCATCTGAGAACTGGGCAGAGACAAGCCACAAGAACACGTGACTTGCGCAGCTTTTCTCAGGAGATTAGCAGAAGCTCAGGGCTGCTCTAAGGTTTCATGATAGATACCCAGCTGGGTCTAGTTAATCTCATCTGGTAGCATCTAGGTAAGCTCATCATGAACTCTGCAAGTTATCATGTGCTTGGGGGTTTCCTACTTTACTCGTCTTCAGAGTGCAGGTACATGTGGGTTTGTTTTGTACATAACCGTGGGTTTGTACATAACTGTGGGTAGACAGTATCTGAGCAGAAGTTTTCAGTGTTGTACAATGCCAGTATTGAATTTTGTCACTTAGCAAGGTGATGTCCACAAAGTTATAATTGTTGTGTTGTTAGAATGCAGTTTTCACCTGAGTGTCTACCTGAAAGACACTACCAATTATGTGGCTGTTTCCTGGTGTTTGAGGTATTAGTAATTTATTTTTCCCATGAAGTATGACGTCACTATGCAGTCAGAACTCATAATGCATATGTGCTGTTTTACAGTGCCACAGTGGGATAGTGATGCTAAAGACATGCACTAGTTTTGTCATTGTGAACCATACGTATAACATCACATATAGAAATATTTTTCCAGTTATATGCGCCTTTGCTAATACAGTGTGAATTTCTAATTTTGATGCTGCTTTCACAACACAGAGGAGAAAATTAAACAACAAAAGACAACTCCCACGGAAAAGTCAGGTAGGAACAAGTCATTCTCTCCAGATTTATGGGGGGTAGTGGGGATGTTAAGCACTATTCATGACTGTTCTAATGTAGTACATTTGCATTGCAATCATTTTGTTATGGTATGTTGAAATATGTGACTGATAAAGCTTTCTTAGAGGAAATCCAGCAGAGGGGTAACTGCAGATACCGTTCTAAGAACAGTCCTTCCAATGACTGAGCCAGAACAAGACACTTCAGCTCTTGGGCTGCTTGTTCCAGCCTCTCTGGCAGAGCTGAGATAATGAAATGGGATGAAGCTGTAAATCAAATCTCTGAAAGGATTCAAATATCTTTGGAAGGCATCGCTGTTTGGTTCTTGGTTGGCTTATTTTTTAAATTCAGATCTTTCAAGCAACTGAATTTATAGCATAGAGAATGGTGCTCAAGTAGAGTGTGATGCAGGAGGGTGAATCATCACTTGGATTAGGGACTAGAATGGGCCTTTAACTGGTTTTCTCATGAGGAAAATGTTTTTGAAACTAACCTCTAAGTCTTTGGGTCTTTTCTATGATTTATACCTTGTAGGTCTTGTAATAATAATGTTGACAGAGTCAAGTAATATTGACTGTTATAAAAGCCCTGAAGGGTCACCTAAGGAATGAGAACATTTTCATCTCTGACAGCCGCACACAATCATCTCTGACAGCCAAACTATTTTGGAGGCTTCTTCTGGATATTTTTACTGGGGGTAGCCTTGGTCTAAATATAAAACAAAAGATTGACAAACCTTAGACAATGATGCTGACAATAGATTTTCATTTGGTATGATGATGATGAATATTTTCCATAAAATAAAATACTAGGGTGTGTGTGTGAAGCTGAATGGTGCAGTTTAATACCTCTTTTCTATTTTTAGTTTGTATGTGTTTTTTCTTCACTTCAGTAGCAGAATAGATGTTTTACAGAATACGGTGGTTCTGTCTCTGTGAACATTCATATAATTTGTGAGTTTATATTGCTTTGTGTAAGAGCTCTCATGATAATCCATGATTTTCCAATGGAATTATATTTTTACAGCACTCTATTTATCCAATAAAAATATTGTTTTGGTAGTTTTTATCTGATCATAAACTGCTGTAGCTTGTTCAAAAATGTATAAATTATGATTCTGTTAATAGAATTGGAGAAATTTCTGCAAAATGCTTCAATATGTTGCTAACCTGAACTTTTAATGAGTTAGCAATTACTGACAGGCAAACAAGTCTGGAGAAGGAAGAATCTTTGAATTTACAATATTTTCACAATTAAATTCACAATTTTTTTTAGGATCAGCTAAGCTTCACTCTTAGTTTGTGATAAAATCAGAAGGCTCAAGCTGTGGTTTAGCAGTGGTTGAAAAAAGAACTGCTAGAAATATCATGGCTTGACTACTTTTGAAAGATTTGTTTGAGTCAGGTGCTTGCCAAGTGTTTTTCCTGTTTGTTGGAACCAAACTTAAAATGCAGTATTTCAGGTTGGCCATCTTAACAGAAGCCACTACAAAAGTAAGTTGTAAGTTTTCAGGTCAATACTTGGTGAGCTTTAAACAGGAAACTGCAGAGTGGGTGAGTCATCCCATCTTTCCTTAACAAACATTTTGTAATTATATGAATTATCCTCTGAAGGTGACTAGAGTTCTCATGAATAAAAGTGTAGACAAGTGTTTTCTTGATGTTGCACATCAGTTGAACCTCACCCAAAATTTCCAATGATCTATCAACTGGTCTCGAGCTACTTCTGATTTACACTGTGACACAAGGAGAAATGGTCCTGCAATATATAAGTGTATTGCAGTTCTAAATGGCAGGATAATGTATAATTTCAGTAGGAGCCAATGGATGGTGGGACTTGCTAAGGACTAAATTTAGAGCCTAGCTGCATTTGAGGGGCCTGAATGCTGTGCATCTTTACATGAGTACAGGAAGATAAGAACAAGTTAAAACTGACTGCCATCAAAACATTTTCATATTAAAAGAAAAAAAAAATAATCACTTATCTCTTTATATTTAAATATCACAATTTACCTTCTTTTGTCTTCTATAGTCCAGGCAAAGCCAGCAAGTACGTGGTACCTACCTTGATCAGAAAAATTCCTGTAATATAGCTGTATATGCGTGGCTTTTTTGACTTTAACATATGGAAACTATCCTTTAGCAATTTCTAGTTTTGCTTTAAGCTATAGTGTCTTTATCACCATGTCTTCCATTACTTTCATTTAACAAAATGTCTTGTCATTGCTATTTAGAAGTCTGTTTGCCATAACCAATTTCATTAATACAGGAATCAACTCATTCTATGCTTCCCATATCACAAGTTTTAACAAAAAAATACTAATACAGAAGTGACAAGTTTTTTAAAAATCATTGTTAAAATATAGTTGGGATGAAAAAATACTCCTGATGAATTAGAAAAAGAAAGATATCATCACATTTTCTTCATAATAATTTATTATTTTAGTATAACTGGATCTAGAATTTTTCTCAGTCAAAAAGAATAGAAAACAGTCCATACCTTAACTTACCGCTAAGCCTGCTTGTTAACCTTCTGTATCTTTCATGTCT
Organism: Scolopax mira; assembly: GCA_004320125.1. Classification (NCBI taxonomy): domain Eukaryota; kingdom Metazoa; phylum Chordata; class Aves; order Charadriiformes; family Scolopacidae; genus Scolopax; species Scolopax mira. The sequence continues at coordinate 184,607 of BJBW01002585.1, forward strand.
TCAGCATGTAAGTTAACTACAAAAGTGTAAAAAAAAAAAAAAAAAAAAAAAAAAAAAAAAAAATTCTGTTCCCAAATAGTGTCATGCTCAAAAATGCCCAGATGTGGGAAAAATACCACTCTTCACTGATATAAGTTTTAATTCACACCTCATAAAACTGTTTCCCATTTGAAATTCGCTGTCATGTCTTCATCTTGGCATTTCCTGGTAGATATCTTCACTTGAAGTCACAGCTCCCTGGAGTTCAATCATTCATCTAAGTAGTAGAAGGGCTAAGGCATATTGTGCTTTGTAGGGGCTACACACATTTTGAACATTTTCCACTTTCTCACCCACCTTTGTGTCCTTCTTGCTCAAAGAGATTTTTGCACAGATTTTTAGCTGTGGGAAGCATCACTTGTAAACAAGGCCAGCGAAGCTGTCCATTGATTCCTCAGCTCTAAAATGCATTGTGGCCCCTATTTGCATGGTTTTGGTATAGCTGCTACTATGCTGTACAATCTGTGATGTGGAGCTTTTTCAATTCTGATTAAGCATGTGCAACTTCTGTATGAATTATGTAGTGTTACACCTTGTTTTTTAACCAAAGGTTCTTCATCTTTTCTGTTTTCAGCAACCTAACTTTTTTTTTTTTTTTTTCCTGGTAATAATTATGAAAGAACAGCAGGGGGGAAGGAGGAGGGGAGTGTTGCATTGCCTACCAATAAGTGCTGGTTCTCTAATTTTCCCCAGTTAGATATAATTTATTCATATGGAATAGGATGTGTTCAAGACTTTGGGAATCCAGCTCAAGTTTGTCTGACTCAACAATATAAAAGTTGAATGAATGGTTGCTGAGTTTATTCTGTACTCCCCTTTCATACCACAAAGATGGAGAGTAGACACAAATTACATTTCAGAAAGTGAGGGAAGCCCCTATTTATGGACTTCTTCCTTAAGATACTTGCATAACGCTTAGTAACATTAATAGCTACATGTGTGGAGCTGTGGGCAGTACTACTGAACTTCACTGTTTTGTGGCAGATCCCTCAGTGGATAATCTGTTAGTAACTATGCATTTGTCTTTTTCCAAAATAACAGCATGAAGCAACAGAAAACATGTTTATTCCTGAAAAATATACATGCAATCCCTCTTAGTTAAAAAAAAAAAAAAAAAAAAAAAAATCATACAAAACATAACTTAGAAACTTTACGGCAATTTTATTATGTTGTTTCTTTTATCTAGAGCATGAAGCAGTCAGACATGAAAAAGATGTTCCACCTACAAAACCAGGTAGGCACTCCTGCATGTTATGCATTCATTACTTTTACAGCTGTTATTTAAAGAAATTGCAATATACAGTTGCTTATGACAAATGTCAAAATCGTGGCCCTTTGATCCATTTTCCTATATCAAATGGCCTTGACATGTCATACCATAGCTAAGGTAGCACAGTACATATTTGCAATGCCTGTTGTCATTTTCTGGAGAAATATATATCAAAGGTCAAATTTCTGCTTCTGTAATTCCACCGATGTCAAAGATGCTATGCCAGCAAAGAATTTGAATAATTTTCTGAAAGTGCTTGCTCTAAACAGCTTCATTTTTTTAATTATTTGTGGGTAGCTGCCATTTATTTGGATTTCACAGCCTTCCTCTATAAGTCCTCACTTGCACAAGATAAAGCAAAATTACTGCAGGTGTAGGAAGCAGCACTCCTCAGTTTCACTGTGAAGCCATCATCATGGGTTTTAAAAATATCTTCTCTGAGTCTCTCAGTGCAAAGAAATAAGTGAAGAATTAAAACTCTTATTGTTAACATTATTTGTTGTTAACTCTAGCACAGCAATTATCATGTGTAGATGAGAACGTTCTTAATATTATTATCCATCATTGTGAGATTACTAAAAATTATACTTTGATATGGAGTAAAGTACCATTCTCCACCATAATAGTATTATGCTGCACCTGACTGTTCTGACCATTTTTCTATCCTCTTTTTACTTTCCAGTCAAACTGAAAAGCACTGCAAGTATGTGTCATGTCTTGTTTCCTACAGAATATAAGCCTTCTTTTCAGATGCATGTTGTCTCAATTTACATTTTTGCAATTATGTCATATTAGATAATTCTATTTTCTTGCTTATACTACAGATACTCTTGTATTCAGTCTGCTTAGTAGCAGCTGAACACACAAAAATTAAGTACATTTATAATTTAATATTGTGAAGCTGAAGCACTCATGCTGTTTGCAATTTTTACTTTTTATAAAAGTAAAGTAAATGATGCTAATAACATAATTGATGCTCTGGTGATTTTAGATAAGTGTAGACACATAATTTATCTTTATGTGAATAAATCATTTATTAAAAATAACAAAATGTCACATGGTATAACTGAATTAGACAACCTTTTTGTTACTTTTTTTACTATTTGGAAATTACCTATTGCATGAATTCACTAAGCATGTTCTTGGCCTTTTTTCAATATGCTTTTTTTTACTACTTTAACTAAAAACTAAATCAAATTAAAGGCGGCAAAGGAATATTTCCAATATAGATCAGTTTTAAGGAGGATTCAAGGGGAAGCTCTTGCATAACAAAGACTTCCACTGAAGTCATTTAATAATGTCCTTGTTAAGGTAAGTTAAGTAAGACTGTTGAATAGATAAAGACTGCAATTTATGCTTATTGTGGCAAGTCATCGCACGTTACATACTGTAAATCATGATCAAACAACAATGAGAAGGTCAATGTTTACACCATATGCCCATATGCTTTGAATTGTGAAAATGTTGAAGTATGGACCTTCACAGGTGAATTATTTGTAGCCTCTTTAGAACAGGATTGTTTTGCGTTTTTTTTGTACTGTGCCTGCCACATCAAGACCAAACCACGTGTTATTCTGATGCAAAGTAATCTACAAAGAGTATCCAAAACCAAGGTCAGGTCCCATGGGACATGGCCCTCTTCCTGTTCCAGGTCAGAAGGTGACAAAAGGGCAAGGCAACTGATTCCAGTAAGCATTCTAAATTAGTCTCCTATGTTAGGTGCGTGATGTTAGACAAGGTGAATATGCACTCTTAAATGGTTCTCAAAAGACACATGGATATTGTGAACTCCTGCTCCAATGGGAAGGGGGAATACAAAGCATCTGAAATGTGCCAACACTGAAGGATCTCCTGTAATTCTGAATTGCAGCACTCAGTTTTCAAGTCATCATTGCAAAATTATTGCTTTATGTGAAGCTATTAGTGGGTTTATTTCCAATTTTGCCAGTATTTTATGTAAAATTTCCTCTATTTGACTCCATTATTCAGATTTGTTCACTGGATCCGTTCACTGACATTTTATGTCTTCTGCACTTATTTATCCAAGACGCTTACTGATGGCGGTCTCTTCTATTAGAGGACCATCAGAGGTTTAAATGACTAATTCCTCATGCTTTCTGCAATAAGAATAATTTTAACTCAAAATCAGTCTGCAATGCTTCTTTTTTTTTTTTTTTTTTTTATCAAGAGCTATATTACCTGATATATTGTGAATATAAGGAACAGCCAAGATATTTTCTCTTGACCTTTGCAGAGGGATATTTGTACCGCATTCTTGAGCTTATATCCTACTGCTTCAAATCATTATAAAGGTTAACAGTGCCTTTAGAAAAAGAAAAAGGAGAGTGGGGGGGAGTAAGGGGCAGACCTATGGTCATATACAAAAGTAATTCTGTTTACACTGCCTCTTTTGAGCTAATCATTCTTGTTCAATCTAGTTCAAGATATTAAGCGCCAGAGACATTTATTTTAAATTACTTTTTTTGCCACTCAAAGAATACTTAGTTGGATCACTGCCGCCTTTATTTATAGAGCTTTATATAGCTTTGCTTCATATATTTCTCAGCCAGGTGTACAGTATGCTTGCCATAACATGAACATAGCTATCACATAACTCAGCATGAAACGTAGCCATGGACACAAAATATTTACTGATTTTTGAAGTTCAGGTTAGTAGGAATGTAAAAGAAGTCCATACGCTCTTCTTGGGCCAAATTTATTCACACATTATACCCTGTGCAATCTTACTGAAAAAGTGAATGGGGTTTTTAAAACATTAGAGAAATTGTATCATGAGAGAAATGACATGTTATAAATAGATGTTATAAATAGAAATACAATGTTGAGTTTGAAAAGTTCCGAGATTAACAACAAATACATTTTTATAGTAATCTGCTAAGTGAATTACCATGCAATCTTAAAAACAATTAGGAAATTACCTTATTTTTCACTATGTTTGTTTTAGCATGCAGGAAGGTCTTTGACAGCAATTGATCCTATATCAAATTTGAATGTGTAATGAAACTTGGAATTTACTTCCTGTAAGTTACTTCCTTTACTTACTGACTAAAGACTCTTAAATTGTGAGAGGTTATACTGAACAGAGGCCAAAACCAATGGCTTTTCTTACTCATGCAAGACATAGTAATAAACCTTGTTTTGCAATCAAGAGGAAGAAAGCCTCTTAAGGAGTTAAGGAGTGAAGGCATGCACCCCTTCCCTAGATTTCGTCCTTAGATTTGTTCAGATAAATCTTTTTTCTTTTGTGAAAATAAGTAGAGTTGTTAATCCATGAGTCATGATACAGTAGTATATCAGCTGTCAGCAACTATGAGCATGATCATGAGCAGAAATGTAAATATTAAAGGACTTAAGCGTGCTAACATTTAATAGCAGCAAAACTGACCTTTGAATGCCTGTGGTTCCTAAGTATTGAGCACTGACATTTATGAGTCTCCTTATGAATGAAAACCTGAGTAAAGGTTTCCTGGGATGTGTTAGTGAAAACCATGCCTAATTGCTCTGTCTTCTTGTTGAGAAAAGCATAGACTGAAGCATTTGCACCTTGTTGTGAGCTGTAGAACATTATGTTCATCTGAAGGCAAAACTTGGAATGAGGAAAATACAGAGATAATTCAATGAAATGAGATCTTGAAATGTTTTGTAAGCATATTCCTGTTTCATCCAGTTCTAGGTTCAAATAAGAAAAGTTTTGCTTGGCTAGTGAGGTTATTCTCTTTCCTTCAAATTGGGTTCTAAAATAAAACTGAAACCAATTAATTAGTGATGTGGAATAAATGCTTGGAATCCAAATCACAATTTAATTCATTCCTGTGAGTAATGATGGTTCATACCAGAGTATTTCCATCCAATTGCATTGATCAACTTTCATTAATTATTATGGATATTATAATAGCATAGGAATATATGCCTCTTTTGTGCTGGGTGTTGTGAAAAGTTGTAGTCAAAATTTTTTCCAGCTCTCAAGATATTGTACTCTTAAAAGGCCAGGCAAACGGGTAAGACAGGAGAAAGAGTTATACAGCGGTGAATGTTAGCGATTCAAGGTCAATGTCAGTCTTTGGCTGGGATGTGTGGATGACAAGCAAAGAGAGGTAACTTTTTAACTGAATGCATTTTTTAGAAAATATCATAGTCAGCTCTAACCTTGAATGCACATTTAAAAAGAACTCTAAATATTTGCTTGACAGAAAGCTTTGATTGGCACAGTGTTTGTGTTTGCAGGAACTATTGCATGCTGGATTATAACACTTCAAAGAGTGGGACTCTTAACTTTCAGTGTGAAATTCTATGTACACGCCCATTGTTAAGGCACATTTCTTTGAAAATTAATATCCTGCAGAAAAGTTGCAGATGAAAGAGATCTATTTATATAGTTACTTGCCTTGAAAAAACATGGTACTGAACCTCACATTCTTTTCCCTCCCTCCTTCTTCTTCCTTTCTGATTATTTTCCTGGAGAGCCAACAGGTGAAATCCCAACAGCAGGTAAATATTACATTTCTCTGGTATGTCTTAGGGAAAGAATTAATGAACATACTATGTTGATGTGTTGATGATATTGTTCATCATCCACAAACTATGTTGATTGGTAAACTGACGCAGTTGCAGCTACACTGTTCTCTATCAAAAACTGCTCTGATCAGCTGATTATGTTATTTTCACTGTTTGTCTTCTGCAGCAGGTTTTGTTGAGCTAGAGACAGGTGATCAGCACTGAGCAAGCTAGTGTTAATCAGATAACACATGCACCAGAAGACATTGAAAAAAGCGTTATTACAGCTGGTTGGGCGATATGAAATGAAAATGAACAATTTGAAGGCAGCCTGCCAGTTTTCTGCTGTAGTCAAGAGGGAATACTGAAATGGCTCAGATGCCTGAAGCAATACACCTTACTTAATTTCAATCTGCCTTGTTGAATAGAGTCACAGAACAAATGTCTGTGTTTGCGGGCTGGGCAAAAGGATGCTGAAAGGAAAACAACACATGTTCTAAGTGAATGTGCAATTAGAGAAAAATAAACTAAATAAAATAACTCAGAGTCTGCTGCTGCAGGACTTCAGAGCGGTCACATGTGGTGGTTCTAAAAGTCCATCTAGCTTCATATCTTAGGGTTGGTTTTTGTTTATTTGTTTCAGATGATTGAGATTGCTCCAGGAAAGAGGGTAAAAAGCAGACAATAGGCAGAAGGCTCCTGCCCTGATGCATTTTGGAAACCAGTAATTCTGGCAGTAGTTAGAGAATTACAGAATTTTAGTGTCTGAAGCCTTTATCAGGATTTTCCAAGCTACTCCTCAACCAGCAATATTCAGACAATTTCCAGTGACTGTTCAGAAAGCTGAGAACTGCTACTACCACTAAGGGTAGCAGCTACTGTTGTAATATTAGATGCGTTGTATACATGCTATAAGATATATTTACCACAGTTGTTATTCCAGGGAAATTACTAGGGCAACAACCAGTTTTGTGCAATGTACTTATGGCAAGACCCCCATATTTCTGATGCCTGTCACTTAATGTTGTTTCCTTGCAAACCTTTCTAGCCACGAAAAAAACAAAGACAGCTAAAGAAAAAGAAGGTAGGATTTTACTCTGTGTGTGCATATATCTGTAGAAGATCAAAATAAAAATAGTATGAGATTACTTTTTTGCATGTACTGCTATTTGAAACAACACCTTAAAGATTTGTGTTAATATTTAAAGAATAGTATTTGAAAACTCTAGGTAATGGTCTATTCAGGATTCAGTCAATTTACTAACCTTGAACTCTATTACTTTTTCCTTGCTAGAAAAAACAACTGAGAAGAAACATCTGAAAGATGAAAAAAGCAAAGGTAATAAAGGGATGAAAACCTCTGCCAGCAGCAATGAAAATGCAAACATTAAATTTTTTCATGGGATTGGAAAATGGAGCTTTGTTAGTCTTTTTATATATGTGCAAGTAAGCCAAAATGATGAAATTGTGCACAAATCCACAGTAATAGAATGTCTGATGTAGCATAACTACATTGATAACAAGAAGCTCTTTTTACATAAAAAAATACTTCATGGTCACTGTTGGACACAGCACTGCCTTGATTGTTTTCCTACTGTAATATGCAGTCAGGGAAATGGTTTCTGCTGTACCTCTGAAGGTAATTAATAGGAATAAGTTTCACTAATTTATTGTTAGTGGTTTAAGACATAAATTTCTTCTCTACTTTGGTTAAAGACAGTGACTTGCATATAAACATCGTATATTGAAGTCTTGGAATCTTGAAGGTTAACAGTTAGTTGGACTGGTGTAAGCTTGCTAACTACTGTCTAGAAGCAGATTCCTTCTATGGTCTTATTAGACATAAAATTTCTGTTTAAATAATTTACTAGGAAGGTCATACTTTAAAAATTCTGGTTTATAGAGATTCCAAGAAACTAGCCTGTTTCTTATTGAAATTTATTTATCTTGGCCTGAAACTGAAGATTATCTGTGTTTTGTTCTTTAGTAGTCCCACCAGTAAAAGAAGCTCCACGACATCACAACCTGACAACAGGTAAATGATTTTCCTTTACTGTAAAGGAACTTCTTTTTTATTTCCAAAATTTTCCTTTTTGTTTTTCATGCCTTGGTTGTGGTTTTTGTTTGGTTTTGATATGGGTTTTTGTGTAAAGGAGATCACTCTGCAAACTTTTCACATTTCTTATTCAGGTCTAGGGACCAAGATGTGAGGTGAGCCAGGTAAATTGAATCCATAAAAATTGATTTGCTCCCTGGTATTTCTTTACCACATTCCTAAAATTTTAAACATACATCCATCTAATTACTTTATAAACAAAGTGCGTTGTAATTAATTTGGCAGTGCATTGTTTATGCTCCTCATAGAAAGTCTGTCCCATAAGAAAATCAGAAAAGGAGAAACATGTGCAACTTATTTTCTCTCACATTAATAAATATTGTCTCCCATCATAGTGTGCCCAACACCCCCAATACCCCTGAAAAAAAAAGTGAATAAAGTTAGGGCATCTTAGGAGGACATCTATCTTCATTTTATTATTGGTTAGCTCCATGTTTTTCATAGTATATGGTAAAATTAAAAATATATTCCAGATTCTTGACTGGTATAAATTAATCTCTAGGACTTCAGTGGAACTGCACTGATTCATGACAGACAAGGACCAAGGTCTTTAAACTCACCTATGAGGTATAACTGGTTTATACAGAAAATATGAACTAAAAATTAATATGGATCCTTCTGGTGCAATTTTGTTATCTTAAACTACTGAGGATAAAATTTCACTCCTTAGCATCTAGACTGTCTTGTATATGATTTTTTTTAACCTCTTTTACTATAAGTAGAATGCTTTAGAGACCTAATTACATGATATAAAATGTCTAATATATGTGCAGTATCTATAGATTCAGAAATATAGAATTATAGCGTCATGGAATGGTTAGAGTTGGAAGGGATCTTAAAGACCATCTAGTTCCAACCCCCTGCCATGGGCAGGGACACCTCCCACCAGAGAAGGTTGCTCAAAGCCCCATCCAGCCTGGCCTTGAAACCCTCCAGGGATGCTTGAACCCCTCCAGGGAGCATCCACAACTTCCCTGGGCAACCTGTTCCAGTGTCTCACCACCCTCGCAGGAAAGAATTTCTTTCTGATACCTAATCTAAATCTACCCTCTTCCATTTTGAAGCTTAGTATATAAATATTTTCAAACCATTCTTTGTTGACTAAAAGAGTAAGTTAGTTTTCAGGTATCAAAGTGGTTTCTCTTGTTCTTTGATATTTGCTTAAATTGAGAATTTAAAAGTAGAAACCAAATCCTAGGTCACGTATATTTGAGTTGGAACTTAATAGCTTTTGCCCATTCTGTTTGCAGATGAAGCCAGTGCATTTTCCCCAGGGCATTGAACACTAATATTTTTTCCTGATAAATGGAAGTAGAAAAGGATTTACACACTCTGAGATAATCTGAGAATTTAAATAATAAATCTTCTTTCAGCTTTCAAAAGCTGAATAGAGTAGATTCCCATGTTCTTAGATTTTGATCAGTTCTTCAACCTTTCCCTGATATTAAAGAGCAATCAGATAAAGAAAAATAAGCAATTTAAAAAGGTGTATATATCTTCAATTTTAGAATGCTCTACATTTAAACAGAATTTTAAGTAGTACTGTACCTTTTATGAACAACAGTGATATATGAGGAGACACTAAATGTCATTCCCCTGCAGTGCTGCAAGCATTAACTTAGAATTCTTTTCCCTTCTTTCTCCTGTCCTAAATGTCAAAACTGACATTTGTACCCAGACTGAATCTTACCCCCACAAAAATATGGAAATTCTTGGGAGTCCTTTTTTTTTTTTTCTATATCTTATAACAAAAATATTTGTAAGTACACGGAGGCAGAGCTTTTGAGCTTTGGTGTAAGATTTGAGGAATGTACAGATTCAGTTCTGTGGTGAGCTGAATACCCTATATGAGCAGCAGGATGCTTTTATAGAAGTCCTAGTCCTTATACTAGAGTATGAAAATCTAAATTAAGAAAAAGTTGACTATGTTTGGTGCAATTACCTCGTAAGTGTCGTCATGGCTGAAAACTCAGGAAACGTGTTGCATTTGATATACTGCTGATATGGTTGATGTTTTTAGCGTGCTATTACCTAAGCCCACAGTTGTGCAAAGGTGGCAGAAATAAAGAAAGGGTGTGATGGAAAAGCATGAAACGTGAGAAATAATGAGAATGATACTAATCCCATATCAATTTCTTTTTAAAATTAGAGAAATATGTGGATTCTTCTCAAGGACAAGAGAGTTATGCTAACTTCCATCTAAATAGATGTGTGATACATGCATCTACCTTCATACATTATTAGAGGTTTAAAACTTTCTTGCACATGAGAACTTCTATAATTACTGTCTAGTGAAAGAAGTTGTACCTCTGGGAAAACTAAAATAATTATTAAGCAGAGTTGGAACACCATTTATATGAACATTGCTAGCACTTCTATGTAACAAAGCGTTTCTCAGAATTTTTGTCTGCTTCCACAGTGGTAAAGAGCAATACAGTTTCTTAGATGTTTTCTAGCATAAAGAGGAATCATTGCATCATTTTATCAGCAAAAAATATTTAATGGAACATAGTGATCACCACATGAAAACCTCCATAACTCCAGTGGATGAATCCATTACATGTCAGCATTAGCAGATTGGTTTGCAATTAGGTGATGGGTTTATTACTGTAAAGTTGTTTTATTGCTTTGCACTTTTTGTGTTCCTTTAATATATTTTCCAATGCAAAGGTGATTTCCAAATCTGCAAAAGCAGAAAGTTCTGTTTAATGTGAGGTTTGATTGAGAGAGCCATTTGAGATACTAACAAGGATATTCGTCATTGCTGGGAGAACATACACTTATTAGCAGTGCAATATGTAAGATTTTTTCCTTGGGTCATTATTTTGAAAGAGAATGAGACCACTTTTCTTTATTTTTCTCTTGGTTCTGAAGCATTTGAAGACTTTGGAGGAAAAGATGCTCTTTTTCTTTTATTCTGAAGTTGTAGTTTTTGTCAGTTTCAGTGAGCACAAACTTATTGGTACTCTTCTATAAAATAGATGCTAGTGACTACTTTAAAATTAATGCACAATATTTAAAAGAGAAGGCAAGAGATTCATCCTTGTAGGAGAGTCAGCTCTCATCTATAGACAGGTGAAGAACTGCAGATACTATATTTTATACTCTCCCTGCTACCCAGACAGTCTGTGTATTCCAGATGTTCTGGTATTTTGTCAGCAATTTCTTCCAGAACTTCAGCTGCATGAATTCATACTTCTGAAGCTGACATTTTGCATGCAACTGCATCATAGAAGCTGAACAATGTTGAGGAGACAAGATATTATGTCCTTTCTCAAAAATAGAAATATAGATCAAGGAAGGGACCATTAACTATAACAGTTGTGTCTCTGAAAGCAATAATGAAAATCGTAGTAGAGATTCATCTTTTCTCACCAGAATTCATCATTATGTCACTGATATTAATTTTATATTTTCTGAACATAAGGAAGCGTGCTAATAGCTAGGAAATAATAGGAGAAACTGGCACTCAGAAGTTTCAGAATCTTTTGTATCAGGTCTGTGCTCATGCCTGTATAGGGCCTGTGTCTATGTGGGATATTCTTACCGAGTAAGATTTTCCAGGGTGCAGCACCAGCGCTCAGGGGGGAGCAGGATGAACTGCCCAGTATTGGCCGTGCACAACAGCCTCCCTTCTGTGGATATGAGGTAATGTATCAACGCTTCTTCTTTGTGAGAATACTGAGGAATAGGCTGCACAGGCAGGCTTTCCAACAACTTGGTGTTAGTCAAGTGTTTAAAGAAATCTCCAAGTATTTAAAGAAATACTTGGAGACTAAATCTCAGCAGTCTTGTCTAAGTGGAGACATGGAGGAATACTGTGCATTAACAAGAGCTGTATGTTTAAAGAGCTCAGTTAAACAGTGCTAAATGCTTGAGTGGTCACTTATTAAGCACTAAGGTGACCTTGATTTAATTAATTTTAACCTATTTTGAAATTGAATTGATGAAAATTTTACTAAGGCTGCTTTAATTCTGAATGAGTGCCCACAATTTCATATGACATAATTAATCCTTTTTAAAGCTAACTTGAATTAATGTTCCTGATTGTTCCTAGATAGAAAAGCAACCTAAGGGAGAAAGATTAGCCATATTGTGGTAGCTAGCTAAAATGAAAGCTTTATTGTCTGGTCTGAAGCTGATTCAATCTCACTGGAAAAAATCTTACAGATTGCAATAAGTTTTGAAACTCAAACTGTAAATACGCACCACAAATGAGACAAATACATCAGGTTTTATGTTAATTATAAGCTTATAGATAGCCTCTCAGCATAGTGACGTGGTAGTCTAAATTATGAATTACAGACAATTTTATCTTTTGAAACAAAGAACTTCACGGAGAGAATATGGAAACAGTTTGGGTTCCTGCTATGTCTTCTACAGGAGGACATCTAGCTCTAGCTCTAAACTAATTTTCTTTTTTACTTTTGGTGATATTTGGTAATTCCATTACTTTCCCTTCAGTTTATTTGTTGTCAAGATTTGTTTACAATTAGGAATTACTGAGATAGGTTTTCAATCAATTTTGCATTACTCAAAGTCTGCCTCCTCAGTAAGCAATCAGATGTTTTCACAGTTACCAGCACAGTGACAGTAGGGTTGGTTCAGTACAGTTTCTATATAGCATCTAAATATTACCTACATGTTAATAGCACTTGAACTTTACTAGCTCCTTCTTCAAATTACTGAGAACCTTTTCTTATTATTATGTACAACTGTGAATAAGATTTACGGACCCTCATTTAAAAACTCTAAGAGAGAAATCCCAAAGATTAACAAACAGAGGGAGTCCTTATCAATCACCAGTGAAAACCACTATTACAAATATAAGGTCAGACCCAAAACATTACTTTAAAAGATTTTAATGTCCCAAATAGTCTATCAAAGAGATTCCATAAAGCTTAAGGTTTCTACATCCATAAGACACCTTGCCATGCAAGCACAGAATTTTTTGCCCCCACATCCCTGTTTTTCAAACAGGGAAAAGTGCTGGCCTACCACCCAGTTCCTACAAAAACTTCATTTGGATCCAAAAACTGGATTAACAATTCATGTCTGCCAGAACTGCTTTGAGTACAAGTAACCCATCAGCAACACCAAGCCATTGACAAAATGCAGTTTCAATTACTTTGCTTTTAAAATGGGGGTGGCAGTGGTATTTTCTCTATACCTGTGTAGTCATTGTATACTCTCCAAGGGATTTAGCTGATACTCTTTCAGACCTCTCTTCACCTGGAGAGATTCAGCTTTATACCTTCCATTTCCTAGGAGGGCACTAGGGCTACTGAGTTACAGAATAATATCGGTGGAAGACCAGCTGCCAGTTCCTCTTGAGACCTATTAATACAAGAGTAATTGGTATTGGAGATTAATAGATAAGATCTACCAATTTGTTATAAAGGTCTGTTTCTTCTAGAGAAGCCTCGTTAAAGAAAATACTTCAAAATGATTACTGGGTAAAATTTAGACATTATTATTGACTAGTTCTTATGCTATTAGGCTCATCTAGTGATGTATATGGTGAGCTCTCATGGCTCATGCACATGTTCATCACTAAGTTGAATATCTGGAGAGATTTCCATTTCATAATGGAGGGATATTTCCTGATGTCATTGGTGACCGGGTTTGTGAACATGACTTCAAATGTAGGTGCTGTCATTCAGCTTAAATCTTGTTGTAACTGCCCAAAGTCCACTCTAAATCTTGGTCCACAAATGTTATTAGACGTCTCCCATTGTACTTGATAACGTGCCCTCTGAGCTTAGAATTTACATTAAAAGGGAATGAGCAAAATTCTACCAGGGAATACGTTAAGGTAAAAACCTCAGAGTTCTGAGAAAGGCCCCAGAAATAAAGAAGGATGTTTGGGAAAAAAATTAATTGGAGGATCAGCAAAAGTTGAAAATGTACAAGATAATCAAAATTCATTACTTCTTATATTATGCTTTTTTTTCCTATAAATATATGGATAAATTGGTCAAACTAAACAACATATGAGGGTCACAGCATATGGCAAAGAAGACTATGAAAAAAATACATTATTAGGCATGCTGGTTTAGATCCAGTACTGAGCATCTGATTTGCCTAACTTTGAAAAATGAATCCAATTAGTGAAGTTATTTATGCCTGTTGGACAATGATTTCATTCCCTTTCTCTTAACTGGGTCAAAATATTTTGCTAAAATTAAACTAAGTGGCTCCAGGCATTTATAAATGTATACTAAATTTGTGCCAAATCAAATGAAAAAAAAAAAAATCTCAGTATAAAGCACTGAATGATTTTGCCACAAATGAAATAAAATACCTAGTATCTTAATATTACCTTGGTTTTGCCCTTTAGTTTGACTGGTGTATCTTCTTAAATTTTTTTGCACCCTGAAAAAAAAAAAAAAAGAAAGTACATATTATGTATTTCCATGATATATCTCATGGAAGCAAAGTTCTGTACAAAATGTAATTCTTCAATGGTTTTCTGAGTCAGAGGTTATTTATCTTGTTTCAGAGAAGCGGCTGTTTCTTCAAATCCCTCTTCAACTTTAGAAAAGAAATTCCTCCAATGTATTCCTTCTCTATTAGTGGGGACATTGCTTAGAGGACAGAGCAATTGTCATAATTTTTTTATCAACATAGTTTTCATTTTTAAACATTTATCAATTGAAAAACAGGCAGCCTGATATTCTGAGTTCATGATTCCAGGCTGTCATCAGTACAGTGAAATCCAACAAACGGTAATTATGTGATGCAATTCTTAATTAGCGAGACCAGAACTGACAAGGAGGATGAATTTGGGCCTATCAGGGTTTGTCAGTAGCATCATTCAAGTACCGTCTCTTTCCTGAGATTTTACTGTCATAAAGAGGCGCTGGTCCTCCTAGCATAAAAGTTCTCACTGAGGAAGATAAATGTATACACAAAAGCTACATGTATCAACAAAAAATACCCTTTTTTTAATAAAGATTTCAGTTAGAATGATAACCAAAATTAAGAAAGAACTTGCATCATTCAAACACCACCTTCACTTTCATTAGTTGCTTAACTGCCTTATCAGTCACTGTTCCCTTCCCTTGTCTTCCCTTTCCCTCCCATTCCCTCCTATTTCTATCCCATGCCTTCACAGATAAATAAATATTTGGTATTAACTTCCAGTTATTTGGTATCTAAATGCCATCTGAGTTTTCATGGTTGTAATAACAATGTTGCTACTAATATTTAACTCTATTAGTCAAACACCTTTAGTACTTTTTAATTAAATAACTTATCTGACAGTTCCCCTGCTAAAATGGATGTGAAAACTTGGACGGTGTTTGCAAAGATGAACAATTAATTACATTACATCACTTTGAAAGTAGCTGTAAGAGCTACTTTCTGACCATTCTTCATTTTCTTTCCTTATTCAAGACACAAAATAAGATGTGAAAGAAATATCCTCATGGGACAATTCCTTTTTTTCCCTTCACTGTCTATACATTGTATACACAATAGTACAAACATGTCATTTTGAAAGAATGGTTTGGATGTATAGAATTGATTTTAAGTGGTAGTGATTTTTCTTGCAGATGTGCAATGGACATATAAGAACTTACTCCTCTTCCTTTCCTCCCTCCTCTTTCCCATTAAGAATTTTACTTCCTGAGAATGGCAGTAGTGTGACTGCACCAATAAGAAGGACTTGAAAGTCCTTCTTATAAGGACTTGAAGAATAAGAAGTCCTTCTTATAAGGACTTGAAGAATATTAATTAAAAAAAACCCCACTTTTTTAAGCAAGCCATATTGTTTTGAATAGCCAGTATCTAAACACAAACCATATCATGAGGTCAAGACAACAGGCCCTCAGCATTCAGTTTTTCTACTCAGAGAAATGGGATTTAATCAAATGTCAGCTACACAGAAGCTAAGCACAAAGACTTACATACTTGCATTAGAAAGTGTGAAGGCAAAACGTGACATTTAGCAAAGATTCCACACTACTTCTCGTCCCCCTCTGCACCTGTGCTTTCTCTGGTCAGTTTGTCACAATGTAATTCTACTAAAAACTAAAGGGAAGGAGTCCAAATTGTTTGACAGAGAAAGAAGCAGAGCAAGGAGGAAAACACCTGCTTCTCTTCTTCACCCTTCTGTAAGTATAAAAAAAGCTTAGTTCACTAGTCATTGGAACAGGTTTTCTGTGGTCTTGCATGGTTCAGTTTTGATTGCTGAACCAAAACACAGTGTGTGCATCCCTGAGAAGCAATCAGAAAGAAATGAGTGAAGCTGTTAATACTTTCCTCTTACTTATAATTGCTTAGTAATTAGTTGACTCTAATGCTATGGTTGCCTGAATTTTTGTGCTTTGTTGCATTCTATTAGGAAAGCCTCTAAGTGAAGAAATTTTATTCAAACTTGAAAACATCAGTAATAAAAGTAGTTTCCTCAAATATTCTCTGTAATTTTTCCCTAATAACCAAACTTTTATTGCTAAAAGCTATTGCTTTTTAATGAATATTTTATTTGGTAACTTGCCTTAAAAACAGCTATTGAGCCTTGTAGAGATGGGACTTTAGCCACTTTGACAAATAAACATGTTTACATTTACATTCTTTAGAATCAGTAATTTTTTATTCCCCTCTGAATTTTCTACCCCCTTTACTTACACGATTAATTTTAAAAAAGCCTATAGTGCAAAATTTTATTCTTTTGTTAGTTTGGATCACCATAATTCCTTACACAAAACTCCCATTAATTGCTTGAGTAAACACTTAAATGGCAGTTTGGCTCTTTAAATGGTAGAAAGCTATGCCAAATCAGTGTTCTTTAAAATGATATTAAGTTATATTAACTCAGAGGAAGCTTTCCTGAAAATTATCACAAGGTCCCTGGACATCCTTGGATTTAAATATGTTCCCAACTAGATTGCATACATCTAAAGGAGGAAATTAAATTGGTTTTTCTCTTTAGCCCCTGAATTACCACTTCCCAAACAGGCATGCTACTTAAATGAAGCTAGACCCTAACATCTTTTTGAAATTGTGGATCAATGCATCAGAAACCAAACTCTTTTCCAGCATTCCAGCACCTTGAATTTTATGGTCCATCACATCTCTAAGGATGGAGTACTCTATATTCATCAGTTTTCTTAAAGAACTACTTCAGCTAATTGAGCATAGAAACAATTCCAAAATGGAATGCTTAGGGTATAAAGGTCTATCATGGCATAAATACACAAGATGAGAATGAACAAGCTAGTGCTTACCTAGTTTTATAGTGTCTCTTCCATTACAAGGTTCATTTAATTAGCCAATTGAGGCTTTCCCAGCAATTCCTTAATATTCTCTCAGCTGCAAGATCCAAACTACAATAAGTTTGGATCTTATTGTAACTTCATCAGTGTCTGCTTTCTCATGCTTTGGAAATGTAAATGGCTGAGTGTGAACCTTTCTGCTCAGATAGTAAATAAAGACTGTTAACCAATATAAGCCACCATAAGGCAAAAAACTGTAACCACCCGTTAAGCAATATACAAACCTAAGAGTGAAGCTCTCTCATACATTGATTCTCATGTTCTATACAGATTCACAGAAATTGATGATTTATGCCATATACAGATGGATTTAACTCTTCACTGCCTTTGTCGGGGATGAGACACAGGGTAATCAATCTATTTGGGATGGTAAAGGACTTGTGGATGACACCATAATAGTATCTGTAGAAGGAATGATATTTGTGGATGCTTTGAAAGTTAGACCTGATTCTGGGATGTATTTGGACTTCCGTGTGCCTGTCTGCTGGTTCTCAGCCAAGTCAGTTCTGTTGGTATTTTTGCAATATGTAAATACGTGGAAAAATAAATTATCTAAAATCTCTGTTTTACTGTCCCAGCAATTTTACAGCTTTGGGATTCTCTTTGTTCTCTAGTGTCTTGTCCTTTACTGGGACATGTGTCAGCTAGTTGCCTTTTTCAGTCAATACACTTAATGAGAACAACTAAAAACAAATAGTATGTAATTTGCGTTCTAGCTCTTTAAGTGATAAAAACAACCTCAAAGCAAAATTAATAATCTTAAAACAACTATGGCAATTAGGAGAGATGCCCAAGGACTGGAAAAAAGCAAATATTGCTCCTGTCTTTTAAAAGGGTGAGAAGGACACAGGGAACTACTACATCCGGGAAGGTGATGGAGCAGCTAATCTTGGAAACCATTGCCAGGCACATGAAAGACAAGAAGTTGACCAGGAATAGTCAGCATAGATTTACAAAGTCATGTTTGACCAACCCAAAAACCTTATTTAATGAAATGACTGGCTTGGTTAACAAGGGAAGAGCAGTGGATATTGCTGACCTTGACACCAGTAAGGCTTTTGGCATGGCCTTCCATAGGATGCTCACAGAGAAGCTGATGAAATCAGTCACTAACTGGTGGAGTAACCCAGGGGACAATACTGGTTCCATTTATCATCTTTATTAGTGACCTGAATGATACAGCAGAGTGCACCTCCAGCAAGTTTGCAGATGAATGCTGTGGTCAATGGCTGATACACCAGAGGGTAGGGTTGTCATTCAGAGGGACCTCGCTAGGCTGGTTTCACACATCTACTAAAGAATTGAAAGAATGAGAACTCCTCACATTTCTTGAAACCTGCCCACTGTGTGAGTTGCAAGTCATGTAGAGATCAAGAGCTCACTTATGTGAAATATCTGTGTAATTTATTGGCAATCTATGGAATGTATTCAGCATCTCCTCTTGACCAGCCCTAAACAGATTTACACAAACCTTGAATCCAGGGGGTTTCATTTGTTTCTCTGCTTTCTGGAATTCATCTTGGCTTGACTGCTTTCTATCCAGGCAAAAAGATATTTAAAAGATTTCTCTCTTTTTGTGATGGAAAAAAGTGCTCAGTCCTTTCACAAAGTGAAAAACAAAGAAGCAAATACCCCCTTCCTCCAGCCTTTCAGAAATGATTTTTTTCTCAGATGTCCCTATATAACAGTATTAGTTACAATTTGTTAAAAAAAATAATCTCTACACTTTTCCAGCATTGACTTCTTTTGTTTCCTCAGTAGTACTCATAAGGGAAATTTATGTAATTCTATGAATTCTTATAAACTACATCCTAAAAAAAAGCACAAGGCCAGGTATAAGGCTTTTTTTGTCTCAGCTAAGCTGACAAAAGACACATAGTGTTAAACCACATATTTTGCTCTTACTGTTATTTGGTAACATTTGCCCTGAAGATATGAGACAATACATTCTAAGTGAGAACCTACTTCAGTTTAATAGTCACATTCTGTATTCATATTGAATGTGGGAATTACAAGGGCAGAACAGGATGTATTTGTAGTCTTATTTGCATGCCAAAATTCAAATTGTTCTCCTGACTATGGCTTGTATCATAACACTGTTGCAGACTCTGGCACAGACACAGTTACAAAGATGTTGGTATGTTTTGAATTAAGATTTTATCTACATGTTTTACAGGTGAGGTTTGCATGATAAAGGAGCCTAAGAAGGGCAACCTGAAAGGGAAATAGTGAAAAAACACATAGCAAGAAGTGTCACTGTGAAATCATTCCCTCCTCTATAGACTTACTATACCGCAGCTGACTTTGTTTTGCTTAACAAGTTAGAATATGCTAAAGACAGACCATTCAGGTTACAGAAAGTTCAAATCTCACCAGCAATAAAGAATAAAGACAATACATGAGATACTTAACAGAAAAAAAAAAAAGAAAAAAAGAAAAAACCCAATAATAAAAATGAAAAAGACAATCAGTGATTTTAGAATGATTTTTAGAATGATTATCAGATAACACCTCCAGAAAACACTGTGGTGTCAGGCATGCTACATTTACAAGACATAAGCAAGTTTAAAATGCCTGAAGGTATGTAGATATACAAGGGCTTTGTATTAGGGTTTTGTGAATGTACGTAAAGAAAAAGAGATAACGTTTTGCATTCTGCTTGTATGTAAAATGCAGGGGAGCTGTATCATTTTAATTACCCTTAGATAAACTTATTTTGGGGGGCTAGCACATGCGTGGTTGCCTGCTTGCCTTCTCACAAAGAAGAGAGGGATATTGACTTTTTTAATTTTTATTTTTATATCCATAATCTATGCAGAAATAATTTACATTTAAACAGAGAAAGGCGAGCTTCTGATTGGTAGATTTCTTCCTCTAACGTAAATATTTCTCTTTATCAAACTGGCACCCACAGGGCGTAAATTTTAGGGGACTGTGTGTTGGGTTGTGGGCTTTTTTAAAAGAAGATCTGATTGAGAAGTCTCTGACATAGTACATTGATAGGAAAATATTGGTTTTACTCATAGCAGGTCTTGTGGCAATATACTCCACTTTCAAGTGTGTTTTTTAAATAATGAAGATTAACCTTCGTGTGAGTCAGTCAAGATGACCACAAAGGATAATAAAACTGGATTGAATTTACAAGCATTGCTGAAACACTGCTCTGTGTTCCACCATTCACTGTGACTTGACAGTCAACAAATAAACCTCAGTTTATAACACAGGGACCCCCAGAGTCCATCTCAGTTTAGAACTGTCACAGGGAAGAGCTAATTTTTTTTTTTAATACAGAAAGAAAAAGGCATCAGAAAAATCCATTGCATGAAAATAAACTTGTTTCAGAACTGATTCCTCCAGTCATTTTCCCAAACACATAACTAACTAATAGTTATTTTTTAAAATCTTCTCAATGATAACCTCAGAGTGCAAAACTCAGCTTTTGGAACAAATTATGTCAGTTCCAGCTGTTCTAAAGTACATTTTTTTGAAAGCTTTTAAAACATAATGGAAAAAAACTGTGGATACGCAGTCTAGTGCTCAAAAATCAAAAGGGAGAAAAGTTCCCTAATTGTGAAAGATTTTGAAAGAGGTACTGCTATCTATTCATTTATTCAGAATAAAAGATAATTAGTTTGAAACCTAATAAAATATGTCATTATCATTATTAGATACGAGTTCTTCTGTGACTCCTCAATGTATCTGAATGTGGCTGTGAAATATAAAATTAGAAAATATGTGTGTGAATTTTAGGGACTTCCATTCAGGTACCCCAAAATGCAAATATTCTGGAAGAAGTAGGACTACAACATTGAGGGGAATAATGGATTTTAATGTGACATTGTCAATAATTTCTAATAGTATGCTACATAAATGTCTCATTGACCCTTTTAGATGAAATCTTTTTGGTATGTGGCTTGTGATCACACTAGAGATTCATAATGTTATAACGCACTTAACAGAAATGAAATCACACAGATGTTTTCTGGAAGAACATGGAATAGACTCGTGGCCCCAGTTTGGAAGCCATAAACATTAACCACCTCTTCCTTGTTTTCCTAGCTCCTGTCCGCTACTTTCAATGTGTCTTCCTAAATGGACCTAATGGATTTGGACTGCAATTTCCTGCTAATCCCCCTTCAAACAAGGAAGAAAAGATTCACTCAAAGACTTCCAAGAGAAAGACAAGGAAACCAGGGCAGTAGAGAGGCGGCTGCGTCCTGTGATTGCTCACATTTTGCACTTTATCTTTTCTACTAAGGTCCACAGTAGTTACAGTGGTACTTGTCATTGCAAGAATGTGATCCACTTGGACAGATGTGCCTGGAAAAAGTTTCCATGGGGCAGAGGCAAAACAAGCAGTAATCAGCTGTGTTTGACAACAGTAGAAATATAAAAGTGCCCCGTTCCTCATGGAAAGGCTGCAATATTAACAGAGCATTGGCCTGATGGTTGTGTGAGCATGTGAGTGTGTGTGTTTTCCTGCCTCTTTTGCTCTTCTTGTTTTTCTATACCTACCTGCTCAGCATTGAAGTGAGTCTGTTTTCCATTTAATCTTATCTAGGGACTGAAAGGTTGAATATAGCTCTTATATCAGCAAGATTGCAAGACTACCTGCAATCCTAAATCATTTCTTCTTAACGTTCAATCAAACTGCTGACAGGAAAAAGCCTCACTAAGTCATGAAAATGTGCTCTGTGACTGGTGCTATTTTTACGTCTCATTGACCAGTGTAGCCTGAAGCTCACACTTGCGCTGAGCAGCTCAATATACTATCAGTACGTTGACTCCGCAACTCATGTTAATGATGAATATTTCTATTGAACTCGAAGCAGTAGAAGCATGGTCTGTTTGCCCTGCCCGTTGGTGAAATATAATCTCTTCAGTTTCTAAAGCCCAAAGTGAACAGAAAAAATGAAACAACAGAGCAAAGGTGAGGAAAACCAGTGTTTCACCAACATGGAGGTCCCGAAAAATAAATGGAATAATTTTAGTACTTCTACTTTTCTTTTTTAAGTAAATCAGATTGACTTGCAGTGAAGACAATGTAAATGGAGACTATATCAGTCAACCATTTGTTATTAGTGTAAGTCAGATGAAAAGCTATGATGTTAGATGCCAGTCATGAAACTAATGCAACACAAATTTCCAGTAGGTAAACATGCCAATTTGATGCAATCTTAGATCATTAAAAAAAAAACCCAAAACACCCAGCACAAAAAGCCCCACCAAAACAACAATAAAAACAAAAACAAACAAAAAAAACCCTAGGCAAACAAACAAACCATCAAATAGGAGCATGTGAATTAATCCGAGTAGCTGATTTTACTAGAAGAAATGAAAGAACTTCCTCACAGCACACTACTGTTGATATCTTACAGAGGAGAACTGGAATTAGATGCCAGTCCTCGACTTCTTTTGTGCATTTCTGTAGAAATGATGGATTGGTTGCCTTAAGAAAGAGATGGGATGACATTTGACACATGTGAGCACACGTGTCTGAAAACTGACATCTCAGTTGTCTGTATGTCTGGCATTGTAAATAATCATATGTTTTTGCAAGCTGCTATTTGTTTGTATTTCCTTGCTATATTTTTGCATTTAATCTGTGAAAAGTACAGCAGTGATCTTAGTTATATAGTTACCTGGTGAAGTAGCATGGTGCTCTTTGTACAACCCGGCTACTGGTAGAGTCTGATCACACTAGTAACTAGATACTGCTTTTTCATTTTTAGCATAGTTCAAGATAACATCAGCCCCCTGCCCCACTCTCTCTCCCTGCCAACCTATTCCTACCTAAATCAAATAATTGACTCCCATGAGTTTTGGACAACTGAGTATTTGACAGGTTAATGCAATTCAGAAAGTTTTGTTGTTACACTGCTGGGTCAGGTTGGTACTCACTGATCATAGCCTAATGTGAACTGGATTCTTGGCCTTAATGCATTCTCTAATTGCACAGATCCTGTGCTGCAAAAACTGTCGTTGGTGTCTGGAAAGAGGTAGGAATTGGCCTGCCCTAGGAGTAGCTCTTACCACATAGGAGTACACTGCAGATAAAATTGTTCATGGTAAATGCCTCCCTTGTCTCTGTGAAATCTGCTCTGGAGATAGAGCTGTCAACAGAGTAATAGAGTAAAAGAGTTTCATGGTGAAATGACAATTTTTCATTGTCTTTCAGTGGGCCTTTTTTTATTTCCAGTTACTTTTTTCCTTCACAATTTGTGATTTTGTATATACTATTATGAATGTTATTCTCCTGGGTTTTTACTCTGAAACCTGTCTTAAAAGATTATAACTTTCTGAAAATCAGTTAATTTAATTCAAGACTATATCTAATTCCAATAATCTGCATACAATTCTAATATATTATAAACTGTTATTTTTTTCAGCTTCCTTTGGCAAAATAATTTTTGTTCATTATAAATAGCCTTAATCCTTTCTTCCCAATTGAGTTGGGAGATGACAAAAATATGTTCCAGATATCATTTCCATAATGTTTTGACTAGATAGCTGAAAACTTTGGAAATATAAACAATTTATGTCATTGAATAAGTGATATAAAACCAGTTATTGTTGTTTCCTAACCTCAGTCACTGCCTCAAAGAACAGAAGAAATAGATCCACTCTCAAAGTGGCAAGCATTTTTCTCTTTAAATCCATCTGGAAACTTTAAAAAAAATTTCTTGCAGTGCATGGGTTTACTCACATTAGCCTGAAATATTGCAAAATCATATGCTATTGTTATTCATTTGGAAAATAAAGAATATAAACCTTGTTCCAATGGCTGTGATATGTTTTCCCGTGAATCCAAAAGTGGAGGAAAAGGGTTTACAGACGGTAAGTTTTCTATCCCTGATAAGTATATACAAATCTGAATATAAATATGCAGCATTTCTTACAATTAAGCTGGAAAAATTAATCATTTGGCATTGTATTTATTCCTAATGAGCTCTTTGTAATACTTAGCTAGTCTTTTTACATGCTCTGTGGGTTACACTCTGACATATGAAAACCTAAATGGTTATTGCAGTCATTCAAGGCAGGCCTTCATCTGAACCCAAATCACCTATGTTCGTCTAAATGGTAAAATACAATAGCACAACCAGCACAGACAAATCTGCAATCTCCAATAACTAATTTGTAGTCCAGACAACTGGGAAAATGACCACCAAGAAACTGAGAGTGAAAATGATGATTTCCCACACTTCCCACCCAGGAAATATGGCTTACCTGTGTCAGCAGTTGCTCGGACAGGTATGCTGCTCCAGGGACCCGAGTGCAGCCTGAAGATGGCAGCTGCCATTGCACACCTCTGCCTTGGGTCTCAGAGCCCTTTACCCTGTGGAGTTTGGTGACCCTACCCAGGTGGGATATTTGTTGCTCAGCACTTTAGTTGGACAGGTGGATCAGCATTTCTAATCACTTCTTCTAATCACTTTCCTGAAGTCAGCAGGAACAGAAAATTTCCAGCAATTCTGAAAATCAAGACTTGGCCAAGCCCAATGAGATCCATTTTGCACTGCTCAGGAAGGAGCTCTGCCTGTCCCAGAGGTACCTGCTCTCACCAGTCCAGCCCATGGACTCCGACTGAGCCCTCAGTCCATGCCACAACTCCTACCCACGCCACAGATGGTGTCCAATTTTGTCCATCTTAAAACCTTCCAGCAAATGGGAGCTGTTCTCACTGGCTCATTCCTATTGCTGACACATTTATGAGTTAATTTTGCCTGGGTCTGCTTTATCCATGACAAGTAATCAGCCTGCCTGTCTTTCTCTCAGCCCATAAGCTTTCTCTTTCCTGTTTTTCCTATTTTCTCCCCCTGAGGGGTGAAGTGATAGAGCAGCTGGGTGGGAGCTCAATCTTTAGACAAGGCTAACCCACCACAGCTGGTTGTTACACCTGCTAAATGGCAACAGAATCACAGAATCACCTAGGTTGGAAAGGACCTTTTAAGATCATCTAGTCCAGCCAATGAAAAACAAAACAAAAACAACAAAAAAAAGACAGACAAAACAAAGGAAAAAAAAAAAAAGACAAACAAACAAAATTCCTATTTGTCCTACATTTCAGGATTCCACTTAGAACATGCATAACTTGTACATTGCCACAAAGATTTATCCCATCAGTCCCCAACTCTAGAACTGCACTGTTAGGTTCTTTTATACACAACCATTTCCTGCTTAGTATAGTCCAATTTAGATGCCAGATTCCCTACGGAAAAACTCTGTAACACTGTGCTTTAATCCAACATAATACGAGGAGAGCAATAAGCACAGTTGCAGAGGCATGTCTTTATCTGCCAGGACATAGGCACTCAGGAGAGAAGCTGAAAGACTCTTCCCTTTCCTATCTTACTTAATGCTCTTCTCCCATTTCGGCATCCCACTGTATAATCCACTCAGTATAGCGAGAAATGAGTGAAAGACTTTCTCCCTCAGGGAGAACACTGGTTGTTTAAGCTGCTTTAGACTTAAGACAGTCAGCTGCTGACTGCCCGCAGTTATATACCATCAACAGCACTTCTTCCCAAGGATTCAGGATTTTTGAAGCCAAGAAAAAAAGCAAAAGGATATTGTGAATAGTATTGGGAGGAGGAGAAAGGGAATGTGTGAGTGGCTGGTAACTGACAAAATAAGAGGAAATATCAAATGCCTTATCAGGGTTCCTAGGTAAGAACTATGCATGAAAGAACAAGAATTTGGTAAAGATTCAGCTTTAAGAACATAATATTTCTGCCACCTTTTACTTCCCCAGAAGGAAGGAATACAAAGACAAATGAAAATATGAAGTATTTAATGTTTATATACCTGACAAGGTCACTAGGTAGCTAGCCTTCATACCATCTCTTGATCCAGAGTGAAGTTCTCCAGAAGTTCCCAATTAGCCAAACAGCTAAGTAGTCTATTGCCTACACCTGTAGGCAAAACCTCCTGATAAAGAGTGTACCTCTCAATGCAGAAGTCTTAGTCTTTTTAATAAAACAATGAAATAACATGGTCTTTTGTGTTTTTTCTCTTGGTTTATGAATTTCTCTGCATGCTCATTGCTTGTGATACATTCTTCGCAAAACAATCTGTTCTACAGTACTCGCATCTAAGGATTTGTGTTAGATATTGCTGTAAATACTTCTCAGGAGTTTTCTTCAATTTTCAGTCTTGTCTTTTATTATGACAGAAATGAGTAAAATTTGTAGAATGCAATTTTATTTTGCCTGGCCCAAAAGCTCAGCAATTTAATTTACCCAGCGATGTTTCCTTTTGGAAAGGTATTGCAAAAAATGCACCTTCCAAACATCATCTTTATCACATACAGGGAAAAAGGAGGTTCTGTTTTACTAATAATCACTAGATAAAATCTGTTTACAACTTTGAACCTGTTTCTTTGCATGAGTTGCTTATTTTCAAAGGGGAAAAATATGTCCTTGCTCAAATGACCAACATGACCCCTGTGTTCCCTTTGGTTTGGTTCCTGTTCTGTGTTAGGAAAAACCTAGAGTGATCAAACTTTCTATAGATTAAAGGATACTCTGCCCACAGGCAAACTTCTTTCCAGATTTATTTTTACCTCAAATCTTCTCCTAATTTTTTCTCAGAATCTCTAATGGTGACAAGCATGCCCATATCCTAAACCTTTGGGGTTTTTCTCAGTCACCAATATTAGGTAATTTTGCTGGTGTCTGTACCAGCAAATCATAGAATGTCATTAGTAGTGGAGGTAGTAAGCAGCTTCTTGCTGATAAGTGTGATATTTCCTTTTATAATTCTAAAGTTTTCTCATTTTTTTGTGATAAATTTTGTTCAGAAATACATTTATTCTCCTGTTTACCCCATGCTAAGCTCCAGTGTGCAGAAAAAACAAACATTGTTTGAAAACAAATAATCAAACTGAAAAATTGTAATTATGGTAAAGGGTAAATGGAAACACTTTAATCAGCTGCTTTTTTATTCTGTGGAGGGGCATTTCAAAATGTCTTCTCGGTTTTGCACCTGTCAAAGAAATGGGAAAATAAAACTGTTGGTATTAATACTCCAACACACTTTTCAGCTCAATGACAAAGATATAAATGCACATTTATTGTACAACCCACCTTCTGTGGTTTTTTCTTTCAGAAGATGAACAATGCAAAGGAGGGCTCTTGAGTACCATGCTGTTAAATTAGAACTTAACTGTAGCATTTCAGTGAAGAAAAGGCAACATGAAGACAACTTGATGAGAACCTTCCATCAAATGGAAGCTGTCCTGTCAAAGGACAAATCTTCCTGTCAAAGAGATACGGCCACCCTTTCTCAAAACAGCTGAGTCCCTTTGTTCTCTCTTTGACCTGGATGTGAGCAGGTGTAAGTGTAGCTCAAGAAAATCTGAATAAATCAGTACTCTTTGGTGATTTTTTTTAGAGTGCGGAAGTCCATATAGTGTTCTGCTGTCATAGGAGATACATATATATATATGTGAGTGCATACATAGGTGTAATATACTTGCATATGTACCACTGACATTTTAATTGGAGTGACAACATGTTCTCTGATAGGTCAAATTAGTAAACTAGAACAAGGAAGCTGGCGTGGTGGTTCAAATAATATTAGCTGTTCTTTTCAAATTCATAAATTTATTTTTTTTTTAAATTGCAAAAGGAGAAGAGAAAAACTAATTAAAATATCTGCTTTTCTAAGAAGTAACAGGCCCTAAATGTTTAAATCAAACAAATCTTCTTCCTTTTTGGTTAATTGTCAAGAGCGTTTTCCCACTAGTGCCTTGCCAAGTTATTTATCATCTCTGGGCACAAGAAATAGAAGTTAATAGAGTTCTATAGACTTTAAGGACGTTTGGATCCAATCCTGAATCCACGTTTTTTAACTGATTGATCATTTAGTTAATCATTTTGGAAGCTTCCCCAAAAAACCAAAAAGAAAATTGAAGTACTAAAGCATTTTTTCACATCTTCATTTTCAAAATAGAATGAGAAAAAACACTTGGAAAATTATCACCAATGGCAGTGAGGATATTAAATGCTAAATGTCACTGAAAATGAAACATCTGGGTGCTTCAGTTTCCAGGAAATAAAACCAACAGCATGCCTCTAATTTGTCTGAAACTTAACGACTTAAGTTTATCATTAAGTCTAACATTTTCAGTTTATAGCAGCACTGTTGATGTCCTATAGTTTCAGTGCATTACAACTAGTGAGAATGATAAATCCATGTATCCAAAGTCAGAAATATCATCACCTTCATCCAGGTATGGCAGATCAATTCACATTTTTCATCTGTTTCTGCACAGCCGTATCATGAACGGTAGTGATTGGCACGCTGCAATAAAAAGGGTTTCTGCAATTTAGCTGACATCGTAAATTCGCTGAAAAAAATTGCAGCAATAGAGCAGTAAATAAGGTTTGAGTATGACCCCTTCAACAGCTTTCACCCTCCATACTGAGACCCCTGCTATGAACAGCTTCTATAGCCTGTAACTATTGTCAGTCTTTTGCTTCCAAGATTGAACCATTCTCTGCTTTTGTGTAGATATATGCATATTTTCAGCATTAAAGCCGTTCTTTAACATTTGTTCTCTAATTTTAATATGGTGAAAAATAAAATCATTGGCTAAGATGCAAAGACTTAGTTTCAGTATGGAGCTGAGTATTTTAGGCTTATAATAGAAGTATAGTATAAGCAAGTTTTGCAGTTTATTTTTAAATCAGCCACTTCAGTTCTATTTTTCTCTTTTTTTTTTTTTTTTTTTTTTTTTGTTATATAACTGTCTTAACCAAAACATTTAAGTAAAAGGAAATTATTTAAATTTGGAGTCTGTTTGATACTTTTACTAAGATCGCTGAGCAAAAGCATGGAAGACATTCTGCAGTATTTTTGTAGGCTTTAAAGGTGGTTTTTAAAAAATAGAAATGAATAATGAAGTTTAGAATCATGTGACATAGATCCTGTCATTTAAGATTTCTGCAGTTAGACTAACTTCTGCACCTAATTTGTAGAGCCATAGATGAATGAGAAAAAAAAATCCAACTGTATTATATATTTCTATTACTTTAGACTTTATAAGAATAAATCTATAAAACAACCTGTGAACAAGCTCTGCAGCTATATTTCTGATTTCCCAATAGGTCACAGTGAAGATGAGATGCTATACAAAAGGAGAACAGCTAAAGCTTAAAGTGAATACAGAACTGTATTACTCAAAGAATACTTTGAATGTGATTTGTCTCACTTAACTTTGTCTATGGTTTGTCAGGTGTCCACTCTAAAGTAGTTGCTCAATCAATGAAGTCTGTAGTGAATGAAGAGAAACTAGTAACTCCTGATGACAGTTGACCTATTCTGCAATAAATATCTGATAGGTGGCATGAATCATCCATGAGAGGAAAATATCTTTCTTCATTTGCAGTATTCTTAACTAGCTAAGAACAGAACTCTCTAGCGTTCATCAGGCTAAAGTTGTATGAGATTCATCTATGATACTATGATGCTACATGCCTAGAACTAAAGCTGAAAATGGGCCTGCTTTCAGTATAAGATCAAAATCTTGTTGAATGAAAAAAGTGCAATGAGGCATTTTATGTATTTCTCTCAGCTTTTAGTTGCCAAAGGCAAAAGTATTCGCATTAGATTGTGGACATTAGTGTCATCTCTTTCTTCTTGCTCCCTCTTCTTTTAATTCCACATCACCTGCACAGCATGTCACAGGAGTAAGTTTCCACTAGACTTTCTAATTGTTGGGTTTTCTTCTCACCAAGCGAACAGGTGATGTTTCTTAGAGGCCACCACTATATTATTTTTTGTATGAATTACAATTTTTTAAGCATTTCAGAAGAAAAAGCTGTAAAGAAAAGATTGAAAACCCTCTGATAAACAGAAAATATTAAAATAAAATTGAAAAGTTTTATCTTTCTCTTCATTTGCAGTTTTTTCCTCTTATTTTTCAATAAGTTTATCCTTCACACTATTTAGAAAAACTTGGATTTGTACTAAGATCCCATGTGTTGACAATTTTTGTCATAGAAAAGAAATCATAATGAAAATACAGAGTACAAAGAATGTAATTCCAGTTATTCATGGTAAATGCATTTTTGGTTTTAATGTTTCCCTTACAGGTACCTTTTCCAAGTGACTAAGGTATAAAAAAGATATCGTGTAATACTGTTAAAGGATTTCTATTACTAATTATTTTTAGTGCTTCAATGTGTTGATAAAATTAATGAAAAGTTTGCTTAAATGAGAAATTATGACTGAAATCAAGTTAATAAGACTTCTTTGATAGATCAAAAGACATTTTTATTTGGCATATTTTTTTTGCCAGTTCCAATGAAACACCAATTGATTAATAAAATGCAGACAAATATACTATTTCTGAATTCTCTGATCATTTAGCATATGATAAATTAAATATTTTATATAAAATTTTAATGTGTAGACATTAATATGCTTATTCATGTTTTGATAACGTATAGTCATACTAATGCTCTCCATATATTCTTTACATATCTAATATATTCAGAAAAGCATGTATTTGAAGGGTTGAAGGTGAACTGTGTTGCAGTTTGGTCAATTACTGCACCACTAAAAGGGCTGACATCACACACAATTTCTTCTATTGTTGGTTGAAGCTCAGGGCTTAAATTAATCATCATCCTGTCTCTGAAAGTTGGCTTTGCCATGTTTGTTCTCCTTGTGTGTATTTTAATAAAGAGCTAGTCAGTGACTCAAATGACACGTCCAAATACATAATTGCTCTGAGAGCAACAGAGAAGGTAGAGGCAATTAAATTGAAAGTCATTTTTTCCTTTTTCAGTGATGGAGGAAAAAGGCCTATCTAGCCAACAGTATAATTTCAACCACAGTATTTTTTCCTTCCAATAGGGCATCTATGATGTAATGTGCCTTTATTTCTGTATTGTTAAAATTTATGAGTTCTTCTCAATAGGCAGACTAAATAGTGAACTTAGCTCCCTACATTAGGTTCCTGATATGTTCCTAAAGAATAATCAACATAAAGCTCTGCAAGGAAGTGGCTGAAATACACATGCTTCCTTTTTAGATTGTATAATCTGTTTTGAATTATGACAGAAGTAGAGAAATGTAGGATCACAGTCAAAAAGTACTAGGAAAACCTAAGCCAGTCCTTTCTAGAAGGATTCATCAGTGTGGTTATTCACACTCTTCTTGGAAAATTCTACGTTCCACATGGACAGCTGATGTCTGATATACCCCACCCCAACTTATTTACTCATTCCAGCACTGGTTGTACTCTTTTGTATTCTTAAACCTATCAGACTGCACATTATTTATTTCAAGCACGAAAGGTTTACCCCTCTCCACCACTGCCAAGTTTCTTTCCAGAACACTTTTGTCATCAGAATTTCTTTTTCATGGGTTCTGCAACACATTAAGTGAATTAGTTCTCTCCACATAAAATTTTCATGACGCATCCTTGCCAAAATTGACCTTGTACACTGTCCTATTATTTTAATTAGACTTACCTGGACTGATATTTCCCAGAAGATTAATAGCAGAATCATTTTTAAAAAATGGTCTATGTATTTCCAAGATATGTCAAGAAAGTATCTATTATGGCACATATGACAAATTAAGGAAGATATTAAGGAGACCAGCATTATTAATGTCATAATGAATAAATAAATAAAAGATGCAAAACCAAATGTTGTTTTGCAGCACTCGAATTAATGAATCCCTCACGTCTCTCCATTATAGTAGTTCCCTTTCACACTCATAACTCTCCATATCTCATGATGTCCTGATTAACCCTTATGGCTTACTCCCACAATGTCATGAGTTCCCTATTGTCACCTAGACACATGGTACACTTCATTTTTTTAGCAAAGAGTCAGGTCAAGACACTTCCTGTTGAAGATATATTGATGTGCACTATCACTTGGGTGTCTTACCACTGTTCGCATTTCCACCAAGTACTGACAAGGGTACCTCTCCTCTACCTAGGCACCACCTTATGTGACATTTTCTGAAATAAAATCAATTTAAGAACTAACTTCTCAGCCAAAATTGGTTGAAATTTACCTAACAATTCTCAACTGCATAAAGAAAACAAGACATAAACAGACATAAAGTCTGATCAGCTCATTGCTAAATTGTAGACCTGAGGTTGAATAATGATTCTATTGAGTAATGATACAACAAACTGGAAAGTTTTGATGGTATAATGTTTTGTTGTTATTGTTATCTCATTGCTTTCACATTGTCTTCTGTGTATGGCTCTCTTTGGATTAGAATATTTTGTCAAAAACTGTAACATAGTACTAGAGAAAGTTCAGATATGACTTAGCTTGAGCTATGGCATGAGACATGTTTCCCAGTGGAATGATTTAAATTTTTAATTCTTTCAGGTGGGTGACCTCTACTTCTCTTTATATCATTGAAATGGAAATGCCTTATCCTTTGACATGCTGCAGTTTAGACAATTTCAATCGTCTTAATTCATATCACCTTTACACCCTCTTTCTTTAGTCAATTAATGATAAATAGATTACAACACTCCTCTAATTTAGGACAGCAAAGCCAACTCTTGTTATTAGTCAAAAGAACCTTTCACCTCAGAAATTGTCTTGAGACAATTCCTGTTGACAGATGCTTTTTAACAACATCTCATTTGCCTTCTTTCCTCATAGGTTTCTCCTGCACATTATTTAGCAGGATGGCAAACTGACAGTTCATAGAGATATGTAGCCATTAGCTATATTGCTATAGATGTTGATCTAACCTGAGAAAGCAGATTGAGACAATCCTTAATTGAGTACACCTTCATTTTCAGAAGCTTCATGAATCATGCTGAAAGTGCTGAATAACAAGCTTTCATCCTGTTTGGACATGAGGCAGTCTTTACGTCCCATGTAGTATCTTCTTAAATAGAGCATGGAGCCTAGCAAAATTTTTCTTTAATGAACTATAAAGTTTTGAAAAGTCCACCAGTCTAAGACTGGAACAGACAAAGTCAGTGATGGAGAAAGACATTATCTATTTATAGAGACACTGATGGTCCAAAACTCATTATATGTGCTTCACTGATAAACACAGCAGTTCCTTCTTGGTTCGAATACTAACTGCAGGCTTCTCCCAGACTTACTAAGTAACAACTGTGATTATGATATTTCCTAATTTACCTTAGTGTTCTGAGTGATGGCAAGAACTGCTTCTAAGGAGAAGACTCTTTATTTTACTTTTTCTTAAATAAATTTCAATTTTGAAAATGGGCCAAGGTCAAATTTAAATCCAGTTAAAAAATTGTCTATGGACTCTGTAAACAAAATAAAAAAGTTAAACCAAAAACATACGAGGAACTGTCAAGAAATTTTTTTGCAATCCAGAAGGGATCCAATAGCATTGTATAAGTATTCCCAGGATAAATCTCAAAAAGCAGGACTAACACACAAAATCTGTGCACTCATAAGGCTAATTCTCTTAAATTTTTGTAGTGAAATGATTCACAGCTGTGCCATATCATTGCTGATTTTTAAAAGGTCCTGTATAGTATACAATATTTCATATATAATTGAAAAATGTTTATGCAGCATGCTGTCTTCAACAGTACCAGATTAGTTACTTAACTGATATCTCTGCTTATGAAATGATAGAATAAATCACACTGTGAATTTAAATTTTAATTTCTAGATATGAGTGACTGATCGCTAACTTTTTTCTTAGGATCATGCAATTAATCCAACATGTAGTATATTTAAATCACTAGTCTGTTTATCCAAATGGAAAAGAGATTTACTTGATTTTACATGTAATCTCTTCAGTATTAAGACTTGAATTTTTTTCTTACAAATTTTCCTGCACTAGTGGAAAAGACTTTGGTGGAACCCAAAAAGAAACTATAATTGCTTTTCATGTAGGAAAAAGATCTCTTTTGTAAACCATCGGAAATCAGTGTGCCAAACGGGGGAGTACCTTTAGAGAAATGATGGTTCAGGAGAAAGTTCTTTAGTAAAATTAATTTAATTGCCAAAGAACATCATTAAGGACAAAATAACTAGGACTGTAATAATGAAACTTTTATAAGACCTAATAAAGAATAACATTATCAATTCAGGGAGAATAGAAAGGAGCTAGATAATCTTTGAGACTGGAATAATAGAGGGATGATACTGAGGACTGCAGAGTAGAAGGTTTTTAACAGAGGGGCAATGGCCCAACAGTCAATAATCTGGAAATTATAAAGCATGAGAAGGAAGATAAATGACAGAGGGATTACAAATGATACAGCTATGAGAACATACACAAAAAAATGTACTTAAGCAAAAATAGATGTAGATGAAAGAGTAAGTTTGAAGTTGGGTTTTTCTTGATAACACTTCTAGGAAAGAAAAGAGTTCATATTCTGACACCGTTGTTTATCTTAACATGAACATCTGTTGTTTATCTGAAATATTAAGTGACCTAACTGGAATATATCTTTACACGAAATTTAAAATTATAACAATAAATAGCATTTTTCCCAGAATGTATTGCCTACTCTATTTGCTGGAAATTACCCAAATTTGTGTGATTAGGATTTCAGCAGGCAAATTGATCATTGAAATAAATTGCTAGAAAAGCATTTCTTTCACCCTGGTCACATCTTTCAAGTCAATTTGCCCTTAGTGGATTTTCAGAATATTTTCTTAACATGTATTATTCAGTTACTATCTGTAATGAAATCCAAATCCAATCAGAGTTCTCTTAAATATGAACCTGTCCTTTTCTACTTCCTGAAACTAGAGAAAATATTTTCAAACTGAGGGAACACAGCACCTTATTGAGAACAAAAAGAGACACTATGTTTTTCACAGTCTCCCTTAAAAGTGCCCATTAAAATTGCTAAGCCTGCTGAAAAAAGAGGATGAAAGTTAACTTAAATAATTAAACATACGTAGGGCATCTCACCAACATGCTGCACTGCCTTTCAAAATATTTATTTGTGAAGAGCTTTTCACAAGTGAAACCTTGGGTCACTGTGTCTTTGTGTCTTCTGTTGAAAAATAAATAATTCAACAAGTAATGTCCTGGCTACATGGTAAAGAAACATACCCATTCCGTGGAGAAATAGGGACACATCAACTGTGTACAGAGAATTTTTTCTTTTCTGATGAGAGAAGAAAAAGAAACCAAGAAAATTGAGTCCAGTGAGACCCTCTCAGTTTTTTAGTACAGATCTCCCTCTGTTTTATTCTCTTTTATTCTATTATTATAAATGTGTAATATGTATGACATTACCTGAAAAGAACTTTCTACTTTCAGTTTATGAAAAGTCATAAATTCTCTATATATCATTTAAATACAAAGAATTCAGTGCTGCCTCCAGACATCAAATATCAACTCTTAACCTCCATCTCCTTAGCTTCTTGTGGAGTCTTTTTTTGCAAGCTTATTCACAGCAATAGTAAGAGCAGGTGAAATAACCTATAGCCTCTAGTGTCAAGGCTCAGGATAGCAGATTTTTCTGTACCTTCTAGCTACTTAGTATCTTAGTATTTTATTTATTTTTCTTTATCTTGAGAGAATAGGTGTATGTCAGTAGCAGTATTCTGGAAGAAAAAATGAGGGCACAGGAGTGCAAAGGAGAATGATGTTTGGTTCCTGCCAGTTCAGTGTCTCTGTGCATCAGTGATTCCTTCTCCAGTCTAAAACATGAACGAAGATGGAGAGTGAAATGTTAGCATTGGCAATCTGGGCTATACGTCATGCACAAGGCTTTAGATGGGATCCTCCAATTCTGGGTTCTGCTGGGTGAAAATTCTATGGAGAGGATATTACTAAGGTCCTTTTGGGCAAAGGGTTTGGTAAAATCCTGCTTGTTAAATCCTAACATTTATTTAAAACTCCATATTTTTAATCTCTAATGGATAGACCCAGTTGTCCCCCATCAAAGTACTTCCATGCTGTCCTGGTTTGAGGTAAAACAGAACTAATTTTTTGTTCAGTGATTTTACTTTTTCAGCTGGGTCTCTTCTAACTAACTAAACTCTGCATTAACAGCATTCATGTTCAGAAACTGTTCACTCTCACAGTGATAAGACCTGATTATACCCAGGAATGGTATGCAGAGAGACCCTTGCTTATAATTGTTGCTATAACAACCAAGGTCAGGCAAATTTGTTATTTGCCCCATTGGAGGGTGAGAAGTGGAAAAGCACTCCTGTAGGGAAGAACGGACAGGAGACTCAAAACTGACCAACAGAATATTTCATGCCATCTGCATCATGCTCAGTATAAAAGCTGAGGGAACAAAGGGACAACTCTTCTTCCTTCAATGGAACCTTTCTGTTCATCTGCCTTTCATCCTGATCTGAGTGTTCCTGACTCCAGATCTGGAATCAGGCTCCTGTCCATCACATCCAGCCTGGGACATTCCCCTGTGCCTGCTGGTGATGTGATTGATGATCATCCTGGGAACTTGATAAGGTTTTTTATACACTGTATACTTTTTTCTTTTTTTTTTCCTTTTCTTATTATTATTTATTATTCATTATTTCATTATTTATTTATATTTTTATTAAAGTAGTGTAGTTTTGTCTAAACTCATAAATCTCTTTTTTATCTCTTCTCCTCTTTTTTCCTTGGAGGGGGGAAGGAGGGACCATCTGTCATTCTGATTGGTCAATCAGGTCAAAACCACAACACATGCTGAGAGAATTTGGTTTGATCATCCTTGAGAAAAAAAAGGCTTAGAGGAGGTTTTATCACCATGATCCTGGAATTTTAAAAGTGGCTGCAAAGAAGATGGAGACTTTTTGCAAGGAGTCACATGGAAAAAGCTTGTAATAGGGACAAGTTACTTCTGGAAAGATTCTGATTGGACACAAAAGGAAAATTTTTCACAAGGACAATGAGCGATTGGAATAATCTCCCCAGGGAAGTGGTAGATTTCCACATCATTGACAACTCTAAGATTCAGCTGGACAGGGTGTTGGGCCTTCTTGTCTAGACCATGCTTTTGCCAGGAAAGTTTGGACCTGGTGATCCTTGAGGTCTCTTCCAAGCTAATATTTTACAATTCAGTGATTCATGCAGAGCATAAGGACAGTAGAGGGAAGGTTGTGTAGTGTATGTCTTTATATGCATTGGTGATTATATCTGATTTTGTTTCATAACTAACCACAGGGATAAAGAAATATTTTTTACAGTTTAAGCTCAGATCCCCCTCCCCATTCCTGCCAACAAAAGGAAGACATCACGTAAGTCCACACAATTTCCTTCAGGCTTATCAGTAATTTGGCAATAGGAAACCATATTGTTTGAAACAGTGCTGTTTGTAATATTTCTGACATTTTAA
This sequence comes from Scolopax mira, assembly GCA_004320125.1. Taxonomy (NCBI): domain Eukaryota; kingdom Metazoa; phylum Chordata; class Aves; order Charadriiformes; family Scolopacidae; genus Scolopax; species Scolopax mira. The sequence goes on from BJBW01002585.1 coordinate 222,121, forward strand.
TTACATTGTTACTCTCTTGTTTCTTCTGAGATGAAATTCTACACAAAATTTGAGGGAAAGGAATTGTGTCACAGAGAACGTGACATTTTCTGAGATAAAGTGTCATAAGAAAAGCTGCAGAGTGGAAAAATACTAGCAGATTTCATTAGCTTTGTTCAGTGTTATACCTAAATCTGTGAGGCCACAAAGGAAACTTGAACCTCTAGATATTTTATAATCTTTTGGATCTAAAATTATAAATTCTCAGGGAAATCCTACACCAGGCAACTGAAGTAGGAATCTTTTAGCTAAGCAAAATAGACCGGTTTGATTTGAACCACTTTATGTGGTAAAATGACCCTTTTCTCAGTGAGAAGAATAGGACTGTAAAAGATTCAAAGAAGAAGCCATGCACAACATTTCTTTCTGTATTAAACACTCCAGCTTCTGAAGACACTGAAATCTTGAGGACAACTGCTTAGCTGCTGTCTATATGTAACTGAAATTGAAAGTAACCTTAAATGTTATTAGAATAAGGATCTGAAACAGCCTTTCCAGAGGTCATAGTGTGAAAGAAAAAAATAGAAAAAAATCCACCTACCTAGTTTTAAGATAGAGTCTGCATCTCTCCTGCCCTGAAGGACTGTTATGACAGATGGAGCCTACAGTCATGGACTAAATGAACTCAACAGATGTTCTAGAAGGATGGTTTACAGACTAAGGAAATGAAATCTGTGTGTATATATCAAAAGACAGGAAAGGTGGTGGTGATTAATTGGGATGTGTCAGAAAGTGTGGGACCTGAGCATGATGTAGATGGTATAGAATAAGGGGTGGATATTGGGTGGGTGGTTTTGGATGGGATAGAGTTAATTTTTTTCCTAGTAGCTGCTATAGTGCTGTGTTTAGGATGAGAATAGTGATACAACATAAATGTTTTAGTGTTTGCCGATGAGTGTTTATACTAAGTCAAGGACTTTTCAGCTTCTCTTACTGCCCTGCAAGTAGTCTGGAGGTGTGTGAGAAGCTTGGCGGGGACACAGCCAGGACAGCTGACCCAAACTGTCCAAAGGGATATTCCATACCATATGACATCATACTGAACAATAAAACTGGAGGTAGTTGGCCAGGGGGTGGTGGCTGCAACTCGAGGACTGGCTCAGCATCAGTCAGCGGGTGGTGAGCAAGTGTATTGTGCATCACTTGTTTTGTATATTATTTTATCGTAATTATTATTTTTCCTTGCTTTTCTGTCCTATTAAACTGTCTTTATCTCAACCCATGGGTTTTACCTTTCTTCTGATTCTCTCACATCCTGCTGGGGGCAAGTGAGCAAGCAGCTGTGTGGTGTTTAGCTGCCTGCCGGGTTTAACCACAACAGCTATTTTTATGAAAAAGATTTTATGCTGTAGTTATTCCCATGATATTGGAAGACCAGACTCCATAATTACAACAACACTTTCTGACACTCCCAATGCTCAGACAAGGTGTTCCTGTAACCTGTTAGTTTGTCCTGACACTATTTCAAAGCTTCTGGGGCTCTAAGTATCCTCTAGGAGTTTGGAGAGATGTGTGAAAGTGCATTGGGGAATGATTCAGCATGAAGAGAGGTTGTGCTTCATTTAACCTGTCCATCACCCCAGTTGCCTCTGGAAAGCAGGACCCTGCCAGGCAGGCTGCTGACTGCAGTACCCTCTGTGAGCAATGGGGCTGTTCAGAGGCCAAGGCTGAAATGTGTCTTCTTCTGGCCACAGCAATAACAGATTGGCCTGAGGAGACAGGAGATACTTTAGCAAAACTGGTCCCAGACCAACAAATTAAACAAAACCCTATTTAGATCCTACTGCGTAGATGGTACAAGTACAGAAACATTAGTGTGTGCACTCCAGAAAGATATGCTCTCAATGAGCAGAGACTTGAATTCTGTTACACTTTCAGTCTCCAGATGGTTGTAAAGTATAGCCCTTAGTAAAATTCATTGCTAAGTCTGAGCTGAAAGTAATAGCTACCAAAGAAATGAGCCTAGCTACTTAACTAAATGAGGGTGATGTACAAGGAGGGAAATCAGATCCCTTCCTCTATAGGAGCACCCTGCTTTTTAATATCAGCAGTGAACTGACTTCATTCTTACTTGTCTTTTCTGAGTCAAAAGTAGCAATATTAACTTTGCCATCTGTTCCTGCTGTTTCCCATACCCAGCACTTTGTTCCCTTTCAAATCGAGCATCAGCCAGACAGCCAGCCCGTGGCCCCAGACCCATCTTCATCTCAATAATAGATGTGGTTGCTATGGCTGGGTGGTTTGGATGGATACAGCTGAAGGTCACTGGCTGGACCACTCTCATGCAAGGCCCAGGTCCAAGGCGCACAAAGGAAACCCTGATATAACTCATCCACAGAAATGGAAAATGCACTGTGTCCTTGCAGAAGCCCTCCTCAAGCAAAATATACAGAAACTAGATAAATTAAGGTGGAGACCCTGAGAAAAATAAGTACTGCCTACAGCTGCTACAAAATGTGTATATTAGAGTGTTATGTGTGTTCTCTATATGTGTTAGAGAATTTTTCAATTATATATCTGTATAATAGGCTAAGATATTAGAAGAAAATATCTGGTTTTTTAACTTTCTTAATTGCCAAACCTAATTATTTTGATCTTTTCTAACAACAGCTTTACAATTTCTTGCTTTGAAATAACTTTGTTTTTCAATCAAGCTAAATACATTCAATTTTAGCACAATCAGTTTTTTAGCTCAGTGAAAAATAAAAAATGAATAAATATATTTTATTTGAATCAAAGATGTTTTGAATTTTCATTTTACAAAGCCTTAGATTTTGATGCTTTATTCTAATTTAAGATAGATAATTTTTCTTCAGTAAATCCATTTTCAAGTAAAAGGGGAGAAGCTTTCTTCCTCTTTTCCTCCCCAGGTTGTCCTTACAGCTGTAATTCAGATAGAAGCTGTGTACGAGAGAGTATCACTATTTGTGTATTATTCGGGTTATGGCTACTGGGACAACCTCGTTCCAGATTCCAAGTTACTGAAAGATGTATTATTTTATTACGTCAGGGACGTCTCAGGGCCTTTTACTGAGATGCATATTTCAATTTCTTTTTCATTCTCTGAGAAAGGCTTCTACATTGTGTGCAAACGTGGAAGAAAACAAACAGTATGTTATCAAAATAAATCTCACTCAGCTGAAAAAGGCCGAATAGAGGTTAATCCAATTACTTAATGGTTGTCTCCTTTTGCCTCTTCCTTCAGGCAGCTGTGCTTTTACATGTTCTGCTTCCCCTTCCTTCACAAAAGAAAAAATTCTTCATTGTGTCCTCTCATCCAAATATTTATCTGTTATGGAGGGACAGAAATATGCTTTAAAAATGTACATGTAGTGTTAGAATTATTCATCTACAGAATACATTTATTTTTTCATTTAGAGTCAACCAGTCATTGCTCTTAAATGTTTTTGACTTATTCTTGAGGTCAGACAGACCTCTTATTGAATTAAATATATAGGAGGAATAGCATTGAAAATTTGATCAATAACATTAATTGATTTGATCAATAACTTTAATGCTTGACTCCAGTAAATACATGACTCCAGAGAACACAGGATAAATAGCTGTAGGAGTCAAATAAATATTCTTAATAGAACTCTAATTAGAACAAAATTTAATGAACTGCATGTATATTTTCAACATCCCTGCTTCAGGGAAATTGAATGTGCTAACTCTTGCTAGCACCATCCCTCTGGGAGTTTAATGCACAACCAGTAAGCTGCCCAAAAGTATAACTGACCTACAGGGAGGGAGGGCAGCAAGGGAACAGTGAATGGCTGGGAAACAGAGATGGCTGGGACAATTAATCTTTGGCATGCGCTTGTACCTTGTGGAATAATTATTCTGCTGCATTTAGGATATGCCAAAACGTTCATATGTAGGGTCAGGTCTCCTCTGTCATCCTCTCAGCGAGGGCCATCACAGTCCATCCTTGGTAGTGTCCCCTGGCACTATTTATTCCTCAGTCACCCTGACCCAGTATTCCTCTCTCCCTGCACTAAAATTACAATATTTGTGCTATAGGCATTGTCCAGAATAGCTTCTGCTTGATAGCATATTCAAACACTAAAACCAATCATCTTCCTTGGCAAATGAATATGGAAAACTTCTTTACTCTGTCTGTTTTTACTGTCATTCACTCAGTGAGCAAAATTTTAAGTTATAACAATGGGACTAGGAATACAGAAAACTCGTTTTAAAGGAATCTCTATAAGATTTGAGGAGATCAACTGGATGACTAAACTACAGCATTGGTGAAACACTTGCTGGACCACAAACTACCTCAAAGTTGTGGTTCATCGATTCAAACTTCAACAAAGACAAGTTCTAGTGCCTCAGGGCAGAAAATACCCCATGCAACAGTGCAGGGTAGTGACTGGCTGGCTGGGTAATGTTTCTGCAAAAAGAAACCATGGGGATCATGGTAGGAAACAAGTTAAATATGAGGCAGCAGTGTATCCTTGCAGTGATGGAGGCTAACAGCATGCTGTGCTGCATTAACAGGAGTATAGTAAGTGGGTTGGGGAAAATGACTATTCCCCTGTGTTGGCACTTGTGAGGAGGGATGTGGTACCCTATCTCCAGTTTTGCCACCCCAATACAAGAGACAAGATGTGCAGACAGGCCAATAGGCCTGTAGTGTGACAGGCCAAAGGCCAGTAGTGTGGTTACAGGCTTGAAATACATGGGGCAATAATGGGAGAACAGGGTTTTTTTTTCAACGTTGAAAAAGAAAGGCTAAGAGTAAAGACTAACTTCAATCTGTCACAACTTAAAATGTGATTACAGAGCAGGCAAAACCAGGTTCTTCTTGAAGGTGCAGTGGTCACAACTACCAGCAAGAGGAAAAAAAATCCCCAACAGAGCAGTAAATGCCAGAACAGAGAGGAAGCTCCATCCTCAGAGATTTTCAAATTTTCACTAGTTCAGTCAGTTCTGGAGCAAAATGACATAACCTTGATAACAGTTCAGCTCTGCGCAGGAGATAGGGACAGATCACCTGCAGAGCTTCTTTCCAACCAGAATAACCCTGTGATTTCCCCAGCCTAAATTCCAGCTCTGGTCCTGGTCTGTGTAACATTAAGTAATGCAAGATCAGTTCCTACCACAGTAAATCAGCAAGCAGGTCATTCAAAGAGGGGCTATATGGCTTCCTCCTCATTGCACAGAGGTTGTGAAATGCATAAAATGACAGATGTTCTTTCAAGGATTTAGCAAGGGTGATCTACCCAAGGACGTGCAAGTCTACGGGAGATCTGGAAACGGAACTAAATACAGGTTTCCAGCCAGCTCTCTGATTAATCAGCTACCTGTTAGCAGTATGGTAGCTTCAGCTTCTACAGAAATAGGCCAGCTGAAGCGATGCCTTCCATCTGCACACCAAATTTTTTTACATGGACCAACAGTAATCAAAAACACAAATCTTCAGAAAACTAAAAACTTTACAAAAGAAACCCTGACATTATGCCCAATTCTTCTTTGTCTTTAAGTATGCATTTATGTTCTTGACAAAAGTCCAGCAGCATAACAATAATGCATTCATGTTCCGCAGCAGTCTCAGTGCTGGGGTCAGACAGGGCTGCTCAGGGTTGTGCCACCTCAGGGCTGGAAAACACCTGGATGGATCTGGCACAGCCTCCCTGGGCAGCGTGTGTCTCTGCCTGTCTGGCCTCAAGGAGAAAACTATGTTTTCAACTGTTGTAGAACTGAAAAGAAACAATACAAAGAAACAGCTGACCTTGTCTTTCCACATCATCAAATTTCCTAGAAGGTCTGCTGAGGTACCTGTACAACAAACACTATTATTCCACCACAAGAAATGGCTGTGTTGGGAATAACTGTGATTAAAAAATTAAAAACATTAAGGAGGATGCTTGTTCAAATAGGCAGGTTATACAACACATATCCACATGCTGCTGTAGGAGAGAAATTTTTACTCCAAATGCAAAGTCCAAATATCAAAATGAGACACAACAGGTAGCCATTACTTTCAGGGGAAAGAGACGTTTCTTTCTCTCTGATGGTTTTGAGACACATAGAGCAATGTTGTACCACCCTTCAATTTCCCATACAACATTCTATGAAATCCAAACTTCAGTAACATATACCCCATGTCAGGACTTACTCTACTTTTCCAGTCGAAAAGGAGATGACAGAGGATGTGCTGACAGTAAATCTCAGCTTCAGTGAGAATAGGAATGTAAGCTTTTTTCTGGCCTGAGGACACCAACTCCTACTGAGAATAAAAAATCAACATGAGACCAGGAATAAACGTACAGAAGTCAAAGTCACTATCATTTACTGCTGTTTTAACTATAGAAAAAACATGGTATTGAAGAAATGTTATTTTCAGTACACTCAGTCTTTAAATGTGATTTGCAGGCTGGCCTTTGATGTTAGGTTTGTTTCATGCCCATTTCTTACTTTATACCTGCAACTAGACAAGAACTATGGATCACCACCAAATGCATAAAAATTCTCCCATTTTAAGTCTTAGAGCTATGATTTTCAGACCTGGCCTACTGACTGGATTAGGTTAGAAGATCAAGCAAAGTCACAAACTCCTGCTGCTGCAGAGTCTTTGAGGTCTCTTTCCTGTCATATTAAATCGTGGCAGAGAATTTTAAAAGAGATTTGAATGAGTGTCCTTCAGCAATATTACCTTTGAGTAATTTTCTGAATATTATTTCTGCATCTTTAAAGTTACCATTTCATAATATTTATTTAGCTTATGTGCTTCAGGTTAATACAGTATTTTGTCTGGTTAGTTATCAAAAACCAAATTCTACACATAAAATATTTTAAAAGTTACTGCTCTTAAAAAACTACTGTCAAGTTATTATATTCCAAAGATGATCTTTGGTTTTATAATCACTGTGTCCACTGGAAAAAGAATCTAAACATATTTTTTAAGAAAATCCATGGCCATTGATGAAACAATGGAATACTAACAAGAACCAGTATCAATTTTATTTTGTCCTTTCCTGAGAGCAGGTGGTCTAAACATATGAGCATATTGCCAAAACATCTGATAATCAGAACACGTAGCTCTCCAGTGATTAAATTCTTAATCAGATCTGCAGGACACCTTTTATCAGCTTTGAAACAATTTATTTTATGTGGCTTGGAACATAAGTAGTTTTCTCAATTCCAGAGAAAGATATATTATTTTACTAGAACAATTTTACATCATTGGGATTAAAATGAAAGAGTGCAGTTACATTCCTGGCAAAGAAAGAGGCTTATTTAAATCAGCTAGTGACAGCACTTACAAGATACTAGGTTGTAGAATAATTTATTATTAAGCACTTTTTTTTCAGACCTGCCAATTTCAGCAGCTCAAGAGCCATGAGTCAGTTTCCCAAAAACTTCATTATCTTTAAAATTATGAGATTTATTTTATCTAATTTAAATGAGACTTCACTGATCATGCCATCTGTCAACCAGTCTCTCAGAGTCACTTTTGGGCACTAAGTAAGTAAGTGATACTGAGGTCTTACAAAGTTCCTGCAGGTACACTGAAAACCACCAGTCAGGCAGAGCACCTGGTGGTGGAAAGACAGGGAAATGTCAGCACTTGTGTATCTTGCCCAATACAGCCAGCAGTCACCATCTCCACAGCTGGGAATCAATTGATACTTGCCCAAGAAGCACTATAAAGAAATAGGTAAAGCAAATGAGGTTCTTGGGGAATATTAGTCCCTATTCTGACTGATTAAAGATCGCTTGTAGGATAATGGAATGTATCATGGTAAGGGGCATGGAGTAGTTGCAGTGAGTAGGGATTATGATGGTGGAGAGGCAAGAAATGCTGTGCAAAAATCCAAAGAAAACTAGGCTTCCTCGGTTCCTCTGTCCACAGAATTATTTGTTTTAAGAATGGGGTTTTATTGTTAAATCCTTCTTGTGTTGTCCTCTTAGGCTACCTGAGAGTCAATTATTTCAGCCTTTCTCATCAAGTAGGAACTCATTTTAATTTTTTTCATTGATAGCTTAGGTCCTCACGGTACTCAGGGATGGTGCTTAATAAAAAAAGTCCCCTCAAAAACCAAAAGAAACAATCAAACAAAACAAACCAACTAAGTTTGAGATCCATTATAAAAAAAATCAATAAATAATAAAAAATGGAACTGGGAAGGATCTTGAGTAAGCAAGATAAGCCATGCCTAAACTATTGCCAGCTGTCTTATTTTTTAAAACCCTCCAATAACAGAGATGCAAAAACTTTCCTGGGTGTCCTGTTCCAGTGTTTCACTGTCTTTACCTCAGCCTTCCCAACATTTCCTGCACCAGTAGCTGGCATTGTCATTGCTAATGCACCACCTGAGAATAGCAGGAAACCTGTTAACAAGGTCTAGATGATCATTGTAGGTCCCTTCCAACTGAAATATTCTATCAACTTAGAGAAAGCGAGGAGCTATATTCCTTAGCCGTAACACAAAGGAGAATGATTTTTTTCGATTTACCCTAACTTTTGGTTACACTGAGAGAAAAGGACCTCACAAAGCTATCCTATCAATGAAATATTTTTACAGAAAATGTAAATGATTTGAGCAAAATTAATACAAAAGAGAAACAGTCTTGTTTACAATTCTTACCATAAGATCTACAGCTAAACAAGTAATGCAAATGCAATGTAGAAAAATTTTTACCGGCTACTGTTAAGTAACATATTTCCTTAGGGGGGAGATCTGCTTTCCTTCACTTTGATCTTACAAAAATCTTCATTGAAAAAGCTTTAAAATTTAGTCCATCATATTATTTTATGTGTTTTCTGGACAGATGCTAGCCAACACTCTTCTGTAAAAAACAATGTAAAGGCTCATTCAGAGACACCTTCAAAATGCCACCTACCTACAGCTTCCCAGCCTACTTCTTTTCACTGCCAACTGTTAAGAAATTTTAGGGATCTTATGCTGTGCCATTTCTTCTTTGACTGACAAGAAATACCACCCAGGATTTGGCCATGGACATACACATAGATGGGAGAGACTGAGACACAGTAGTGAAAATTCAATTAATAGGAGCAACATCTGATAAAAAAGCCCTTGTTACAATATTAGAAGGAAAGCAGCATTTGCATGTGTTTCATAAGACAGAACAATTTTGTTCTTGATTTAAACAATCAAGATTGCTGCAAGGGGAATTTAAATGCATCTACTATGACACCATTTCACTGTGATTGTTCTGAGGTCCCAATATCTGTCCTTCTACAGTACTTTGAAAGCAAAACCATTATTTATATGCAATTACTTTAGCCCAGGGAAGATATGCACTTAAAATGAAAATCCTCATAGCTGTAAACAGGTCTTACGGCAGCATTCACATACTGAATAAAACAATCTCTCTCATAGAAATTATGCAACTGATTTTTCAGCATCAGTGTGTTTTGTTTCAAATTTTGAAGAGAGGGCTTGTGTGAACGTATGCCTGATTATTTAATAGTGCAGAGATCCTTAGAGCTTTAAAAAGCAGCTAGAATAATACGGCTATGACTTTGAGCCTGACTTTGCAAAGTTCAGTCATCTTTTTATTATCAATATAAATGGCAAATGTGTTTGTCCTCCCCCTCTCTCAAAGAAAGCTGTAGCCCCAGATGAGCTGCCAAATTGTCAAGATCTCTCAACATACCTGCAGCCTCTTTCCTATTCCCTTTAACTATTAACCAGGGACTTTTGGCATACACTTTACACTTTCAACTGCCAAACAAGTGTGTTATCTTTCCTGTATGAGGTAAGGTATCCCTCCTTCTTAGGTCAGCAAAAGAACATTTAGGATAATCTAGGTTGGCAGGATAATTCCATGGTTTTGTGAGGTGAATTCCATTTTTTCAGTGGATCATCAAACTTCATTTTGTGTTGAGTCTCTGTTACAAAGAAAGTAATTACACATGCAAATAGGTAGATTACTTATGGAAATTACAGGTTACATGACTACCTGTTCATTTGCATGCACAATTACCCAAACTGAATAAGAAACCATGACAAATTTAATGCGTCAATTGGGTGTGCAATCAGGCATTCAGCTAGCTCACATCTAATTGAGCACACTTCGTTTTGAAAAGTATTTTCCTAGTTTTACGCTTACTTTTAACATTTTGGACGAAGGCTCTATAATTATTCTTTCATAATTATAAAATAAAACAAATGAAAATCATATCTGTCCACAAAGAACATACACAGAAGAAATGCCTATAAGTTTTTTTTTCCCAATTCAGCCTTGTCTAAAAACTACAAATGGTCCCACCAAGCCACAATGTTGGTGATATGATTAATCAGTTTACACACTCCATTCAACCACAATCTATTAAACTTTTGAGAAGTATTTGACAGAATGTCAAATTTTAAAAGGACCAGAATTTATCAGAAATCATATAGCAGATAACAGAAAGTGATAAAGTAGAATCAGAAGAGGCACTGAGAAATGTAATCAAGGACTATCAGAAGTATCTGATGGCCTCTGAGGACAAATTACACAGAGTAGGACCCTTTTTAAAACATAGAAAGACATAAACAATGTTTATAAAATGACTTTTTAAACTAAAACATGTAATGGAAAACAAAAATAGGACACGATTCTCTTTTTTTCATGATATATAAGGTAGAGAGCATAGGAAGAAATTACAGGCGGCAGGTCTAACAAACAAAAGGAAGCAAAGTTTTGTGCAGTTCACAATTAAATTGTGGAAAGTTTTGCCACTGGATGATTTGGATAGCACAAATACAAATCGGTCCAAAGGTTTTTTAATAAACCATGGAAGATCCACTAAGGTATTCTAAAATATGATGTTGGAGATGTGACTCTGCTTCAGCAAGCTCTTAATTCAGAATGCCAGAAGTGCAAAGAGTGCATCAGGAGAGGTGACACTTGCCCTTCTGTTTCTTGTAGTCTTTTCCTAAGCATGAAATGTTGTTCATGGTCAGAAACAGACACTAGTGTAGGTAGACCTTTGACCTTATCCTATATGGCTATATTTATATTTTTATTTATAATACAACTCTTGATCCTTTCCTTGGGAACTTCTGGCTAGTTGTCTTTTTCCTGTCTTGCATGCTGCTTTTATTTTCATCTAAGTATAGTCTTTATTCTCATTCTTATTGAGCCACTACCTAGATTTTCCAGACTATTTCTCCAATTTGTCAAGATCATTATATTTAAATGCATTTCCTCCCATCTTCTCTAGTAACAATGATTACCTGAAGGAATGGCTGATAGTATCTCTGAATCTTTCAACACCTGCACAGTTAAATTACCCTTAAAGCTCATAAAACTGACTGATGCCATATACAAGGGAATTATGGTATTTTAAAATTGTGATATAGATGTCTGGATAGATCTGGAAAGACAGTGTGTTATGGTTCCCAAAAGTCTACGTGATTTTCCTTGTATGCTGTTATTTTGCATAATATCACTATTATTAGTATGGAACTTCCTAAGAGTTGTTTCTGATCTGTTAATAAGATTGGTGCACCTACTGCTCTCAGTTTGTAGGCACCTGTTGAAGTAAGACAAATTTAAAAAGGAAAAAAAATGTTTAACATTAAATTAGTTTGAATGATCTCATATTGTACTCCAAGGTAGATTTTCCTTCTATTACCACATGCTAATACTTAGAGGTGCAAAAGCATGGATACACTAAATGCCGGGTCTTCAGCGGAAGACCCTAGAGCTTATTGTTTTCACTTCTGGCAGTCGGGCTGGGGAGGGAAAGGGCTGCTAAGTGCAAGATAATGTTGCTCCCTCTGAAGAGGAAAAGTGTATCGACTCTAAGAGAGTGAGTACCATGTTAAAAGGGCAGCTTGACCAGTGGAAACCTGAGTTTAGCAGGCTTAGATTGAGGCAGAGCACACGCGTATCAGTAGACAACACCCTGTGCAGATATCTTTTCAGGTACCTGAAAATGGGTGGCAGAATGGCTGAGTTGGGAGCCATCTAAACTAATCATTGAGAAACAGAAATGGAAGGACATTTTGGACACTTAATCCTGTGTGGCACCTCTTTTCATTAGGAAAGATAATTGCCTTCTCCTGAAGCTCCCATCTTTCTAAGGAAGAGTCAGTGCTTGTTAAAAAAGGAGGTCTGGAGCAGAGGGCTTGCACTGCTGCCCAAGCTCCCCGACTCCTTTTGTCTAACAGAACAGTATGCTAAGGCCTCTTTCAAAATCTATGATAAACAATTTGAGGAGTAAGGTATTTAGGGATGAAACTGCCAACAAGAGCATATCAAGAAGAGGTATTTTCATTCCCTTCCACTGAAAATACTATACCTGATATTAATTCACTTTTCAGGAATTTACCTGCAAGTAGGCTGCACCTGAGCTAAAGTTCACTCTGTCAGTTCTTCATTCCTGAAGTGAAATTAGCCCTAAAAAAATATTTAACTACTTTTCTCCTTAGAAGATGTTTTGATTCATATTCTATAACTCAGCCCCCAGGATGACTCTATCTGTGGTCTTCCTTGATACTTCTAACTTGTTTGAAAAAAGTAATTGGTAAGATTTGCCTTTTATAAAGTGTTTGATTTAGTACCACATGTGAGTCTTATTATGAAATTAGTCTCTTATAAACCAGTAGAGAATACATTAAATGGATTAAGAACTCACTATTTGGCAGATGCCCAAATGCAGCTGTCAATGGAGAGTCATCTTGAAGTGAGGAATGTTCTAACAGGATGATCCCTTTGCAGGGATTAATTCAATAATGTTTTATTAATGTTGTTGAATAATACACAATATCACTGCTGGTAAAATGTGTAGATAACACATAGATTGCTAGGACAGCAGATAACGATGATGAAGACATTCAACATGTCAATCTAGGCCTATTCATACAAATCTTTTTAAATGCCAAGTGTCTCTAGACAAAAGCATCTGGACCATGCCTGTGAAATTAAATACTGCATATGGAGAACAGATACTCAGTGAGAACCACACAGGATGAGCAACTGAGTATGACTTCAGGGCTGCTCTCAATCCCTTCATCCCTCAGCCTGTATTTGTGTTTGGGATTGCTGTGACCCAGGTGCAGGACCTTGTACTTGGCCTGGCTGAATTTATATGCTTTGATGTTTATCATCCCTTACATGCTTCAATCTGATAGGGAAGATTACTTCAGGTCATCCCCATATCAGAAATAAAACCTGGCACTTGACCAGCCCATGTGTGAGCAGCAGGCAGGTACATGTCTTTGCTCTAAGTATGCTCTCACAGTTGTTCTCCTTTTAAAGGAGAAGGACCTTCATCGCCCATCTGGAAGGGGCCCTGCCTTCACATCCAGAGAGAGGAGCATGTGCAGATTATGATCACAGTAAAAAATGCAAAACTAATGTGAGGACAAAATGTCTATTATTCCTTAAAACAAATGTTCCAAGTTGTCCTCCAAGAACCCTCCCAGTACTTCAAGGAGCTCCATGGCATTCAATTTGGAGACTCAAGCTATAGCCTGCTCTTCTCCCAAATCCTCTTTGAAGAGACAATACAACAGGACATGAGCTGAAGAGAATGATGTTAATGTTATAGGGAATGAGAAACATAATGCAGATTCTCTCAAAGGTGGGTCTGAAGCCACTAAATCATCTGAATTTGCGCTGCTGTTATGAATTCTCCCTTTCCTTATATTCACAGCTGCATTTTTATTTATGAATAATGTGCTCAGTACTCTAGCATGAAACCCAAGGTAACTCCTAAACATACCAAGTTTGTTCCCTGTAATCCCAGAGGAAAACTATGATTAATATGCAATGTCTTTATGGAAAAATTTAAACACAGTAGGAGCACAGCTAATTAATGTCTTTTAGAGGTGCCAGCCATCCTAAATCATTGGTAAATACAAGTCCAGGAGATCAGGCTGCTGCAAAACAGTGAGGTGCAATAGATTGCTATGATTAACAGATTCCAACAGATTCCCACGTAAGGAATGATTGATTTCCAATAAAAAATGCTTGGATTCACAATAGGGAAGCTACCACCTGCTTCTGTTTAAGAAGGTCTGAAATTTAGAAACTAGTTTGTGTACAGCATTTTATTTTCCTGCTGTGAATTATTTAAATTGCCTTTTAACCACTACTGACACCATTTATTTTTTGTTCATTAGGCTTAGGTGGCCCTACTACAGAATTCTCATAACAAACCAAGAAAATATTGTTCAAACCTGTGTAGTAATCATTGTTACCATTCACCCCTCCATGGAAATGTGACAGGGGATAAATGTACAACATGTACTCAGAAGTACAGACAATTGCATGGCTGGAGACAGAAGAAGGTAGTATACAAAGGTACAGGAGGATAAGAGCTATTTCATGTGGACAAGCTCAGGCAGTTAATGAAAAGACAAAGAGGAGGGTTTTATAAATTGTTAAGAGGAACAAACTGCCATTCTGAAACATAGTTCAGACCTTGGAGAGTCCTGATTCTTAAGGAAATAGATACTGTCTGGCCACACTTTGTTTTCAGGCTCACAAATCTTCTGATGCTACTCTCAGTCATTCTGAAAAGTAGCCAAATTCAGACACACCAGCAATACACAGGTTTTGGCTCTGGATATGCAGCCTGTCTCTTTTGAAAGAGAGCCATGCACATCTTCATCCATCTCCAGATTCCTGTGTCTGACTACACAGCTGGCAATGGCTCTGGTTACTTCAACACCCCATGGCAAAGACTGGGTATGTGCTTAAAGACGTGTTAAATAAGAGCAGCTTACAGCCTTAGACAGAGTAAGGGTCCAACTTACACACCAAGATAATTATCCTAATATTTTAAGTGCTTTCTGTCATCTCTTCTCTCACCTTCCATTTCCTTTTGCCTCCTTTAAAGCTGTAATGGATAGTTGATACAAGGATAGTTATCCTTTTAAATTACAGAACAAGTAATTTCATGCTGACCACTGCAAGCAGAAAATAATAACCATTCCTGTGCAGATTCATGGGGTGTCTCTGTTCCCTGTCCACACTTGAGTCAATGTTCAGCCAGTCATTGCACAGAGTCGTTGCACAGAGCAGAGGTCTGTTGTTGATACCACCCAACCAGATTACGGTAACCACAATCCCAAATGGGTAAGCACTGAACTTTATGAAAAATAACAATTCATTCAGAATTTTAACATGTGGTAAATTCCAACTGCACCACTTAAAACAGCTTTGGATCTCTGGGTCATGATCCCTCCTTAGCAAAAGGAACTGGGAAGCCTTAAAGTTTCCAGGAGAAAGGCATTGAGCTGTTTGAATGTTTTTCAAGGAAGAGATTTGCTTGACTGCAAAACTGTTCTCCAAATTTATAGGCAATGAGTCCTTAGATCTGTCACAGGACCCTGTGATTTTGCACGATTTTTAAGGAAAGAAGAAAAGCTTCAAATGGTGGTATGCATCCATCCCAAAAGCTAGTTTAATGTTCAATGTGCCCTGCACGTGCTAAGAGGCACTTTTTGTTAAGATCCACTGCAGTGTCTTTTATTAACCCATCACCATGCAGATCAGTTGTCCTGGAAATCTGAGCTTGTATATATATGTATCTATATTGAGCACAGTAGTGTTTATCTTAATCTGTTACTTCCTTGTCATCACTGTTAGGTCTGGATCTTCACTTTATCCTCTCTCTTATCCATTCCCTCTCTCTCTAGTGTGGTTATTTTTGCTTCCTTGATATACATGAGTTCCTTGCCAAACATGGTATCAAGAAACGTGTTTGTTTTCACATGAGGTTAATGCATTATAAAGTGCTTCTGACATAGTATGTCTGATTATTGTAGAATTTTGAAAGGAAAGACACAAAGCTACCAGCATGTGCCTCAGAAGAAGGTCTCTTTGGCTGTCCTCGGATGAGTGGATGAGGCAGAAACTTTGGGATACATGAAGAAGAAAAGAAAAGAAAAAAAAAGAATAAAACTTTGAGTGAATAAATATACTTCCAAAAAGCTAGAGGCATATACTAATCAAATCATGACCTTTCTTAAAGTCCCCTACAGCAAAATAGAGAAGCTGAACCAAACAAAAAATAAATAAAAAAAAAAGAGAATTTTACTTCTCAGCACAATTTATGGATTTTGAAATCAGATTTGTTTCAAGTTATAATGAAATGTAAAAATCCCCAAAGTTTTAACAAAATAAAATATCCAAATTGAAGCGGAAATATTATATGTCATTGTTTTAACTAAGTTATCATCAAAAGAAAAATTTTATCAAAATTAACTGTTTTCAAAATTTACCTTGAAAATGTAGGTGAGATTGAAATGTTTCAAAGTTTAAACGTTGCTATATCCAAAACCTTCAATTGGAAATAGCTTCTTGGAGAAATTCTGGCCAGTCTCACTCAGGAGAATAGGGAAAGCAAAGCTTTATGATGGAAAAAAATTCAAAAGCTTAACATGGTCCTGACCCTCCCTGCCTCATCGTGCAGGTGCAGGCAGGTTCTGACAATCTCTGATGCTGGGCTACAGTAAAGAATCCAAATAATCATTAAACATCTGTGCTCTGAAACTATGGACCTCACTAGCTGTGGATGTTATGGAGGTAATAAAGCTGAGGGATGATTTGCTTAAATTTACAGACCAGGTCCAAGCTTTAACTAAACTTTTCAGAAGACTAGTCTTACATTTTAAGACTAGAGTTAATGATCTGATTATTTTTCCAGTTCAGTAAATCAGCAAGTAAGTGACTTATAGTGTTCTCTTATTCCCTTTAATCTTATTTGAGTGAATCAGTGAGAGGAACTAATATATATTCACCATCTATGACTTATTTTGACAGAAGTCAAGCAACAGCACCTCTTCAATTTAAGAATTTCACTTCCATGAGAAACACAGAACCAAACTTGACCTGAGAAGAAAACATGACCTGAGACTTCCTAAAAAAAAATGTAATGTTAGTGATTCAGACACATAATACCCCTTTAACATTAATAATCAGGACAGTGGTTTTTATTTTTAGAAAATTATTTTAGCTATATATCACATAAACATAAAATTAAAATTGTATTTAAAACTATTTCCCTTTACAAAGGGAAATTGTTTTAACTATATATCATGTAAAAATAAAATTAAAATTGTTTTAAAACTATATCAAATTAACCATCTTCGTTATATGTTATAAACTGTCAGAAAAGCAACTTTAAAATTTTGATAAGGAAAATCCAAGACAAATCATTTTAATCAAAATGCTCTTGCAAATAAAGACTAAAAACCAGAACACTAAAATCAATACCAGTAACGTCACAAGCCTCTGGTACTTTTTCTCATAAAATAAAAAGTCCCTTTGGGAAACTCTTTCAGCTCAAAAAAGCTGACAGTTTTATTCTCTGCCTTCCCAAAATTAGCTCTCTGGCAGCACCAATACTTTTTTTCCCTAGGGTACAGTAGTTTTGTTCAGTGAGGCTATGCGAAAAAGTCCCACAAAACCTAAAATCCATATAAAGTACCATTTATAAAGAAGAGGTTTGTGTATCTCAAAATCCAAACCAAAGACCTGCGCTGTGTCTGGCCTCTACTGTCCCCCATTATTTAATGACTTCATAACACAAACTCACTTCTGCAACCTGAAACCCACAAATGTCACTTTGCAAACAAGCAGTGGGGAAAGGCAGCAGGCATAGGCGCCTCTTCATTATGTGGCATCCAACAAATACATTTTTCCCTGCTAGGCATTTGTAACAAATAAGTTCTTAACTGAGCTTAAAAAAAAAAAAAAAAAAAAAAGAACAAAACAAAACAGCAGTCATCTTATTAGTGCATGTTTTTTGGCACAAGGGATAATAAGGAGAAGGTAAAACTAATTATTTCCAGGAGAAAATACTTAGGTTAAACCATGCTATTTGCATTTTATTGTCTCTGCAGAGGTGTAAATTGCTGTCATCTTGGGCTTTATATTGCACTGATAAGGTGCTTCTAGAAAAGGGAAACTAGGCAGAAAATTGGCATCATTATGCATTTCTGAGATGTTTATATTTAATCATTACAAGCAGCCAATCTTAGAATAATAAATTGGGGAAGACTGAACAGTCAAAAATAAATGTCTGCAGCTGTAGGGTTATGCATCATTTGATTATCATTTGATGAATTACCTTGGAATGGAAAAAAGGACTCATCTCCCTACCTTCCAAAAAAAATTCTTAACACAAAAAGTACCTCAGCATCAATAAAATTAGAATACAGGGAGCCAGCTATAAATGAAGACTAAAGAAATTCCTATCCACCTGCTTCCTTTCATAATGCAGAGACAGTAGCAGAGAATAAATTTAAAGGGGACAAGCTTTAGAGAATTTGAAGAAGGGAAGAAGCAATGGTAGTATGTCACATTCCCACTTTCCCCAAAAACCTCTGTAAGATCCTCCACAAAAACAACAAGTGGTGGAGGATGTTACTCCCAGGAATTATGATTTGAGGTCAATCTCAGTTAATTCCTGAATTTTAATTAATCCACACTGCACTGCAGTTGCCTCTGCATTTTACTAAAGACATAAAATGAGACAGTTTTCTCATTGTGAGAAATTAACAGTAGGTTAAATCCACTCTTCCATGCATGATCTTTTATTAATTCAGCTCATTAACATGTATTACTAGCAAATACAGTAATTTTCCCCTTTCTTTAATTCTGGAACTTGAATACCATCATACACTTAAATGACCATACCTCTTGAAGAGCCTACGTACCTGAAAGGTATCTTTGCAAGGGGTTTTCCAAACACTCTCTTCAGTACTGCATCTGCATTTCATGATTGAGTTGGTCTGTAATTTTTTTAGAATACTTTATATATCCAATGTTTTTAATGACACTATAATAACGTAAGAAGTTATTATGGTTTCACACACTTGTACGAGAGCACATTACCTTGATGGACCACATGGGCTGAGATCCATGGCTGCAGTTTTTTCAAAGCAGGAAAGTCACATGTATGAGTAATTAAATCAAGGAAGATCAGTATAAGCTGTGGTATGCCTTTCCCCCCCCCCTTTTTTTTTTTTTCTTCTGCAAACATGATGCTTTACTTCATTTCACTTTGTTTTTGCTATATGAGCATTTAAAGGATCTAATAACAATAATGTAAAGCCTTAATGGTAAAAAAAAATCCAGTTGATAGTACAATGCACAGTTGTACCTCATACTTTATTTTGAGCACTTTAAGATTTCATTATATTTTTCTGTTGGTTTTTGGTAGCTTGATCTGAACTGTAAAGGTTTATATGCATTAAAAAAAAAAGAGAAAGAATTGTAAAGCTTTTGAATATGTTGTCATTTTCCAACATTGTTTTAATTTAGAAACTAATTAAAAGCTTCATATTTCATATTCAAATTTTATACATTTTCACTTTATGTATCAAAAGAAAAATCAGTAATTTTCTTCTCATTAAGATTAGCATTTTGGCAGCTTCTTCATCAGGTTTAGCCTTTATGTGGTGGTTCTAGGAACTGGATAAGGTAAGATCAGTTTGATTATTGCTTCATGAGGAAGAAATTAAATGTCTGTTTTCCAGAGAATGAAATGAAAAATATTGCTATCAAATAATAGAATTAACTGTTTTCTCTAGTATTACAACTTCTGGAAATAAAATTTAAACAATGAGATTTCATTAATTTTTTTTTCATTCATAATTATTTTTTTCTGTAAACTTGGGAAGGTGTTAAATTTTCACAAAAAACAGTTTAAAAAGCTGTATCTCTGAGTAGAAAAGAACAATAGCATTTAAAAAACAGTTATCTCCATTTTGACCAATGTGATATATTTTTGCTACATCTGCACTTTCCAAGCTGCTGATCTCCAGAACTTTCAGCAGTTAAATTGATGGATGAAAGGAGGAAAGATTGCTTGACAGTTTCATAATCCGCCCAGAGGCAAACGGACACTGTCAGTCAGAGTTCAGGTACTGGAAGGGTTTTGACCACTCAACCTTCCATACATATCTAGAAGGTCAAGTGCTATTTTTCCCCATTACTTAGCTCTTGAGAATGAAACCAACACTGTAGAGATGCATGCAGGTCATGAGACAAAACACTTTATTTTCTACTGTCATAGAGAACTTTCTGCTTTGTGGCCACTTATATTTGTATTATGCTCAAAAGACACTTACAGAGTTACATAAACACCACCAGTGTTATTGAGATTAATAGCACCACTCCCAATTTTACTACCCGCTCTCATATCCCATACCATTACTGCGCCATTGCAGGCTGCACCAAAGTTGTGGTAGCATGATAGGAAGTTAATTCCACAGACAAATCTCCTGTACTCCTGCACATCCCGTTGACCATGCCTCCACACTGATGGAAGTCATATTGACGCTCTCCTTTTGGCTGGAAGTCATGTGTGGAAGTCATGTGTACAGGAAGGCCTGTACAAAATGACCAGTGTCTGACAGTGAGGACTCGCTCTCCTCACCATCGGGGATTGAAAAGCATTGCTTTCCTCTGCTCACATACCTACTTTTATGGTATTTCATGTCTAAACTGTCTGCGTAGTCCTAGTACAGTTCTTCATTGCATCCCAGGTCCCTCAAACCAAAGGTTAACCTGGTACTCCTCCCGTCATTCTCCACCCAACAGCCTGGTCTCCTCTGGTAGGGACTGAAGGTGCTGGAGTCGCTAGTGAGCTACAGGATGCTCCATCCAGCTCCCACAGCAGGGCTGGGCAGCCTGGGCATGTCACACTGTGCTGCCATATGTCCACACAGATGCGAGCTTTGAGGCCTCTGTCTTTGACCCAAAGATAACGGACATTGGTAAAAGAACTCCAAAAATGGAAGGAAGGGGGTGGATGTGGGTGGATGGGAACAAGCAGACATGTACATACACACATGCACACAGGCATGCACACAGTGGGATCACAGTGTTTTCAGGGGAAAGCAGCCCAGTGACATACAAATGGGTAGTGGCTGCAACTCAAGGGCGCTGTAATGAGGTACCACAGCAAACCGCAGCAGCTCACGGGGGCTTTAATTCTGCTCAGAAAGAGGAATGACAGTGAGGGAGTTGAAAGGGAACAAGAGGGCCGTAGGGACATCTGTCGTGTTACAGCTGGAATGATGGAATAGACCCTTGTGCAGCAATGGTTTCTACACCGTATACAAGGACGGGGTGCCTTCAGTCCAAGTTGAAGGACTACGTTCCCATGTAGATGAGAAACCATTGATATTTTTTCAACATGGCAATTGGCAAATCTGTACTTCTTCTTGGGAAGCTATACCTTGCAGAACTGGCATAGGGAATACATCTCAACGTACCACTGAGATTATGCCTGAAACAGCAAAGCGACTACAGCCTTTTTCTTTTTTTTTTTTTAAATTCCATTTAAACCAAAGTTACGATATGGAAAATGTACAGAAAATGTAAGTGTCCTTGTGCCTAAAGTAAGGAATACTACAGAAAGGACATCAGAGAAGCACATGAACTCATGACTATCTTTTACTGCAGGCACCACTTCAAGGTCACATATCCTGTTCTGTCCTACCCTGGTTACACACTCCTGAGAACAGCAACATCTCCCTGAAGAAAGGAGCATTCCTGTGAGGAGCTAATATCACTTATGTGGCATCAAAAGAAAAGTCAATGAACATGAGATGATGCTAGGGAACACAGTACAGAAGAAGTTAAGAGGCATCAAAGTAGGAAATACCTTTAAGGGGAAAATGAGCTTTTCTTGTGCTGCATCTCTTCATGATCTTCATCTGCGAAGACATTCCCAACCTGAAGATTTCCAAGAAGTGACAGCTCACAAGAGTATTGTAAACATGGAATATGTTAGCTCTCTAAAACTTAATGTTGGGAGGAAAGATGTTCAGTTTTATCACAAAACCCCCTTTTTTTTACATGGAGATATACCACTCAGTTATTTCTCACTTTTCTTTCAAACCTTGATAAAAATCAAGTAGAGTTCATCCAATTAAAATATGTCCTCCATATATATTTTAGCACAAGCAATCCAGACAAACACTTCCATGTCCAAACACAAAAATATATATGTACTTTAATTTTCATTTGGTCATATTTTATTTAACAGAATGTCATTTTTCCTCAGTAACCAACAATGATTTAAAGTAGTAGTACTCTCCAAAGCAGCCCATTGATCACAGAGAACTGATGATATTTAAATATACAATATAAAGAGTGACATGTTTTACAAACTTGCTTAATCTTCAGATTTTAGGTTGGGACACACCAGACCAAACATAATCATCTTACTAGGTCCAAGAATAAAATTCAAACTTACAACAAGCTGTGAAAAGAGAATAGTCATTGAAACTATACATAGAAAGAACATGATTGATAGACTTGTCCTGGCTTTACAGATCTCAGACCCCCTGAGTCCTAACAGTACTAAACTGAGAAACAGACAAACAATTTTTATCCTGAAGATAGAAGCACTGTTTGCAAATTACTCCTGTAACTTAATTTTCAAATTTTTGATAACGGTGCTATAGTATTTTCCGTAAGGCTCCGAAGTAGATTGTTGCATGCACAAAATTGCATTCAGGGGTTACTGCTACGCAAGTACTACAGATCACGAGAGCCTTAAGGCACAAATAGCCAATCTAGCAATTTTAGATGTCACCACAACTAGCTGTTAATCATTATTCTCAAATATAGTTGTATTAAGAGATTATGTAAATGGTTTTACATTTGCACAAGAACAGAATTAACAGCACGAGTTGTGCACAACCTTCATTGGGAGAGAAGCACTTCCATAACTTACTGTTCCTTATACGGTGGGGCAGTAGTCCCTACCTGAAAAGGGATAATTAACAGTCAGGGGAAGGTAGCATCTTAAATCACAAGAACTGCCTCAGATGACTGTCTATCTACACCTGGGCAGACTCCTAGACAGAGTCTCTTTCGTGTTCATCTATGATAACGTTAGTTGTTGCTCTCATTTGCCATTTCACCCTGTTACTAGAGATTTGTATAAGGGAAATATTTAAAATAGTGGTCCTCAAGCTCTAGTCTGCAGTTTATCAGGGTTTTTCCAGTAATCCAGTTTTCTCCGGTTATTCATAGAAAAAAAGTAAGTACCAAAGAGAGGATGTTGTTGAATGCAAGGGGGTAGGAGAAGAAAGGATGCAGAGCTGAGCAAGTTTTGTAGGACACATTTCACACAACAGTCCACAAGTTAAAAAGAGCTGAGAACCAAATGATTTAGGAGAGACATAATTGTCAAGTTGAACACTAGTTAACCTCAAAACAATTTATTTTTTTTTAAATAGTGTCAGGTATCCTATATGTGCCCATATTTAAGGGAAAATAATTATACACTAAGCCCCATCGAGGATACAATGCAACCAAACCCTGGAAGTCTTTAAGTTATCATGACCTTAGGCATTACTTGTAACAATCACCAATTTAATATTTTTAGACATTGCATAATGCTTCAAGTTGTCAGTTTCATCTCCTTTCTGAGTAACTAATGGCTACAATTAACATCACCAGCAGAACTGTTTGAAGACACAGATCGTCAGCTACAGCTGGAAGGCCGCATAATTAGCACAAGACGGGGAGGTGAGCAGGGGAGATTCCCACACCGCTTATACACTCACAGCCTTCTACACAGAGTCAGCGCCCATATGGATGGCAGGACAGGGAAGGCTTTAATCCAAGCAAGTGTAGAATTCTCCCATCTCTGCAGCAGGGACTTGCAGAATGCATCCCTTCCTTCTCTTCCTACGGACAGGCTGGCGAACACCACCTTTCCAGCGCCTAGATACGTGATACCCACAGCCCAAGAGCCACCCTGGAAACAGCAGCAGCAGCAGAGGCAACTCAGGCCTGGCATTAAACATTAGGTTTAAATATATCAAAACCAAGCTTGCATTGGACAGAGAGAAAGATGTACTCTCTCCTTTCTGATGACAGATTTGTGGTGGGGCTTGTAAACCCCCTCTAATATTACAGAGCAAGTGAAGGCCTCCTGCACCATATCATTTAAATGATTGGCCAATTCACTCCAACTCCCCCTTGTTTTCTTCTCCATAGGCTTCCCACCTGTCCTTATGGGCGCGTGGCTCCTTTCCTTCTCTCCCTGAAAAACTTCTTCATCCAGGCAGCACATGGAATACGCATATTCCTTCAGGTACCAGATCTGAATCAGCCCAGGGTCCATCTCCAGGTGAGGATCTGCTGGTACGCACTGGTCCATTAAATGATGTTCAGCTACTGCACCTACAATTTCAGACTGTAACTCAAGTCTTTTCTAAAGATTTAGGAAACTAAATGGCCAAACAAGGTAGACCATATGAAAAATGGGAACTCTGCTCATAATGTAGCTGGGGGACACAAGATGAGCTACTGATTCACTTCTTCTTGGAAGTGCTCATACAAGTTCCCTCACAATATTTTTGCTACTTATATGGCTTTCCACTGCAGGCTTGCTTTTGTTTTTTATTTTCATTATTGTGTTTTACCATCTTCTATTATGTTTTCCCTTGCTTTTTTTCCCCTTAAATTTTTATTAACCAAGGGACCTGATCTGAGATGCCTACCTTTAGGCTCTGCTGTGTGTTGCCAATGCTGCAACAGCCTTTTTAAAGAATCACAGCAGCATTTCCATATTAAATACAAATCCTAACTAACCCCCGCCATTTGTCTGCTGAAAATAGACAGATATGCCAATTCTGGGGAAGTAAATTCTCTGCTAATAACAAAAGGAAGATTTGTCACACCTTTATTAGAGAGAAATTGTTCTAAGTGACTGATTCAGAAACAACAGAGCTGGCTGATTATGGTCCCGATAGACAAAATACTTTGGCCATGTTTTAACTAGAATGTGTGTCAGGGAAGCATCAGCATCTTCCCTTGGAGGTCTCTCTATTCTGCCTGCATGCAGTGCTTTCCCTCCACTTCAATTCCACAGTGATAGCAAGAACTCAGATTTTGAACTCACTGAATAAACTTCTTTTTGCCTCTTTTTAAACTCCTATCATGAAAGTTATATGCGACGTGTCTATTATCAATCAAAGCAGTTTACACACATAAAACACTGGGGAATGAGTGACAAAGTAGTGGGAGCTTGTTACCTGTGTTTCAACTTCACCACTGCCCAGCATACCACAAGTTGTTATTTTTTAACAACAAAATCACTTTGCAAATTGTGCAATCCAACAGGGGTCAATGCCATTTAGTGGCAACAGACCCATATGAAGGGAACAAACTGAGATCCCAAAAGCTGATAGGAAAAAAATTCCCACACAACTGAAAGGTGAAATGCAGACTGAAGGGTATGTCCAAGTACACGTGCTGAATACAGACCCCTGACACAGGATCATTCAAGGTTACAAGGCAATGCAGGATGTGCCATCCTATGTACCTGGCTTGCATTTTAATTTGTGTTCACTTAAGCATGCCTCTAAATAAAACACCAGCATTCCCTGTATAATTAAAGGGAAATAAGTATCTTTCAAGGACCTCAAAAAGAGATCCTCTCTGACCAAGTTCAGATTCTTTACTGGGCAGCCAAGATTTCCTTTCAGGGGTCTTCAGAGTAAAATACCTTTTTCCCCTCAATTATACAGGAAAGAAAGACGTTTCATTTAGGGGACATACTCACTTTTTACTGTTTTCTCAGCAAAAATGACAAATTGTACATTCAGATTTAACTCCACAGGAAAGCAGACCCCCCCTGGTTTGTAAAGGTCTTATGGTAAAACATCTAGGTAGGCTTCTAAAGAAACTAGGCATGACTGAATCAACAACCAGACATTCTTCTCACACACAAGAGAGGCACATTTTCTCTCCCACAGTTCAAACCAGACTGAGCGATGAAAGCATTGTTTGTGCCATAAATAAACACAATGTGAATGTCTTCCATTGAGATTTTAATGTCTCTAACTGGCACTGTTTCTGTTTTTCTAAGTAATCAGGTATCTTTTTTTTTTCTTTATTTAATAGTATGCTTTGAACGTCATGGACAAAAGTACTATTCTCAGCATCACAAATACATGCTCATAAGCTACTTGCAAAATGCCTTTCTTTAGAAGGACATGATATATATAGCCACGTGATTAAGTGATTTTTTCAGAACAATCCTTCGAGATCTTTGCTCTTGCCTTTCACATTGATATTTACCTTCCAAATTTGTCCTGGTACCCAATGCTGCCAATAGCTCAGCAGGACATTCCCCATAGGCAAACAAAGCTTATCAAAATCAAACTTAGCGTCCCCCTCAAAACCTATGTTAATATTCTAAAGAAAATCCTGAATCCTAATTTTGAATTCTTTGCTCTTTCATGCTCTTTCAAACATGTCTTTTTCAAAAACCTTGACAAATACATACACTGATAATAGCAGAAACAATATAATAACAAGGACATGACCAAATCTAATTGCAAATTGTTTCCCAGATAATTCTGAACAGTAGTTCTTAAGATGCTTGGCAAACTTTTTAATTTCCCAAACAGAAGAGGTAAATAATAAAACACATAAACAAAATACTGCCAGGTTACAATTTTGTCAGGTAATGTGCTTAGACTTTGCTGTGACTATAATTAAATAATACAAAGAGCATTCCATGCAAAGAACCGAGCTAAAACAATTCTTTAAGAGAGACATTAAAGCAAATCTGCTCCTCCACAAATCAATGATCTCTTGAGGTTCCTTCTACTTCCATTTTCTTAAATTCAGTGTTTAGTTTATGTATTTCTCTACAAATATCTTTTGTGACCAGGCATACCACATTTGTAGAGTGCAAAACATCTTTTTAAATATGCTATACAGCAAATTTACATTTCTGTAAAGAAATCTTAAAGCTATTTTACAACTAATAACTATTGGGAGCCTGTGTATTTCTTGGAGCTTAGTGGGACTGATTGCCTGTCTTTATAAAGCCAAGAGACTATTGACACCTTTGATTAAAGGAGAAAGGCTTTGGGCATGGAAGTTTCCATAACTTTTATGTATATTCGTAAACATTTGTTCCATGAAAGAGACATCACATAAGGGGACATTTTTAGATCTTGCCAAAGGCCTGAAACTATCAATTTTACACTTTTTTTTCCTCCCCCTTTTTTTCACTTAGTTGTTTGGACAGGTGTATCCAGTTTTTCCACTAAGTTCCTCATATTGCAGGATATTTTTAATATGCATATTGGCATGCATAATTACAAAAAGGTTTATTCTACCCAATACACAACAAAGGTAAGAAAGTAAGAGGAATTCCTCCCAAGCATTTGAATTCTATTTTTAGCACTTCAATTCTTCTATAAAAATTAGACATCAATTCCTATGACAATAAAGATTGGAAAAAGTTTTCAGTCCAAATTTAATCTATTAAAAATTGACCTACCTATAAAGATTTTCTATATGAAGCAAGGGAAAGGTGTACTTTATGTACCCTGATGTGTAAAAGTGAAATGCCTTTAAAGAATACTGAGCACATATAAAGGATAGTTTTCTTAAGCATTTTCATATTCTTATCCAATTGCACAACTGCAGTTACCACTGACAGAATATGGAGTAAAATAAAAGCTGCAGCTAAGAAGACCTGTAGTCCAACTCTTTAACAGTGAGGATCTATTGAAAAAGTGATTTTCTTCTTGGTGAAAGATGAGGTCCCATTTAAACTACAATATATTCTACTTTCTCTTCATGGAAAGAATATATTAATATTCATTAACTTGACACTGAAATCAGGCATCAGAAAACATTACATAAATAAAGGACTTGCAAACAAAACAAAGTTATGAGCTTCAAACCAAATTTTAAGCTTCATACAGTTGAGCAGAGACACTTTCCTACAAAGATGCGGGGACATGAGAGGCATTTGCATTTTCTGACCAGATGGCCGGTCTATTCTAAAATCAGCCCTGTGCTGGTTTACAACAAGCTTTGACCCATGTATCCAAAAGCATCCATGAAACTTTGATCACCACTGCATCACATTTTGCATACATGCGTAATACTGACTAAATCCTAAAGCCCTTAGAAGGAGAAAATTTCTGCTGATGTTAGAGTCTTATCTGATGAGGATTTAGAAATCAGATTGATGTCGATACAGTGTTCTACTGACCATATGTGTGGGCATATAAAACATACATTCAAATACGGCACTTATGCAAACCCTAGAAACGTGTCTCACCTATCCAGCATGATGTTACAAGGTATGTGAGAAATATAAATGAAAAAAATAGTATTTAAGAATTCATCAATCTTTCAAGTCTCTCAAAGCACAGAAGTAGTATTACAACAGTTTCTACAACTGAAAATTTGCGGGACAGACTGAAAAGACATTCGGGTTCCGTATCTTTTATTTTTGCATTTCATAACACATATCATGAAAATAGGATATTCCTGAAAATGAAAAGGCGATGACTTGTTCAGACAAGTTCCTGCAATGTGATGGCATGTTGGGGCATACACTATTTATCGTTGTTGCTAATTAATTGTGAAGTAGGAAAGCTTTGTCTGTGTGCTGCCTGGGCTAATCAAGGGTGATGCTGGAAGAGACAGGGTTGTCTCAGCCCTGAGAACGCCAAAGCTGCCACCCCAGGAGTTAGGGCTCAACACTGAGACGACACGCTTCCAAGATTTCACTCTCCACTCTCTCTCTTAACTTGCCCCAGCCTGCTAAATCTTACAGCTGCAATTATCCCGGGAGAGGAGACCTACAACCAGTGACTTTGAAACTTCAATGATCACTGAAGGGATGGAAGAAATCCTTTTAACTCTGGCGCTTGGGAGGCAGGACTGCTGTGAGCTATTTCCTCCACTGTGGTCGGTGTATTCTTAACTAATCCCTGCATCGCCCAGACATGATCTTACAATACCTCCAACTATTCAGATTCTTGGTGGGCACTGCAGAATTAAGTCCTCATAAGAAATGACATTCTTGTCCCAGCACACAACAGGCTGCACAGACACCAGCCAGCACACAAAGACGACACAGGCCCTGCGTTTCAGCTGATTTACCCAATCCCTACCGAAACCTGTTGCCCTTTTGAGGTAAAATGTATTTCTCCATTATGGCACATGTTCAATATATACAGTTACATTACAACCGAAACAAAAGTGTCCTAAACACATAGGCTGAGATGTTTGACTACAACTTATTCATATTAATCATTACTTGGAGTGGGATGCTGTTGTTCTATGGAAAGTTTTACTATATTAATAATGACATTGTCTCAATATACAATCTATAATATATCTAAGTACATTGAATAGGTATGATTTCTTGTATAAACCTTCAATTAAATACACCTGTCTAACAATGTCACCTTGTAAGCTTGTCCAAGATTGGTAAAAATATATATATGTATCCAGTCTCTCAGTGCAGAGGATTCAGTGATAAACTTTTAACCTCTGCTGACAGGCTTTGCTTTCAAATATTAGTTATTACACTGTATTTAGAGGAATATTTTCTCATTCCAAGGGAGCACAGAGTCCTGGAAAAATTCTTGATGTGTACACAAAATGCAAGAGAAGTAACTCCAATGTGGCCCTGCATTACAATGCCCAGATTTGGGTAACAAGCCAGGTTACTTGCAAACTGCAAATGAAAAGTTAAGCAAGAAACCTCAGAGATCCATACAGCCAAACAACAAAGCTGTCAAAGAGTTGGTACCAGCTCATCTGTTATCTTTTTCACAATGCTACATGGTTTATGCTAAATGACAATCCTAAGCCACAATGTCATTTGGGAAATCAATTGCTACAGTTCGGAAATACTCAACTGATTACAGCATCTCCAAGTTCTTATATTCCCTCTTTATCTTTGCACACGACATGAGCATTGCAGAGAGAAAACAAACCAGCAGTCAATACGCTAGCTGCGATATGGCTTCCTATGAGAAGGACATTTAATTGGCTTTGATATTTTTCCTTGTCCAGTATGTGTTTCTCTGTGTGTGTGTGTGCATGAGTGAGCACACACCCGTTTTCTCCACTTCTGTTATGATGCACTTCACTAACATATTTAATAGTCACTCATTTCCATAGTATTTGTTTACCATAACTTACAAAGTCAAATCAGAAGATTATATTGTATTTACAAACAAGTTGGCACTTACAGAATAAATTACTGATTCCTCTTTATTTTTTATTTCATTTTATTTTCCTCTTTTCTCCTCTTCTTTTTCACCCCAGGGTATCCAGAATTCAGGCAGAATAGTAAAACCTGCTGCCTGCTGCCATTATGCTACATTACATGAGTAAATGGGATTCCAGCTGGAACACTCTTTCCCAACGGTTTGCTTGCTGCTGAGAGGCAGTGCCTTCCACCTCAGTTCACGTCCGATGCTCAGGAACTGTTAGTCAAGGGAAAGCAAAGGCTGCATGTTTTCTTCCTCATTCTTATCCATGCGTTTCAGCACCCCGGGATCCACAACCGACTGAGACCTGCAGATGGATAAGATGTTTATTTGACATTTCTAGATCAAGAAAAATTAGGGTAAACCTCAGCTTTTCTTTTGTTTATTTTAATTTCTGCCAGGGTTTAAAAATAATGGTATAGCATTACCTGAGCCTCGGATCATTGCAAATGGTCAGAAAATACCCTCATGGAGCGATCATGTGGCTTTAAAGGACTCAGTGTTGGTTTATGAATATATAGGAGCAAAAGGTGGAAGAAGGTGGATCTTCTTTTATTGAGTGAAGCAGGGTGCATCTCCAGCACACAACAGAGGGCAAATTAAGCTGTCTCTTGTACTGCTTTAAGCACTGACCCTCTCTACCAGAAGGTTATATGGTACCAGGCTGGTAGAGAAAGTACAATTCAGCCACCCAGATGGCTAATGGCATGCTGCAATTAGTGGCATGTGTTAGACGGAAGCACAAGTTGCTCCTTTTCTGAATGGCACTTAAATGCAACAGTACAAGCTCCTAAGCCAACCCCAGGGAAACTTGCCATGGCCAGCAGGATTTCTGGAGCAGTGGGCACATCTGTCAAACTCACTTATCAGTTCAATTGAACAGAGTCTAGAAGGATGGCAAGGGCAAAGTCAGTGATGATTGTAAAATTTCTCCAGATTCTCTGATTCAGCACAGAAGCATAACACTGGTACTGGCACCCTGCAACAGCCGGTTGTGATGGGAAAAGAGGGACCCCCAACTTCCAGAAAAATCTAAACGCTCCATTAAAAACAAAGTCCAAAGTGTTAAGATGGGGTCTTATACGACATATGTCCCAGCTTGTCAATAAGCAGACACTTTGGGGGTACAATAAAAGCAACCCTTGTTAGATGTTTCCCTTAGTGAGATGAAATTTCATGCTGGAAACACCTATTTCTCTTCTGTTCTGTAAAGATTTGAGATGGCTAGAGCTTGTGCACCTCTCTATGGAGCAGGCATCTATTTTTTATCACCAGAAGCACATTGTGACTGCAGCATTGCTACAGATTTAACCAACTGGAGAGCTACAGCACAGAGAAAAACCTTTAAGAATTCTGATCTCTCCGAAGACAAACATACAGAGTCAATCTCCCATTTTTACAAAATGGCATCATCCACTGAAACCAATGAATGAGACTAGTAGCAGGAGACAATACGGTCTTCCTCAAAAAATCTAAAGAAAACTATCAAAAACATGAGAAAAAAAAAATCTGAACTAAAGTCTGGGTCCAAAGCCTAAACACAAGGACATTTTCTAATAATACCACATTCTCTTACGAATGCTAAAATCAAGAAAAGTAGCCTTAAAAGCATGGCAGCCTCTCTTGTGATAAATATAATTAAAGTTTTTTTAATTAAAACTGTAGAATAACCCTGATCTAGAATGCTGGTCAGTTCCTCGGGCAAAAAGCTAAACCATTGAACTAAAAATGCTTTTTTAAAATCTTCACAAGGCACCGTGCCAACACAAAGCTGATTGAAAATCTGCTGGTGGGAAGCTGGAAAATCTAGTTCATCAAGATAAAAAATGCTGTGGAAGCATACTAATTTCAAAGGATTCTAACTAAATGTAAGTAATAATAGACGACTGAGCCTCTTCTTCTACTGCCAATGTCTGAGCAGCCAAGGTTTCCAGTTCTCAACTGGGGAAGTGAAAGGAGCTGGAAAAGCAGCAAACCTGGCCTCAAATTCCCAGGCCCAGGCAGTTTTGGACATAAATTCCCAAGGCCTCCAAACTCTCCAATGCCAAGGCAGATGTGAAAATGAAATTGCACAAAACCTGATCTATGGGTTGTAAGCTCATGAGCCTAAATACCTTGAAGAAGGAGGAATAGTGTTCATTTGGTTTTAATCAACATTTACTGTCAAGCTTCATTTCATTCAGCAGCAATTCCTGAATGGAGGTACGCAAAGAAAAAATATTTGTGCGAGTATAACACCTTCTATCTATGTCTCCCAAATAACTTTACAAGCATTACTGAATAAATTCTCACAAGACACAGCAGGAGAGAGTTGTACTACTAAGTCCCATTGCAGAGGTGAAGAAGCAAAGCCACACACATACAGATACTCTGCAAAGCTGATCAACACAGACATCTGCCCTACAGGGTTAGGTGAGAAGAGGATGCAGGTCTCCAGCTGGGTGCTTCAGCCATGAGAGCCACAGGTGGACACAGCCACAGGCTAAACACGACTGCTGCAATGGTACCATGTGACATGAACATATTCTCCACAGAGGTGTGTGCTACAGGTGGGATTAATTCTTTCTTATCTCCACCACCTTCCATACGATCAGCCCTCCTTTCAAGTAGAGGTCATCCAATTCTCCAAAAGTTCAAGGAGATCTGGAGAAACCTCAGTGGTTCATATGGATTCAAAAATGAGAAATGAAGAAAATGAATTCTCACCATGATTTTGGTTTAAGAAAGATATTCTTTCAGAGCAATAAACTAATTTTAAAATGGTGAGCCAAATTAAACAAGATAATTGTTGGAGAGCTGCTAGACACTTGTGAAATTTGTTCTAAGCAGTTAAGCACTTTTCATTGATTTACTGTCATGGTTTTTTATATGTTAAAAACCTTCTTCTGCACTAACCTACCACACTGAGTGTGTGCTTAAACTGAGAGAAAAAATCTATCGGGAGTCAAGTTCAAGTTAAATCTGTTTTACCTTAACTTCTTATTCCCGTTTTAACACAGTCTGTGCACTTAATACATTGAAGTCTTGGAACTTCCTGTCCATCTTACCACCATTCCCTTCTACTTGGTACTAGTACAGTAAGTCTACTTAGTACTTTTTATGTCCAGTAGCAGGGAAGGAGGATTCTAGAAGGTGCTGCAGACATGCTAACTGAAAAAGAAGGTGAAGAAGATGAAGAAATTTCAGTTCAATATTATGTAGACACAAATTTCAACATACTTATTTTCTGCAGTATGTCTCCTACTGTGTCAGCTAACCCAGAATGAAAGAATGTCAATTTGAAGCTTACGCTGAAGTGTAATGCTGCCTGAAGGATTTTTCAAGCACAAGTTAAATGAGAATGAAAATTCTTCATGAAAGAATAAACAATCTAGTCAATCCATTCTATAGATTGTTTTTCCATTTAATAACGTGCTTGCCCAGGATAGTCTGGAAAAGTCTGCTCCAAAAGGTCTTGTCACAGGCTTCCTCACACTTTTTTGTTGCATCCTTGGATGAATCTATTTACTCTCATGACTTAATTTTGCAACAGTAAGGCTTACGAATTTCAGCTCCTAAATTCCACACTTGTTTCCAAGACAGTTTCTCTATTGCCCCATAATTCTTATATTACAAGCAAAACATATACATGTATTGCATGTATTGCTCACTTTTCCCCTTTTGCTGGCACTTTGCTATCTCATTTTCTCCATTACTCGTCTTAACTGCATCTTTGTCATATGGCTTCAGGACCTTTTTTAACTTTGCCTTATCTTAATTTATTCCTATCCAGTCTCTTGCCATCTCCCACTTCCAAAGCACCGTAGGGTTTTTCAACACAAAATCACAGAATTACAGAATCGTAGAGGTTGGAAGGGACCTTAGGAGATCATCTAGTCCAACCCCCTTGACAAAGCAGGTTCATCTACAGCAGGTTGGACAGCAGTGCATCCAGGCAGGTTTTGAATATCTCCAGAGGAGAGTCCATAACCTCTCTGGGCAGCCTGTTCCAGTGCTCTGTCACCCTTAAAGAAGTTTTTCCTCATATTGAGGTGAAATTTCCTGTGTTCCAGTTTGTGCCTGTTACCTCTCCTCGTGTCCTGGGCACCACTGAAAAGAGTCTGACCCCATCCTCTTGACAGCTGCCCTTTAGATATTTATAAGCATTGATAAGATCCCCTCTCAGTCATCTCCAGGCTAAATATACCCGAGTCCTTCAGCCTTTCCTAATTAGAGAAGTGCTCCATTCCCTTTATCATCTTCATAGTCCCCCACTGGACTCCCTCCAGTAGTTCCCTGTTCTGCAAATCCTTAAACTTAACTGCTTTTTTTTTCTTTTTTATTTCTATGATAATCTCCTGTTGACTTCTCTGTTTGCCAAAAAAATATCTCCCTTTCAGACTGCACTGTCCTCCCCAGTCTATGCAACATTTTCCAGCCAAAATCATCTTCCTGGCTGAGGAGTCTGAATATATTTTATCCTGTTTGATCTGCTTCCAGAGTCTCTCCCTTTTGCATCAAATTCCATCTCCTGAAAATGAATTCTCAGCACATTCTGACTTAATTTTCATTACAATTCACAGCAATTCTAGAAGGCTGCAGTACCTTTAACCCACCTTTTCATGGATTTAGGAGAGAGATCCTTTTCTATATCCTTTGCAGGAGTGTTGTAGGAGTCCACATTGCATTCACTGTCATCATCATATTCATGGTCAAGTAGTGTTCTTGCCCACGTTCCCATGTCGTAGGGGGGCAACATTCCTCCAAACTCTGAAGGCAGGATCTCTGGATGTATTAGCTGATGCAAGCTGTTGAGGTTATTACCATGCAGGAATATCTGTTTGTAGACATGCAGATGAAAACAAAGAAGTATCACAAAAATAATCCACGCCCAAATTACATTGTTGTTATTAGAGGATATTATACAGTTCCAATATTCTGGCTGTGTTGGGCTAACAGAGATGACCACCAACGCACACATCGCCTCTGCCTTAAGCATGGCCAGACTATGTACATAAAACAAAAAAGTGACTAAAGCACAAATGACTTAAGATGTTTCCACCACAAGGGCCCCAAGGAGCGTAAGAGCTGATGTCAGGTAGCTAGATGGACTGAAGACTGGACAGGCTGCCTATCTTTTGTGAATTAAATTAAGTGAATAAATTAAGAACATGAATAATAAATGAAATTAATATTCACCATATACATTAAGGAATGTATACAGAATTTCAGCCACGAGTTCTATAAATAAGATAAATAGTGCAGTGTAATGAAAACTCTACTAACTCCCATCCATACTTGACAATACATAAAGTATATAATAGTAATAAAATAATTTCTAGGACAATGAGGGAATAGTTGGAGGCTGATTTGATATTCTCCATCAATGCTTTGGTAGACCGATTTTCCTATATGCTTTACAGTTTTGTCCATTTATATGATATATGGATACTTGTATTTATGTTTAACTTTATTGTCTCTCCTCAGAAATGTGGAATGAGTGACCAATGAGCACAAGAAATAAAGCATCCCTGGATTTGGACAGCCTTCTCCCACAGATACTAGGGACCTGCAGACTTTCCACTGGAAGAAATGCCTGCTCTTGGGTATGGCTATGCAGGCAGCTCACAGCAGCTATTTCTAGACTAGCAAGTAAGATGGGCCAGGATAAGCCCTTTGGGACTAGGAACAAGTGCCATGGCACACTTCACAGCCATATGGTTAAACTCCTTTCAACTCCAGAACAAGCTCACCTCATCCATACTGTTCACTGGTCCATGCCATCTCCAAATTGTTCCTGGGCAATGCCTATGAAAGCACCAGCTGGCACCGGCCAGTGCCCTGCTGGAAAGTGTCCATACAATTAAACGGTAGGAATACCAGTGCCCAACCCTTTTTAATTGCCTAGCACAGAAGCAGCCAAGAAGGCAAGGTCAGATGTTGCCTCCACGGGGCAGGCACGGTGTATGCACAGACAGACGTCAAGCCCTGTCAATTCACATTCCACTTCACCTTGCAGGGACCTCTCTGAACAGCTATACCCCCAGCATGACTGATCAAGAGTTAAACACAAAAGGCAGAAAGACAAAAAAGACCAAATATATGCTTGTCTTGTGCAGCTCATTTCACCCCACCTTCCAGTCAACTCTGGAGACAGGAAGCTTAATATGACCATGCAAATCCAGTAATGTTCTTCCATCTCAGAAAGGAATTTATCTTTGTGTGACAGAACAAACATTAATGGCAAAAGTAATTTGTTTTACGAGCCTTTCCAACTGAATCTTTTGCTTCTTAGCAATTGTTTTTATACATGTCTAGTACTACATTAATCTGAATATAGCCATTAGTTGCAAATCTACCAGACATATTAAAAAATAATAAATAATCCAGGATAAATAAAACAGACAAATAATGAGCCTGATAATATTATGAAGAGAATTCTGTTGGGTTTGGGTTTTTTTTCACAATTATTTGTTCTGTTTGTTTTAAAGCTGTTTTTAAATTTTATGTACTGGGCATAATTTTCACATTTTGACATTAAGTTTTGAACTCTAAACCAATATTAAACCACTTGACTACTTCTTTTAGGTATTCGATATTGACAAAAACAGTTGTAAAAAGTCAGAATTTCTAAAAATACATGCCATTGATTCATGTGCCTAAATAAAAATTTAGATGTTAAGTGATAAGCACCCATGTTCAACTGCCTTGTCACTTATTTTTAATGTTGTAACACACCCATGTGTGTTACAGTACTTTACTTCTTGGTTATGCATGCACAGTACTTGACTTAAAAAGGCCTCGTGTCTGTTCTTTGTTGAAGCTGCAGTCAACGAAGTGCAACTGAATCCTGCAAAATGGATTTTCATTTGCATATTTATGGCAGATATTACATAAAAGGCTTTGTGATCTATAGTTCAAAATCTGTGAATACCAGAGGCCTCTCAAGCATAATCTGTCAGTAAAAAAAAAGCTAAACACCAAGGATCATTGTGGCCTTGTAGAGCATGTTTGAGGAGAGAAAATATAGAGTTGCTTAGAGAGCTGAGCCCATTAAAAAAAAAAAATAAATCATCACAGTCTTTATATTGTCTTTCTACATTATTGTGTTTTCCTGGATGACAAATTTCCTTTTGCAGAAATAATATTGTTCTATGTGCTATCACCATCAAGCTCTAATTTAATTGCACTGATGCAAATGCTACAAGTTCAGCAACATCTCAGAGACTGCTCCTGCTTATGCACAGATGCATGCACCCAAATGTCCTTTCACTTGCTTTCATTAAAATCAGTATTTGCAAACTGCGATATACAAGCTGTGTATTTTAGTTCATGCTAATGTCAAGGACATCACACTAGGAAAGGACTTCATACTCACTATCTTTGTTCTTAAAAGAAAGAAAAAATTAATTTTAATAAACATTGAGAATAATTTAATTGAATAGAATCTTAACAGAAGTCTAATGTTGACAATATTTTTAACATAACCAATGTGAAAGCATATGCTTACATTTTAAAATGCACTTAACTGCACTGTTTGACTGTCTTCTTAAAGAATAATGCTGTGTAAGTTTCTAAAACAGTTAAATATATGCTTTACAATGTAAATGTATTTAAATACTTTCCACTAAGAACAAGCAGATATATTGTGTATATCTACTTTATTAGAATATGATACATCTGCTGACTATAACTGCCAGGTAATGGACAATTAAATAGAAGAATACCCTTTTTCGTGTCTTCTCCTTTAGAAAGGGCCGTATAACTGTGTAGAGGGCATGGATATACCACGGCTGATTGACGAAATGTATTCCTCCAAACCGAGCTGGAAAGCTGTCCTGTATGTCACACAAAAAAAATACAATGTGAATTTATTCTTAACAGAAGTTGCACATGCAACAAATCTATTTCTTTTCTTTTTTTCTTTTTTATTTTCCTGAATGCCTTCATTTGAATAATAAACCTTAAATAAGAAGAAACATTCTTCAAAATTGTGCCCTCTCAGTTGTATCCACTCCCACACCAAGCAGCCACACACCCTGGGCAGAGGAGTGAGGAAGAACAGCTATGGCATTTAAATACAGGCATGTCATTTCTAAACTCCAGAAATGCTTTAAATATTTATTATTTGCCCATAATCCATCTATGCAATATATTTTTCTCTTTTCTGCTTCTAAGGATTTTTTAATTTTTAATAGTAAAAATATCAACTCTTCCTGTGTCATTGAAGAGCACTAGAAATGTCCCTCTTGTTTCTGCCTCAGAAAGAAAGTGTAAATCTATACTGCTACTCAAAATGTCTCCAATATGATCCATATTTCATAAAACTGAGAATGCATTACACATTATGCATAAACTGTTATGCAATATCCATGACAGTAATTCTTGTCACATAGTCAGGGGCCTTCTGGGAGCTTAAATGTAAGGATAGCACATCTGTATTGAAGCAATGACTTTTCTTGCTGAAAAACACAAGGGGCAGACAACACACTAGGAAAGATTCTGTTTTGCATTTTCAATTTCCAAGTCAAGAGAATATGCCAGAGGGTTTGGCAGTTTGAAGAGGGCAGCCACTCTGTCCTGGAATGCTATTGCACTCAAACACTGCAAGAAGCTGCTGTGGTTCCCTGGGTTGCCTGGAGTTACAGCACTGAGCAAGAAAGCAAGAGGTATAAACAGGTACGTAGATTGATGTATAGAATCATAGAATCGTTTGAGCTGGAAGGGACCTTAAAGATCATCTAGTTCCAACCCCCCTGCCACGGGCAGGGACACCTCCCACTAGAGCAGGTTGCTCAAAGCCCCATCCAGCCTGGCTTTGAACACTTCCAGGGATGGAGCAGCCACAACTTCCCTGGGCAACCTGTTCCAGTGTCTCACCACCCTCACAGGAAAGAATTTCTTTATGGTGTCTAATCTAAATCTCCCCTCTGCCAATTTAAAACCATTGCCCTTTGTCCTGTCACTGCACTTCCTAACAGACTCCCTCTCCAGCTCTCCTGTAGGCTCCCTTCAGATATTGAAAGGCTGTTATATGGTATCCCCGGAGCCTTCTCTTCTCAAGGCTCAGAAAAGAGTCTGTCCTCTTTTGTTTCCATGGGTTATGTCAGAACCTTCCCAGTGCTCAGGTACACAGGTACACTTATTAGGTGAATGGCTTTCATCTGAACCCTTATTCAATAGGTGGTCAGCTCCTCCACTCCAGGCAATCATGACAGTCCCTTAAATCAAAATCAGATTCCCCACAGCAGCACCAATTCCAGTCTCTTGAGAACACAGGTGCAAACAAGGACCCACCTCCCGGCTATACCTCCTTCACCTCCTGTGTGGATGCTTCAGGTCTGTGTCAGTGGGAACAGAGGCTCAAGAGGAGGCAATGAAACAGTGAGATGGGGCACTGTGCAAATAGATAAATGTTGTCTCCTCTGGGACAAGATAACAGGCCATACAGAAGCATCCAACAGTCTAGACATGATCCTCATTTGAAGCATAATGATTTAAGGTCATATCGCACACAGAAAAAAAAAAATGGCCAAGAAAAAAATCACAAGCTCTACCAACCAATCAAGAACTGAAGGAGGGCAAGAACTGTAGGAATGAAATCTTTAATAAAACATTTCCAGATAGGAATACGCTTTGAAAAATTGCATATGCCAAGAAACCTCCTTAATTCTGTGAATGTGTACAGAGCTGTGGGAATAATGAAGCCTGAAGAGATCACTTGCTCCTCTCAAAAGTACCATTCAAACACTGGCAGGCCCACCTAATCCCAGGAATCTCTACATCAGGATGTCACCTGCCCCCAGATTGCAACAACTTGGTGGATTATGAGATGAAATATTTTCCATCAAAGAAGTAATGCCTTAACAATAATCTGTGGGGAGGACAACAGCTCCAACACACACCACTAACACCTGGCTGGTCACAGACCAACAGTCAATGCAATTAACAGTCCATTTTACAGATTTTCTCCAGAAATGTTTGATTAACAACAGCCTTGAAATAAAAAAATCCCATTGAAAGACTGTGCTTCAGAAGCCTCATCTTGCTAAATGCCTAGTTCCCATCAGTGCTGACTAAATGTCAAACAGGATTGTTGATAATTTGACATGTAATTCACCCTTTTCAATATCGTAAATCCCCAAACACCATTTTGAGAACACAACCTCTGATGTACAAAAGGTAGTAAATTACATCCTTATCTCAGCAATCCCATGAATCTATTAGGAAGGATAAATCACTGGATGACAC
Organism: Scolopax mira; assembly: GCA_004320125.1. Lineage (NCBI taxonomy): Eukaryota > Metazoa > Chordata > Aves > Charadriiformes > Scolopacidae > Scolopax > Scolopax mira. The sequence goes on from BJBW01002585.1 coordinate 262,380, forward strand.
CTTAACCTTTAGTTGCAGGAGATACCATTCATCTGCAGAAGGTTGTGTTTATTTGGTTTATCGTGGCTGCTGCTCCAGCAAAGAAGCCCATCGCAGCATGCTGTGTGCCACACACAGAAGAACACACATTGGAGACACATAAGACATCTTTTGCTAGCTTCATCTAGATGGCTCTGAAGATGTCTTAAGAGTTAACTCTGGAATGGTAACTGTGTTAAGCCTCGTGGGGGTCAAATGCTTTTTATAATGTAGGCACCATGGAAGACAGCAAAGGAAACCATCCATTCTTGGCCACGTGCCTTCTTGCAGGATTTTATAAGCTTTTAATTTAATGCAAATGCCCCCAAACTTCCACAAACCAAATTATGAGATGTTTGCTCTATATTGCTCAGAAAATGTCTCCCACAAAAACTGAGTAAAATTTGTGAATGGGAAGATCTCAACAGGCAAACAGCCACGCACACACACAGATTCAGAGCTGAGAGCCACAGCTATTTTTATTCTGTCGTGGGCTCAGAAGGGATGACTTGTCAATACCCAGTATCTTTATAAAGATATTAAATTTCTAGCAAAAAAAAGAGTATCTTTAGAAAGTACCACTTCAAGACTTCTGCTCTCTTTTTTCCTGCATCTTGGAAACCATTTTCGTGGAAGCTCATGAATATACGTGGAACAATCTTCAAATCAAAGATGCCACTTGATATTAAAAGACAATTTGTCTTGGTGTCTTTCAACAATTCTAAAGGCATTTTCCAGAACTGACCAAAGAAGCCAGATATTTATCAATTTCTGAGACTGAATTGAGGTGTTCAAATTCAGAAACACTTCTTCAAATGTAAGTAGGGGCCCGGAAAGAGAAAGGGTGATTTGGTGAGAATGATCCTGCATTGTATGCAGTGTGGGGATGAGAATTCAAAAGCTGCAGAATGCAGAGCTAACACCCAATCTCAACAGCACCTGGTGAGAAAATAAAAAAATGGAATAAGCAACTACAGCTGCTGGAGAAACAGGTGTCAGAAGGTTGTCTGGCTCTTCTCAGACGTATCTGACTTCCACATGGGGATTTGTCAGACAGATGGCCATCCTACACAAACAGCAGGTAGGAATTTCTTCCAAATCATTGATTCTTGAGGTTTTTACATAGATTAAGTCACAAGCGCGACATATTGCACTTCAACAGAAAAGCCTGTAACCCATGAATCACATGGATTCTAAGTAAAAGGAATCACATGTCTTCTAAGTAAAAGGAATCCCATGCCAGAAAACAGTAAGAAATGGAGATCAGCCATGAAGCAAGCTGTACGTTTGACAATAAAAGCAATAAATCTGATAGTGTATTACCAAACCACAAAAAAAGAACTAATTATACATACACAGTGTGTGGATTTTTTTAGCAGTCACAATAACCTCTGTTTATGCAGGAGAAGACAACCTAACCGTGCCTCTGATGAACACAGCTTGGGACATGGCCACGCCACAGACACAGGAAGCAGGTAGTTACTATTGGGGACCAGAGTCCTCACCACACAAGACTTGCAAGTGGCAATTAACAGTGGGCTGCCAAGGAAGAGGCAGTGTCCCCTACACTAGTGTTTGCAGGACCAGGAGACCACCAGTGCATGGCAGTAACTGACCTCTCCTCTAACATCCATAAGCCTGTGTTGGAGAATGATCCTGAGCAAACTGCCACACCAGGTTGCCATCTCTGATGACGTAGTTCTGCTCTCTTACAGCACAGCAGTTTTCACTGAGTTTCACTGATTTTTTTAGAGTTGGAAGGGACCAGAGAGATCATCTAGTCCAACCCTCTTGCTGAAACAGGATTGCCTAGAGCATGTTTTACCTCTCTGCCACACACAACTTAGGTGACCTGTCTCCAGAAGCTTCCTCTCCAAGGATCCAGCTGCAGAGCTGCAGTTGCCCTTGGCACATGCTAAGAACCTGGGTTTCTACTTGCTGGGCACCACATCCCACACTGTGATGGATTCAACCATCACCTGAGCCAGCTCTCAGGGTTTCATAGAGGGTCCCTCTCTCTGCTGTGGCCAGAATAAACTATTACAACAAAACAAGTATATGACATTTTCAACAGTACCTAAGAGAGGAAACTGCCAAATTCCTACTGAAAATCAGCATGAGTCTTCTCAGTAGTGTCAGAATTGTTATCACAGAGGTAATAAAAATTACCTTTTTCATTGTTACCAAGTGCAAAAAATTAAAGAACTTCTTAAAGCCAAAGCATCCTCCACACCTTGGGTATGGTGTTTACATATAAACCTCTGAAGTCTGTTTTTAAAGAATTAGAGCCCCAAGCTGAAATCAGTACTAGAGTCAAATTTGTTTGTACAGCTCTTAGAAGTACAGTCTCAGAAGCTCCTGGGACCCAAAGGTGTGGCAGCCCAGCCACATCAGGGCCTCACGAGTGTTCTGCACAGGACCTGCAAACAGCCCATCTGGAAACACCTTGCCACATGCCAGCACCACAAGAGGGGCTGGGAACATATACTCTGGGGTCATGTCTGAAGGTTTGCTGTCCTTATGGGCAGTGAAACTGCTTTGGCGGACAGTCTAGAGGCACCCTTCAAAGGACTGTCTAGATAAATATAGTGAACACACTCACATACTTTTCTTTAGGCTGCATTTGAGTGCTGTGATGAATTAAGGCCATAGCATCTGCAGGCGACAGGAGGCCACAGAGTCAACACTATGAAAACTGTATCTTTCTAATAAAAATTACAAGTTCAAAGGTAGCATAATAAGTTAATATCTTAAATGTCACTCAAGAGTTATTCTTGAAGATAACAAATTCAGGTCTCCTCCAGCTAGTCTAAAAAGTCAAGCACCTCAGGGAGGAAAAAAAAATCATTACGATGAACTAAAATAGTATCTTCATAATGGAAGGCCCCACGTTCCATTATGAAGATGTTTCATGACATGAATGAATGATGAATGTTTCAAAGACACTGAAACATTCTGCTTGATGCAAGACGCACTATGACTAAATTTAATTTTTAGCACGTTCAAGAGGAAATGATGGAAAATCACAGAAAGAAGAGGCTCTGATTGGAAGGAATATTTCACTTCCTTAGTACTCCAATGCTGAATTACCAGAGGAACCAATAGCCACTGCCATCCACATCAGGAAGGAAAACCCAAGTCTTCCTCCCAAAGTGTAACTTTCACTGGAGGCATGAAAGAAAAAGGCATTGCTAATATCAAACCTCCTGCAGGCGTCCATCCACAACAAGGGTAATTGCAATGTCTCAAAATGAAATAACTTGTGTGTCAAGACTGATTACCTGTGCTCAAGGCCTTATGACTGTGATCCCATCCACTGACATAGTGGGATGATAAAGAGACTGAAAAGTGAAAGTGTGGAGTCTAAAAGAATTTTGACTGTTTTATTTATGAAAACAAATGCTGGAAGGCAGATGCTATCTATAAACATACTGGGGAGAATAAAGAATGCTGACACCCAAACAAATGAGAACAAGCTCACCATAATCACAGCCAGCCTGGAAAGTGGTAGGGAGCTTTGAATCATCAAATATCCAACAAGTAGGGAGCGGGTGGGGAGAGGGAGGGAAGGAATAAGCAATCTAACTCATTTTGAGACAAAGATTACTAAATTATGAGGAAAGTAAGCTTCAGATTGTTTGTAACAACAGGAAATTTCACCTCTGTCCCACTTTGTTAAAGCTTTTTAAGGTTCAGGCCCAAAAAAACTTTCAGGTTTCAATGATGACTAGGACATTGCCCTCTCCTAGCTCAGGTTTTTAATTTTTATTAAATAATGTGGAACCATTTCTAAGACAAACAAAAAGTGCCCAAATAAATTTTTGTTACTGTGTTCACCCAAAACAGCACTACCTAAAGGCAAATTAACATCATTCAGTGACATTCCTACAAAATAAGATTTAATTATCTAGAACTGGATGTTGTCATTTCGCTAAGAAGCTTCCAGTGAAGCAATCTGACTTTTGGCAGTCCTCTTTTTCATTTCTATTAGTCATTTTATCTTACAGGTCATATAGAAATATGTTAAATTGAATGAGAAGAGAGAGAGATGGTATCCATCCAATGAGAATATTGGTCTTTTTATTGAAGTATCTGTTTTAATTTCAAATAATATTCCATCTTTCATTTCAATATGCTATTCATAAAAATTATATATTAGTTAAATTAATTAGGTGGATAGGGATTTAAAAGACATCTAACGACATGTGTCTGCATGTTTATATATAAATATAATACAATTTAAAATCTACATAGATTTTGTGCTTCCACTATTTGGGTAAAGGGCTCAGATCACTCTCTTTTTTTAATTAAATGGACTTGATAAAGAAAATATTTTGTATAAAACCTTTAATTTTCATTTGGAATTACTTTATTTTTTGCAAATTAACTTCAAGATGTTTTGGCCTGACTTTTTATAAAGTTTTAATTAGGAATTGTGTGATATTCTTTTAGCAATTCTTGCTTGTTTTGACAGGGGCTTGGGGTTTGGGGTATTTTTTTTCCCTCAGCTCATTCATTTAGTTTGAACCTGGAAAAAAAGCAGGCTTTAATTTTAAAGAGGAAATGAAAAATGCTGTTTTCCAAGGACAATTCTGTCTTCAACTACAAATACTTCAACTATAAATACTGCCTCTTTTTTAATTTTAAGTATAACTTCATTTGGAATGTGAGATATTAAAAGCTGGGGGTGGGGTGGGGGGGTGGGGAAGGAAGAGGCAGATGTCAAAACCCAAACCTTTTCACAGCATGATGCTGTTTCCAAATTGGCAAAACCAGAAAAACAGCAAGAAAGATGGTTGAAGTAGGTTCTTTTATACTGTTTTCTTTTCCTGTGCATGAAAATCATTCTTTACAATAGGCAATTATCAGATAGTGATTTCTTCTATGGAAATTCCCATGGGGGAAAAAAATCCATTTTCCAGGCAGCTTGTGAATGTCTTATTAGATTAAGACTACAGATAAATAGAAAAAAACCCACTATACTGCAAACTGCTGTGCACAAACATAGTAACAATACTTTCATAATGCTGGTGAAATAAAAATAATATGCAAAATTACTGTTCATAAAACCGGCATACTCTCATACATCTTTTTCCTGAAGGCAAAAGTCTTTGGCCAGGGACTGTAGAGGAGGAGATTAAATCCCACACCAGCATCCCAGCTTGTACCACCCTCATCCTAAAGTCACCCTTGTTTTGTCAGTGAGGCTATCCTGATGCCCTAGCAGCCCTTGGTCTCTGCAGAGACCACTGACCAGAAGATTACTTGTCATGATGCTTTTCATCATGTAGAAAGCCTCCATAGCTCTGAGGCCATTTCAAAGAGAAGCATCAGTAGTTATCAGTAACTCCTGCCTTGTGCCTGACCACTTCCAAATGTGAGATGGCTAAATAGAATCTTATCTAGTATTGCCCTTGAGAAGCTACACTTACTTGTTCTGTTTTATTCAAGCAAAATGTGATCTCTTGTGCTATCTCATGTTCCCTTCATAGCAAAAGGACAGAAAGGAAATCTTAGGATAGTATTAGGACAAGGACTGAAAGAAGCAGTAACAAGGCAGAAACCATAGAAATAATGTAACAGTGAGGAGCAGAGGAGAAGAGGAGAGAATAAATTAATTCAGAGAGGGACATTGAGAAATTACTATCATGCACAGGAGAAAAAGATATTCATCATGTTCATTTTCTAGACCCTCTTCAAAACTTGCACAGAAAGTCAGGGAAAGCGAAATGTAAAGTATTCCTACATAGAGGACCCATGTATTACAGTCACATGTCAAGACTAATTTTGCAGACCTAAACTAAATACCAAATCTTATGCCTTCCATATCATTTCTGCATATCATCCCAACTGACAGTTTCCCAGAAGAACCTCATCCAATCTATGGATCTTTGATTCTATATTGCCTTCTGCCAAAATTTGCAAGAAACTACATCAGAACTGACTATCCTTAGTGGTATATCAGTATAGCTGTCCAGTGCATGGGGCACACAGGTCTGCAGATGGATAGGGTGAACAGAGATACTGCGGGTAAAAATCCAAGTTTCTTTGGTTGTTGCAGCTTTCAAACAACATTGCGCAGCTTCACAGTGCCAACAAGTTATGTAGATTCTCCAAGAAGAATATTCACTTGTTTCCCTGGACATGGAGAACTTCTAAACTTTTGCTTACAATTTTATTATCCAAAGCTCCCTCAGAAATGCAACCCTCAGTTTTCCACTCCAGGAAGCATTAAAATTGGATTACCACTTTTTCAGTTTGAATTTACAATGATACAATAGACTGAAAACTGTAGTGATTCAAGAGTTATTTCATGAGCCATATGTCTCCTCATACTATGAGGAATCAATCTCCATCACTGCAGTAAGCACTAAGAACAGTAATCGTTTTAGCCATCCAATTTTAATCTGTCACTCCATGCAAATGAGCATCCCGAGAGTTGAACTGAAATGTAAAATTGGAGGGATAGTGATTTAAGAAATATCAGCTGAGGACAGCCACTGAGATCTAGAATGCAGCATAATTAAGCCTTAAATTACTGGGGAAATTGAATAACTGACTTGAGATCCATTAATAAGTATTATATTTCATTAAAAGTAGAGGTATCATGAACTATGCAGCATACAAATTTTCAGGAGGTCAGTTCCCAGCAGTAAAAAGCTATTACCAGTTCCAAAAAGGGTTCAAATATCTTTGTCATAATACAGAATGGAGATTTATTTCAGTCTTTCAACTTCAAGGCGGCCTCAGTCTGAACTCTCAGCTACACTTATCTTTACAAAGGTGCTTGAAAAGATACGGTTTCTTACAAGGTAACTCCACCTCAGCTTCCCTCTTCTACACTGCTGAACGACTGCTAGTGGTACACTACATGTGAAATGCTCCTGGGAGCCCAAGCAATTTCAATATTGTTTGAGGGAGAACTGTCATTCCAGTTATTACTCTGGAGGATCGTAAATCACTGAATTGCTGAATTCTAACTTCAGACATCAATCCCTTGTCTTTTTAAAGCCAAATAAGCAAAGCTCTCTGTGTGTTAGCTGCTACAAAGGAAACACTCAGTAAAAAAGAGAGATTCACAATATCACAAATAAATAATATTTTCTTTTATCATACATATCTAGGACAAAGCTAATATGTTTATTCTGTTACCAATATGTGCCAGTAATGAATAAATATGATGCTAGAATCTATCCTAAAATCACACTTTCAGAACTCTTGAAAATTCATATCCATGCAGTTAGAAGACCAAAATCAGAAATGCAGATCTTAGAATCATAGAATCATTTAGGTTGGAAAAAACCCTTAAGATCATTGAGTCCAACCATCTACCCTACTCTACAAAGTTCTCCCCAACACCATATCCCCAACACGACATCTAAACGACTCTTAAACACATCCTAGGATGGTGTCTCAACCACCTCCCTGGCCAGCCTATTCCAATGCCTGACTGCTTCTTGCTAAGATAAGTGGAACCCATGTGAATGTCTTTTCAGCAAGAGAAAATAACAGTAGCCTCATCCCATGTTACATGGATACTCATAGAGAAAAAGAACTGAACTCTGAAACCACCTGGAATGCCAGGTCCAGTGCTGGGCTCCCCAGCAGAAAGCAGACATGGACATACTGGAGCAAGTCCAGCAAAGGACCATGAAGATGTCTAAGGGATTGGAGCATCTCTTATATGAGGAGAGGCTGAGAGAGCTGGGACTATCGAGCATGAAGGAGAGAAAACTAGGGGCGATCTTATCAATGTATAAAAATACCTGAAGGGAGGGTATAAGAAGCTGAAGCCAGGCTTTTTTCAGTGGTGCCCAGTGACAGGACCAGAGGCAATGGATGCAAATCAGAACAGAGGAGGTTCCCTCTGAACACAAGGAAACCATTTAGGAGTGCACAGTTCTCAACAAGTTAGAATATGGATGAAAAATATAAAATTACTGTGGTTAAACGAAGTCTTTTTAGCTGATATTTTCCAAATCACTTCCCAAAGCTGTGCTTATTTTGAAGCTCATCATCAGCCAAAGCAACCAATGTGATGACAGACTTCTCAAACTAAATAAAAAACTGATTTGCAGGTAGATGTTAATATTTAGCCTATGTAATGTACTCAAGCTTCTTGGCTTGCTTGAGATCGCTCACCTTCTCATCACAAAGATAAAAAGAACTTTTATTAGAAAAGAACTTTTACTACAAAGCAATTCTTTACAGTGAGGGTGGTGAGACACTGGAACAGGTTGCCCAGGGAAGTTGTGACTGCCCCATCCCTGGAAGTGTTCAAGGCCAGGCTGGATGGGGCTTTGAGCAACCTTCTCTAGTAGGCGGTGTCCCTGCCCGTGGCAGGGGGGTTGGAACTGGATGATCTTAAGGTCCCTTCCAACCCAAATCATTCTATGATTCATTCACAAGTGGCTGAGGAGTATGTGCACGGCTTACTTTACCTAAACAAAAGCCTACCTTACCTGAAAACTCTGAAGTTTCATGCATCACACTCTCTGGACCAGGATTTACAAAAGGTAGCCACTGCCAATCTGGCTGCATAATCCTGAAGAGGTTCTGCTTCTACAGGCTGGGAACAAGCCCCTAGTTGTGGCTCGACACCCACCCGTGAGCCCAGATTTTTTGAAACGTCACAGAGAGCAACACCTGCAGCTCATAGACCAGGGGAAGCCTGCAACATTCTGGTTAACTTCCCTCATTAACAAAACTTCTAGGAGAAGAAGTTCAATTTCTATTTTGAGACTGACTGTTTACTGCTATGCTTTTAGCTCTACCAACCTGCATCTGAAAGTAAGTCTTTTTCCAAATATAGCATTGTTTAACAAAAGACATTGCTGTTGCATATGTAACATCTTCAAATGTTTATAACTATAGTTTGTAAAATGTTCATTGCTCTAGTGTTCAAATGTTATTCAAATTGTAGCTTCTTAAGTCCAATGCTGTATACTAAACCGGTATAACCTATTTTTTACTGACAGCTTAAGAATGTGCACAAAAAGATCCTACTTCCCTCTCTTTCCCTTCTACTTTTCAGACTTGGCCACCTTCTGGTTCACAGCCCTCTTCTACAGCATGGCTTAAACCTTCTGCTTTCTTATGTTACTGTCACTCCAATGTTAGTGGTTGATGCCAACAGGAGAATTAAACCCCCAGTACAGGGACGATGATGTATGGTATGCCTGAGTGGACTTATGGAAGGAAGAGACATCCTGTTGGCTGTCTCATCCATTACCACCAGCCACTGCACCATGCCATCTCACCCGGCACACACGTGCTATTAGTCACATACCCGTGCAACCATCATCCACTTGTCCTTCATGCCACAGCTGCAGATGCCCTTTGAGGTACCATTTGAGTACCTCAAAAGGAGCCTGAAAATGCAGAACTCCTCATTTCAGTGAGAATATCATTAAATGTTAAAACTCAAACAAGCTTCTACCCCCACTTAACTGAGCAGTCAAGAGTCATTCCTCAGCAACTAAGAAAAGTGACATGTGACAATCTGAAGCAAAATCAGAGCCAACATTAATGTAAGTAGACATGGCCTTTTCCAACCTGTCCATTTGAAAAGGGATGCAGTTGTTGAGGGTAACCAGACAGCATGTCACAAAGCTCTTGCATCTCTACAAAAGGTTTAGGCAAGCAAGATCTTCTGTTAGGTACTAACAGGTGTGGGGTCACAGCAAGAGACAAATACAGACCCAAAAGCATACAACATTTGCTAGACATAAGGTATTTTCAACTGCCAACGGACAGAACTGCATCGAAATCTAAAATGAATGTGTCAAATAGAGTGTGTGTCTCTGTATAAAAATCATTACGCCTCAAACATCAAATTAATCTCTTAAACAATTTATTACCATGGATAATTTGTCAGTTTCCAGTAGCCTATTCACTTTAATTTAAAATAGATTTAAGACCTCAGATTATCAGGACAGAAAAAGGAAGGCATTTCCTATCTAGGAACCAGAATCAGTTCTTTGTGTTCTACTGGTAGATCAATTATGTATTAGAGCTGCTGCTGCTTGACTTTTAATCCACATCAGTTCACAGACCTTGAGCAAATTTGATGTTACCATATTAAAAAGGGAAAGCACTGGAATAAGCTACACAAAAAAAAAAAAAAGGAAAACAGATCAAGCAAGGGGACAGTTACTCGGCCAAATGCCGGCAATGGAGAGACAGGCTGCCTCCTGCCAGCACACAGGGAAATAAAAAATCCACAGATCATTCATTTAAATTCACTTAAATGTAATAAATCCCACTTGAAATAAATATAAGATCATTACTAATATATCGCCTTGTTACCCTTCTTTTTGGCAAATCAGGCAAAGAAATGCTGGTATGTAGATATGTGTACCTTGTAGTACTGCAGATCTAAAATACCTGTTCTCATCCTGCATGAACAACATTTCGAGACACGTTCCAGATACCAGATACCAGCTGTATGCTTAGCCATTTAAAGATCCTGGCTGCGTATTTACTGAAATAGATAATTTAAAGCTTTGCTCATTTTGAAGCCCGGCTGATAAATCTTCACACATAACTGAAGCATTAAAAAGTCTTCCATTTTCTGAACCCAAATTCCTGCATCATCATATCCACTACAGCCTTTCAGCGCTAAAATTAAAAGCAGCATGAATATTTAAGTGTTTTGTGATAAGAATGCAGTAGCTAAATCTGCCAGTGTACAAAAGGCAACCTTAGAATTTGAGTTCACTGAAAGACAGGATGGAGGGGAGGAAGAAAGATGTAAAAAAAGAAAAGGGTCGGGGTGGGGGGGCATTATCTCAAAATGCTTGTGAGTTACTACTACTGCCCTGGGAGCTGTAGCCTGAGTGCTCTAAGCTTCCATTTCCTCACAAGACAACTGTTATTTGGATAAAATATTTTTCCTACAGTGCACAGTGGTGTCTCCTGGAGACAGGGACAGATATAGCCTCGAGGTAAATGGGGACGTGAGGTGTCTGAACACTCTACTCAATACTGGCAGCCTTCCCAAACTGAAACACTTCAGTTTTGACCCATTTGATATTTGTCAACAGAAAGGAAAAAAAAAAGAAATCTCTGGAAGAGAAACAATTTACATAAACATTTTCATTTAATCTTAATGGAAAATTTGTGACTCCTCTTAGAAAAGCTGTAGTGTCAAAGGTTATAATGTTTCTGCTTAAATTTTTAAAAGTACTACAGTGCCCTTGTTTTTCTGCATATGAATGCAGCACTTTGGAGCTATACTAGCAAATTCCACTCTCTTACTTGCTGTGATCATACAAAATGCAAGCTTATGGCAGGACCAGCAATTGCATTTCATGCAGATCTGATGTGGAGAGTTACGTGATTAAATAAATTACAGACAAGCACCATCCATGTGTCCCAACACACCCTCAGTAGTCAAACAGATCGCTTGGTTAATTTTGGGCTGTTACACTGCTAGAAACTTCATCACCCTGTTCTGTGACTGAGACAGACCTCACCCGCAAAGCGAGGTCACGCAGGCCAATCTCCAGGTGGAAGCCACAGTGCTGTACAAGGGCTGCTTCAGCAACTGGTTCCTCTCCTTTGGACTCAACTCTGCCCCAAAGCTCCAGCACAACTGAAGAGGACTGGTGTGCTCGCTGGAGCTGCCAGCTTTCAGCAGAAAAAAAACAACTGAGATCTTGATCACTTCAGGGTGTACAAAGTCCCCTGGTGCCACTGTAGAAGTAGAAGCATTAACTCCAATGTCCTGCTCAAATAGCAACTCAAGTAATCTCATTCTGCCTATCTAAATGCTTTCAGCTGACTCCAGCATTTTTACTGCAGCATTCACTTGCCTCAAAGTGTCACCAAGCATTGAAAAACACCAGACATGAAAATTTATTCAATGCAAGATGTGATGGTGTCATCACTACAAACACTTAACATGGAAAAGATCCATAAAAGTCAATAGCAAGTGCGTCTGCTCAGTTCAGCTCTATGACACTCTAGTCCTGCCCCAACCAGCCTGCAAGAGTGAGCGCAAAGTTCTCCAAAGCAATGTTCTTTGCATACTATGTATACTATGAGATCACTCAGTTGAGCTCAGTGGGGACTTGCACTAGTTTGAGTGCACCAGGTGTACTCCACAACCTCTGACTATGGAGCCAGGCCTTGTCCTATTAAATGTACCAGATACACCCGAAATACAAGATACACAGATACAAGACACACAAAATGATGTTTCCCAAACCGAAGCAGCATCTATACCAGGCATTGAATAGTACCCAAAAGCATACATGGAGGAGAAACTCAATTATCTATACTATGAAACTGTTTGAGCAAGTCAAAGCCACCCAGCATTCTCCCAAATAATTTGGAGGGTAGCACAAATCAGGCACGTTCCCAAAATGCTCTTTGAATGTAGCTATCTCTTTAGGATAATAAAACTCTAATAGTCAGAATGTAGCCACTCCAGCAATAGGGAGCAGCCCTGGGCGTATCTACTTTATTAGTACAGACATAGTTACACTCTCTTAGAGACATTTTCCACTGGCAGCTGCCCATTATAAAACAGCAAGAAACCCATGAAAACATGAAGTAATTTTAAATTATTGTGTTTCATACAAAGCAAACATATTCACTTTCAAATGTAAGCTATAGGCCTTTTAAAATGTATTGATTACCCAGATTAAACCTTTTAAATACCAATAATTAAACAGAGTGGCTTCTCAAGCACTATGAGGTCTATTGTGTAAATATGTATTTAGCAGTCCTGGGAGCTGTTTCCATCCACTGTAGTGACCTCAACTGAATAGCTTTTTTTTAAGAAAATTAGCATCACACAAATGCTTCTGTTCATTTTGTCTATTGTTTAAACTTCAGTTGTTCACATTCTGTATAGCCTGAAACACTTCATAATTATTACTCTTTTACCCGTTAGGTCTTCACATCCCAGACCCTTTCACAGAATCACAGAATGATATGGGGTTAGAAGGGACCTCTGGAGATCATCTAGTCCAATCTCCCTGACAAAGCAGATCCACCTAGAGCAGGTTGCACAGGAACATGTCCAGGCAGGTTTTGAATGTCTCTAGAGAAGGAGACTCCACCACCTCTCTGAGAAGCCTATTCCAGTGCTCTGCCACCTTCAAAGTGAAGAATTTCCTCCTCATGTTTAGATGGAACTACTTATATTCAAGTTTGTGCCCATTTCTTCTTGTCCTATCCCTGGGCACCACTGAAAAAAGACCGGCCCCATCCTCTTGACATCCATCCTTTAAGTATTTATAAGCATTGACCTGACCCCCCTCAGCCTTCTCTTCTCCAGATTAAAAATACCAAAGTCCCTCAGCCTCTCCTTGTAAGAGAGATGTTCCAGGCCCCAAATCATCTTTGTAGCCCTCCGCTGTACCCTCTCCAGCAATTCCCTGTCCCTCTTGAATTGCGGGGCCCAGAACTAGACACAGTACTCCAGATGATGGGGCCTCATCAGGGCAGAACAGAGGAGCAGGATAACTTCCCTTGCCCAGAGGACTGAGCAATGTACGATACATTTAGGATAAGTGTTCAGTAAGTTCTGTCCATATTTCCATTAACTCAGTCGGTAACTCAAAGGTTTCAGCCTTAAAAGACTGGGATCAATAACAAAATTGATACTTGCAGAAAGCGTGGGAGCAGAAAGTGTGGGAGCAGAAAGAGACCAGCTCCAAAAATTAGCCGCAAGTGAGGGACACCAGTCTTTCCTGACCAGCAGATCTGGCGAGAGCATGCAGGGGGTTTGGAGAACCTCAGCTACAAGAACATCACTAACTGCTTCTGAGGAGCTAGACTCTGTATCAGATGAGAATCAGGCCCAGTTTGATTACACAATTAACAACTCCAGAGTAAATAATAATCCACATGTGGGGTTGTAAATGTTGACACCAACAGTTATTTCTGACAGTTTTTAAAAGAGTAACTCACCCGGGCTGTGAGATTCTCCTTTTTCAAAACAACATACCTGTCTGGAAATGGTTATCCACTACTGAGTATCTACTGATTGCTTCTTCTGTGTAAGAGACTTCACAAGCATAATAATAAAAACAAATTATCCTCTATCATCAGCAGGGTGAACAGCACAGCCCCAATGGGAATAGGAGCTAGGCTAACAGAGAAGGTGAATTTGTGGTAAATAAGTAATGTGATCAAGACCTTTTCATGGTTTTGTATTTCACAGGAGAAAAATCAATTTACAAGTATTTTATTTTTTGGAATAATGCTCCAAGCTTTTGTGGTTTTTGACACAAAAGTAAATATAGATGTGTATGCGTCCATAAAAAATTATCTGTTCTAAAGTGCTATTGTTAAACAAGCAGTGACAGACTAATACAAGCCAGCATCAATGCAAAATGCTTGCAATGTGAATTGCACACCAACTTTAAAAAGCAAAAGCACTGTAGCATGATTAGCAGGCTGTATACAGTTTTGTATAGTTCACATCAAATATCACCCTTCCCTGACCCCTATCTATCACACCGGGGTGTATTTTTCAGTACTACACAAAGCAGTAAAAATTACAGCTGCTATTTACTATCAAAGCACGCGGACAAGCAAGTGCATCATCTGCAATTGCTGCAGATGAAAAGTATTCCCAGCGAGGATCATACTGCACTGCCCAGGACATGGCTCCCAAACAGGTAGAGAAGACATTTTTTTCGTCAGATGTGGGATCTGAAATAACGCCTGGAGCACGAATCAAACCAGAAGTCACAATTTTGAAATTCAAGCAAGTAACTCTCTGTCCAACCTGGCATGCCTAGCTTTAGTTAAATTCACATCAAATTGACACCAGCTCTGGTGATCTCCCTGGACAGGCGACCGGCGCCAGGTCTCCAAAGCCTCAGGGCTTCAGGAGGACAGGAGGATGCATCAGAGCTCGCAGAAGCCTGCAGATGGGTGTAGGGGAAGAGAAGACATAAAGAGCAGTGTCACACGTAGAAAGACACCAGCATCACGGACAGGGAAGTTCAGACCTCCTGCACTGGAGCATCTCGTCTACCTCAAGAAGGTGGAAATGAGGTGGCAGAGGTTTGGATCAGTTTTGGTGCAGGCAACCTTTGAGCCTTTTCTGCAAGGATTGAGAGCAGCGTTCATTACCTTAAATGTGTTAACTAGAAATGTGATTGTTAAAACTAATTAAAGATGTTTAAAAGCTGGGTTTGACTCAGTGTTATGTAATACTGAGGAAAATAAGATCTATTTTAGGACTCTGAAAATGAGGGCAAAACAAACGGCACACACAAACATGAACCTCTATCCCCAAGACCCACGCCGTAGCCTCGACCTTGCTCACCTGTTACCTGGGAAACAACCCAGAGATTACACTTTTCAGCACCAACTCCCCTAATTGTACGCCTTGTGACATTTTCTTGCAGTGACAGCTCTATTTTCACCCCTCCTTCTCCTTTTCTTCAGGATATAAATGTGTTACAGCACCCTTCGCTGTAAAATCACTCCCTGTTCATCCCATCTCTATTTCACTGTTAATGCTCAAGAAACAAGATGCTCTCAGTTGCTGCATTACCCGTTTTCTCTGCCTCCTCCACAGTCTCCTTCTTCTATGCAGACTGTCCTCCCCAGGTTTCAATGCTGTAGGTCTCCTTTCACCATCCCAAAGACTTCAGCCCTTATTCCCTGCTCTCTTCTCACTGAACATCATCATCCCTGGAAAACTCCCCTTACCTATGTGTATTTCAGAATCATCCCCCTGTGCTGAAACACACGTCCATCCACTTGTTGTGCTTTCCACATCTAAGCCTCACTCATCATACTGCTTGGCTGAAAGCTCACTAACAGCTCAAATTCTGTTTTGATTTTCTGCAGAGTTGCAGTGATCCCCACAAAGCACTCAGTAAACTCATGTCCTTGGAATTATCTGTAAAGTCTTGTTCTCCTCCAATACCATGGTTTCCACTGCAAGACCAATGCTTACCACGTCTTCCCACAAGCAATGTTGTGGGGAACCTGACCCCTTTATCTTTACTAGCCTACTAGCCATTAAAAGGTTGGACTTATTTGATCAATTTGATGAGCCCAGAGCTGCGAATTTCAGTCCATGTTGAAAGGATCAAACCCAAGAGAGGAAGGGCAGGAACACACCTTCCACCAGCAAAAGCAGAGAAGGAAACCAGGCTGACCAGAACTGTGGTCTGTGTGAATCCTGACTGAATCTGACTTATTCCCCTGTTTAGACTTTATTGTGCATTCAAAAGAAAATCAAGCTTATGAACAAGGAGGGGTGAGAAGCAAGCAACACCTAGCCCAACATGATGCACTATAGCAAAAAAAAAATGCTTTTGAAACCATCTGCTTAACAGTAAAACAAGTCTCCTGCAATACAATATGTGAATCAAAGCAGGTTATGCCTGGGATTTGCTGCAGAACATGGAAGAAAACAAGTTATCCCAAACCAACCTCCCCATCAGCCCGCGACTGATGCAAGCTCAGGAATGCCAAGGAAAAAGCCGAATGGCCTGCCAGGGCTCCGCTCGCTCCATCCGGCCTTACCTCAGGGAGAGGGACAGATGGTGCCAGTGACTCAGAAGAACGCCAAAAGGCTCTCATCTCACAGCAATAACCTGTGTCCCAGCCCTGTGACAGTCTGTCATCCATGCAAACGGTATTTTTCAAGGGCAAAAGTGTGAACTTTCCAGTGCTAGCAGGAAAACATGACAGAGTGTTCTCGGGGACAACTTCTTGTTTTGCGACCCGGGCAAAGATAATTCCGTTCTGCACTGTTTCACCAGCGTGCTCCTACGTGTGAGAGGGCCTTGGGAAACAGAGCTTGGCAACATAAATTACAGCTTAGTGTACTACTTTGGACTAAGTTAAAATTGTCAAAAACCTTTGCAGGAAGGAAAAGCCTCAGGGAAAGCATAAAAAGGTTCATGTGCAAGTCTTCATGACTTTAAAAGAATTCAATCCCAATTTTAAAATCGGGGGGGGGGGGAACCACACAAAAACAAAACCCAACAACTAAACGTTCTAGATTCTGTGGTTCTATTTTCTGGGATTTTTCAACTACTGTATTTGCAAAATAAAACAAAGCAGTTGTAGCTCTGCTCCCTACTGCCTCTTTTAAATCTTTTCCATTTCCAAAATTATAGCTTTTCCATTTCTAGTGCAGGAAAACAAATATTAAATTGCAATTGTACTTCTTTCCCAAAAAAGTAGCCACACCACAGAGTGAACAAACACGGGGAAGCACTGGCTCAACATCTGGCCCCAGTCGGGAGCCAGGACTGATTGATGACAAGGAAACAGAGTTTTGCATTGGTAGACCAAGACCTGGACAGAAACGAACTGCTGAGAAGACCTGTGCCAATAACAGCTACAGTGATGTTATCCTCAGTGCCATAATGCTGTAATGACAGAATCACAGTAAGGTTCATGAGGAAGAAGAATTTTCTCTTCGTAGACAAAACAGCACAGAATGAGACAGACAGTTACATATTGATCCAAACTGCTATTTCAGGGGGTCCCTGAAAGCTTTGTCCCAAAAGGAAAGCTTCAGATGGTGCCTTCATGTCCCTCCATCGTGACACAGATACTTCTAGGCTTCCAACCTCAGCTCAGTGCAACAAACACTAGGGGGGCTGGTCAGTCACAACCCAGTTTCCATTTGCCCTCTCAACTCTGAGCTGTTTCTCAAAAGACCCTCCGAATCCAGTCTCCTTCACATGTGTCCCAAAGCACTCTGCCCTCTGCCCCTTTCTCTTCTCTCCCCATGTGTACAAAAAAGCGTAAGGTTGTCAAAGGGGACCTCTTAAAAGAAGACTTTACAGTTGCCCTATGAAAGTAACAATTAATCAAGAAGATTTAATGGGACAGAATACCAAGGATGAAGAAGAAAATACATAGTAAGGCTCACCTTGCAAGATAGATGATGCTCAGTGTGATTTAATCCCTGCAACTTAATGTAAGAACACACATGGTCCAAGCTGTTCCCATGGATCATCAAATGGATTCATTCTTAATTGGCTTTCCATGTAGCTCTCTTTAAAGGCTTGAGTGCTACTTTCATTTGATACCGCATTGATTTTCTCTGAAGTTTCCTCCTATCATGGCTACCCTGATCAATTAGTGTGCTATAAATAGAGCAGTCGGATTCCTTTCACTGGTCTCATTAAATTGCACCCCTGCTGAATTTCTGTGGAGAACAGAATTGGATCATACTGGTAGCAATAGTATGAAGATGCCCTCTGGTTTTCCAGTGAAAATCAATTGCTCAATATTCCTAACAACAAGCTTTGAAAAGCATGACCCAATGCAGCTCAGCTAATTCCCAAAACATACATCAAACCTTGCTTGCAATTCTGCATCTCTAAAACCCCCAAAGATAAAGGATGGGAAAATAAGTGGTTGAGGGGCTCAGCCTGTTCCTCCCTAGTATATAATCCCTCATCAATCATAACTATTTAACTGCATCCCCTCATCGTGGCAATATGTTGCTGGAGGTATACAGCTAACCCATTTTTCCGGAAAGTGGTGTCAGGATTCAAGGAGGAACACAACTGCAAGGCAACTGGTCTGTCAAATGTCTGTATGGTGGTGTGCTTGCCAGCTAAAACTAGAGGGGACTGATTATATTTGGTGACATGATAGAGGCTAATTATTGCAGGTGTACATCAGTTTTTACTTTAAAAATGTTAATCTTTATTTTGTAACTGTATGGCAGTATAGCCTTTGAAATTTGTTTTAGAAATTACATTTTACTCATTGGGATTAGAAACAGACACAAAACAGGAAATGGAATTGTCTGCTTTGAAACATTTCAAAATCTAATCTGAAGGGCAGCTTTTATGTCTCCAATCTGCCCTACACCTTGCCCTATCCTTTCAAAACTATTCTGTCTTCTAACATCCTTTTTGTCCTTTTTCTCCTCTGCTAAGCACCATCCTTCAAAATTTTTCCATCTTCCTCCCAAAATGAAGCTACATTTTCATCATAGGCTCTCCTGCAGGTTGAAGATCCCTACTGCAAAGGCTGGGTTTTTAATTACTGTACTTGAATTACTGAATGTATCTGCTTTTTCTGTATGCACTCGCTGGTGTCTGGAGTACACTTTGTGGGTTTTATGTATGACGGTCTGAAGGATCCATTGCAGACCTCAGGGCACTGGCTGTACTTCGCAAAGAATTCGCGAGAACGCTGGAGAACTACCAGTACTTGATGATTTAATCTGGATCCTTCATCCTTAGCATGGTGGCTTTCAGCCAGAAGATGCAGTGCTCTAAATGATACTCTCAGTCAAATGACTTAGTGCGGGATGAAGGTGCCTCCCAACAAACTCAGCAGATTTTGTGGCAATAAGGCATATTCTGTGCAATATCAGGTAAGAATTAATGCTGACTGCACTCTAAACATACCTTAGGAAGGCCCTCTCCTGAATTACAGCAGAATCAATTTCTCCTTCCAGAAAATGTTTTCAGTGGGGGAAGTGCAAGGGGTTGAAATCCAGTTCTTCTCAGACAGAAAGCCCTCCCCCAAATTATGCTAATAGATATAACATATTCTTAAGAGCCAACTTAAATACGCAAGAAATTAACAAATATATTTGAAAATACAACCTTTAATCACTGATTTAAGATTGCATTTTCCAACGCAATGCATACCAATGTGGTATTGAAGTTAGACACATAAAATAAGGAAGCTGAATACACATTTTATAGTCAGCCTATACTGTGAGGTACAAATTAAAATGTAACCCACGAGAACCAGCAAGCACCCCAACGTGGCCAGAACTGTTCTGGGTAAGAAGCTGGCATGAGAATTTCTCAGTGTCAGATGCTGGAGTTATATTCAGTTTTTTGGAATGAATGTACACCCAGCCATCCACCTGATGGCTGATATATGCAGCCACCTCAGGTTTCATCCCCATCTATGTTTGGATATTCATTACATACATATAAAACTTTAGTGCCCAATCCTTTTTACTACAGAAGACATCGTGAAAGATCACATGCGGCACTATTTTTCTATTCCTCATACAAGAAGTCAGAACTTATTCTGATCTTTGAAAAATATGCAGGAAATTACTGGAGAAATACAATTTGCCTGGTGTTTTTTGAAAAAAAAATATTATCCAAGTAGAAGTGTGAAGTTTTAGAAAGAGTTTGTACTTAATTCTTCCTGAAGAAATATAATTTTCTTTATTTGTTATAAATCTAAACATTCAGTTCCTGAACTACTTTAAATCACCAGAGCAGCACTTATTTAAACATAGTTATGCCGATTAAAACATATCAGAATTTAAGTCTTAATTTTTCTATTATTATGAAACATGAGATGAGAGAAACCATCACCAGGCATATCATTTCACATTTTTATGGTGCTTTCCCCTAGAAAAGTTCCCATGTTTTTGTTTCAACATTAGTGAAATATCACAGCAGTGTTTTTCCTGCATGGCAATCATTCATAACCAAAATCTAACTGTATTCATAAAAAATAATTGTGATAGGGGCTGAACACTTGCTAAAGAATAGAAACTAAAATCACGCTATCATTTTGGGGAAGGGGCACTGAAGGTTTAACTGATCTCACGGGGACTATTGCAAAGGCAGTACATCCTGAAGACAGTAACATAACAATTGTGCACACTACTAAGATCACAGAGGATTTATGAGCATCACAGAAAATAAAGAGTAGACTTATTTCAGAAAATAATCCCAAAAATGACCCAGCATATCCTTATGAGGTAAACGTGAAATATGTGTATATAAAATGCATTGATAACACAGGCAATTGGGACAATATCAAAAAAGGTAAATTTAGGCTCCTGATATATAGAGGATTCCACTGATTTTTCACATCTCGCCATCTCCAGTGTCAAACAAGGCAAGAGGAATGTCTCCAGATCCTGATTCCAGATCATTGCTGCTGCAGATATACAGTACTGTGTCCAGTTTTGGGCCCCCTACCACAAGAAAGACATTGAGGTGCTGGAGTGGGTCCAGAGAAGGGCAACGAAGCTGGGGAGGGGTCTAGAGCACAAGCCTTATGAGGAGAGGCTGAGGGAGCTGGAGGTGTTCAGTCTGGGGAAAAGGAGACTGAGGGAAGACCTTATCGCTCTCCACAACTACCTGAAAGGAGGCTGTAGAGAGGTGGGGGTCGGTCTCTTCTCCCAGGTCACAGATGATAGGACAAGGGGTTGACATGGTGCTCAGGGATATGGATTAGTGTTGGGTTGGTGTTGTTTGGGGTGTGGTGTTGTGTTTTTGTGGGGTTTTTTGTTTATTTGTGGTTTTGTTGTGTTGATTTTGTTTATTGTTTGGGATTTTGTTTGGATTTTGGGGGTTTTTTTGGTTTTTTTTTCATTGGTTGGACTAGATGATCTTAAAAGGTCCCTTCCAACCTAGGTGATTCTGTGATTCCATCAAACTCCTTTCCTTGTGTTACTGAAATGTCACACACCAATTCCTGCATTGGACCCAACAGCACATGGTAAAATAGCAGTTTTATAGGGGGTGACATTTTGAAATAAAAAAATTAGAATTAAAGCCAAGAGGAAATCTGAAGAGCAAGCAGTCATAGAAAGGTTTTTGCCTTCAAGACTTTAAATTAAACTGAGTGAGGTACGAGAAAATATAATGCATGAGATAATCTTGCCTTAGCAGGAAGGTGAACTATGATCTTAAAACATGCCTTCTGTCTCTGACGTTATGATTCAGAACAAATTAGTTTTATTTCTGAGTGACCTTACATACTAGGAGGAATACTATTTATTCCCTTCATCGCCTTAAGATACTGAAGCAAAGAGAAATTATTTAGACCTTGGTTGAGAAAAAATCACTTCCAAAAATAATTATATACTTCAAAGCTGAAGAATGGTTGTCACCCTATAGTTGTTAAGCTGTAGCCTACCAGAGGCAACAGGAAGTCAATCACAGTGCCAACAGTTAATTCCCTACACTGAGTTTGTATTAGAAGCCTTCTTTCTCATGCTGGTGATACTCACCTTAGCATATATTAGTTTTTCAGCTTAATCAGGGAAATTTACTCACTACCTTTGTTTAATACCGGTAGATTTAGTTTTCTGATAAAATAAATGAAGTGGTTAGCATTTAACAAAACCTCAAGAAAGAGGCAGTCTGCATGTACAAGAAGAATATCTTCTATTTTCTTTCTCTCAAGCTGCAATAATTTTAATTGGATGTTTTTCGCTGTTGACAAAACTGATGGGAAAATGTTAAATATGAGCATTTTCATTGGTTTCTGCACTCACCATGGCTACTTAGATCTTTTAGCAACCTTGCAGTACCTCCAGTACTTAAAGGGCACCTACAGGAAAGATGGGGAGGGACTCTTAAACACAGAGTGAAGTGGTAGGACAAGGGGTAACAGTTTTAATCTGAAAAAAAGGGAGATTTACGTTAGATATTAGGAAGAAGTTCTTTATTCTGAGGGTGGTGAGACACTGGAACAGGTTGCTCAGGGAACAGGTGCCCCATCCCTGGAAGTGTTCAAGACCAGGTTGGATGAGGTTTTGAGCAACATGGTCTAGTGGGAGGTGTCCCTGCCCACGGCAGCGAGGATGGAACAAGATGATTTTTAAGGTCCCTTCCAACCCCAACCAGTCTATGATTCTATACTTTCTTGAATTAGTAAAAAACTTCAGGTACAAAGTCTTCTTTTCTCAGAACATATCATGTCATCTCTCTACATCTCCAGAAGTTCCCAACATCTCCTGCCTGGTCCCATGAGCACTGAGATGTATATAACCACAAGACCAACTTCAGTCTGAGAAACTACAAGGAATGTTTCCTTAATAGCTGGGTGGCTAGAGGATTCACTTGGTATGTGAACAGCTCAGGACACTTCCTCTAGTACTGCTTTCCAGAATGGTATGAAGAGCAATGGGAACACTGGTTAAGAGGAGATTTGAAGTTGAGAGATGTGAAGCTGATTAGATGCCAGATGTGGAAAGCGTCTGGACAGCAAGACCAGAAAAGGCTGAGATCTTCTAGAGAGTCTAAGATGAACAAGCCATGAAATTACCTATGGTTTTGCAGCATGATATCAGAACAATGAGACATGAAACAACACATCTGTGAAGACTAGTACAAAGTAAGGCAATGTCAACAGGAGTGGGATGAGGAACTGGGGAAGTGGTAGGATTGAGGCAAAGGCTGCTGAAAGGGAAAAGGGCAGAAGGAACAGGCAGAAGAGTCTGTGCCAGTTAGATCAAAGTGCCCAAACGGAAGCCAAGATCCCCACAAATAATCATGCCTTGCTTACAGCAAATATCTGCAAAACACTGGCAAAGTGCCCACTCTTTTTCTCATGCGGGTTCACATGGAGGATGACAGCCTACTGCAGGCAGTTACTGCGCTATCTCCAGGGTTTGGGTGGTGGATATTTCACTCCATTAAACCTCCTTGCAGCTTTCACTAAGATGCTACACAGTAGAGTTTTGGGGGGTGAAAGGCGAGTTCCGTCTACTGCTTCTTACCACTTTTTTCAAAGATGCTTTTTCAAAGCCACACGTGTATTCAAAGAGCATCTAATGAGGAGCTCTAAATTTGGGCCATGCTAGAATTCAGACCCCTGGCTTGGGGGTTCAGGATCAAGATTTTAGAAGTCTCGAATCCTCCTGATCAAAAAGAAGTGGCAGCTGGACTCTGAACACATAAAAGGTGACTGAAAATCAGACCATGGCCTGTCACATCGGGCATTGCAAATTAGCAAACACTTCTAACAGTAATGTCTCAGTGGAGTACCTCTTGGCTGGAAAGAAAGAAGAGACAATAGTATCCCCCCATCTTAAAATTGTGTTTGTGGTAAGTTAATGGTAAATTACCATTTGAAAGGCATTCAATGATTTTTTTATTGATGAACATCATAAAAGAATCTGTCAAGGAAATTAATTATTCTGCCTTGAGATAACAGGTTAACAGCTGGGACCACACTGAATAATGTCTATGTCTATATAGACATGCCTGTAAGCATTGAACCTGAGCTCCAGCCACCAAGTCCTTTCTCACCTGGCAGGTTAAACCCATTCAGACAGCAGGTGAGAAGCTAGAATCCCCTCCAGTCCACCGTGTTCCCACATTAAATTGCTAACAAGACTTTTTAATGGCCTTTTCACAAGTACAGAAGAGAAAATATATGCACACTCTTGTAAAATAACAAGCTATTAGGAAAAATATCCTATGCTGCTAAAGAACATGAGTTGAATTGGTGCTGGTTTTGTGTTGAAATTGTGCTGTTTACAAGCATATTCCTCTACTCTCTGGGCTGGTCCTGGGTTCAGGGGGCTCTAGCATTTGCAAACAGCTTAATTCTTTGACAAGAAGCTGAATGAAAGCAGCTACATGATTTACTAGCTCTCCTGAAAGCAGAAGATAGTCCCATTAAAAGCTTGAGCCTGCTACTTTTTAATATCCTCCCAAACACTACGTGACAGGTCAGGACCCTGTTCTCAAAATCTGCTGGAAAACTCAAGTACTGAATGGTTCTTACAGCTTTAAGTTTGGGTGCAAAACATTTAAAGTTCTTTTTTTGTGGTTTGCTGGTGACTGCTAACTCATTGCTACTACTGAGTAACTGTTCCTTAAACTCATTATTTACAATCTTATGCACTGCACATAGCATGTGACCATGTAATTATTTAAAGTCAAAATATTTTTTTCAGAGCCATACTTAGTTCCCTAAGTTCCTGACTTACAAATTCTTGACACTGGAACTTGCTGGTCATATAGATGTAGTCCAGAACTAGGTAGCAAAAATTAAGCACTGTCTGCGGATATCTAAATAGAAGGGTGAACCAACCATGGTGTCCTCCAGATAAGATTCCCTGTACAATACTGATGAAGTTCACGCTTAAAGAAAATGGGAGTAGGAAGTCCTGTCCCTTTCATCACCAGACTGTACATACTCTGCTCTCTGTTAACTTACACTTTACACTGCTGCAGCAAATCTGATTGGAGATATTGTCCTTACAACTCACAAGAACAGCTGCTTGAAGGATTTTTTTGGATAGCAATAGTAGCTGCAAGCATGTTGTCTTCATGGTCTTTCTGTTTTGCTTCCATGTTCACAGTAATGAGTTTGTTTTAGCTTATGAAGCCTTCCTTTGTTACAAAAAGAAGCCACGATCAGTTGAAAGACCTGCCTTGTCCCCCACAACACTCGCTCTCTCTTCCTGTAAACATCCTCAACCCAAAAGCAAGAGTCTTTTCTCGTCTGCAACAATGTTGACTGTCCACATATGTTCAGCTCACAGTTTAAATGTGTATCATCTCTTCCCCCCCAGCTTTTTACCTAGAGGAAAAGCATTAATATTCAGCCACCAATATCTACACAGTTTTGCAAAGCATTTGGAGGTACAGCCTGCCTGAGTGGCAACATGCAAAACAAATCTGTCGTGTGTGCATCCACTATTATGAGCTAAACAGAAATCAAGTATTTAAGAAAGATTTAGTGTTCCAGGTTTTAGAATCTTAAATATCAGTTAATCAGTTAAAGTGTTGTATGCATACCCACAATTTTCCATTTTGCAAAGCTCGGTTATAATTACCCTGAAAGCTGTCTGTCGAAGTTAATAATAAACCCCAAGCGTCAATATAATTTTCAAACTAAATTTTCGGTCTTTGACACCATTTTCACCTCCTTTGTGAAAACAACGCTCTCTTGATAGTTAATAAAAAGCCCGTATAAACAGCTTTAAAAGGACTATCACCAAGAAAAGAATCATACCCAGAAGTTCCTCCCTCCTTCTGCTCAAGTGTTCCCAGCTCAGTGTTCTGGCAGAAGGGGCCAAGGGAGTGTCAGGAGCAGTAAAATGAAAGACAGGTTATTAAAATGGGGGGGGTGGGGGTGGAATATAAGCTTCACTTAATCGTGTCCCATCAAAACTCCATCTAACCGCATACCCTCTCCTTTACAAAGGTGAAAAATGAGAGCCTAGAGCAGATGCAATGAGGACAGCATGTGTGATATTTCCACTTGGCATTCATCTCACCTCCAACTATGCGCAGCCTGAGGAATTCTGAACTTTGATGTGGTTTTTACGTATTCAGTAATCCTCAGTTCATTTCTCTTCCACAAATTTACCCATTTTCCCTGAACACAACTAAATTCTTATCACTCAGTATTTCCCATGGCGAGGAGTTCCTCAGATTACCTGGATATCGTACAAGGAATCACTTGTCATATAAAGAACCAGGCCTCTTGCTAGTATCATCTAATGATTCTTATTTCTTAAAATGGAGGCAACAAAGAATATCTGCAGCTTGTCCACTCTCTCCAGCCACCCATGACCTTGTTTGTATCCTGGTCTAACTTCATAATGTCTCTTCCAACTTGAATTACCCTGTGATCCTATGGCTTTATCAATACCTGTAGTTTCCCTCCACAGGTTTCCTTCTACCATCCAGAAGAATACCATCCAACTTAGTTGTTCCTTATACAGAAATCAACCCATACCTTTTGAGGTTTTTGTTGCCCTTCTCCTGTCATACAATAGTCTTTCCAAGACAGAAAATCAGAAGCATGACTTCAAGATGGAAGCACAGATTTTTGCAGTGGCTTCACCATGTTCCCTGCTCTCTGTTCCTTTCCTTAAAATTCCTAGCATTTGATCTGCGTTTTCAAGCAACATTATGAACTGAGATTGTATTTTCATAAAGCAATTTATCAGACCATAACATCAAGGTTTCATTCTTGTGTGGTAAAAGCTTGGAGCTGAGCTCTCTCAAGAGTCCTAGCCAAGAGCCCCAGCCTCCACAGGAAGCTTTTGCTTCCTGACTAGTAAAACCATTTGATCTAAAACTCAGCATGGACCTACACCGCATCAGTGGACTGGCTGGTACAGCACTGTTGGGAGGGATATGCTGGAAATTCACATTAGTTTACAGATAATCGCTCTTCTTTAACATTAAAAATTCCCCAGCTAAAAAGCTCTTTTCCTGCAAACAACTACCTAGGAGGTTTTTCTAATGTATACAAGTTAGTTAGGGTATGATTCTTTCTATACTCCCATTTGCATGCAGACAAAGTGCATGGTAGAATTTATCTCCAGTAGAATTTATCTGGAGAATTCATCTCCAGGTAAGTATTTACTTATCTTGCTTTCAAAAGCAATTTCCTAAAAAATAACCAGTTGTGAAGATCACAGAAACGCCATAGCTTGTAATCGACTCTCTTTGGAACATACCATATTGGTTATTCTGCTTACCATGGACTCTAAGCAAATATAATGCAAATTTAGTAGATTTCATTCAGGAGGTAAAGGGATTTGGTTAACATCAAATTCAATGGCCAGTAATCCCATTTTCCCTGTCCCTTTCCACCAAATATTTAAATTCCCCAAATGGTAAAGTTCAGCATCTTGAGCCCTGCTAAATCTTGTAAGCCAAAGTAAATTCCATTTCTCTGATTAAACAGAGAGTATTTACAAGATCAAAAATAAAAAGTTGTTCTTTTTCATACCACCTGACTAAGCACTTTTTACTTTAACATCATTCAGAATGATGTTTCCACTATGGATTTTTGTCCAAAAGAAAAGAAAAGGCAGTCCCTGTTTCAGACATGAAATCTTGCAAGAAAGTGCAAGCCCAAGTTCTCTCTTGTACCACCTTTTCACCATGCTTTCCTCTTATTTCCTTCCTGATAGCAATTGTTTTTGAAGTGAAGTTCTACCTCCAAGATACTTAGAAAAGTTGTCTTTAGTCCTATCTATTGATTCTAACATGTCTTCAAGGAAAAAAAAAAAAGAAATTAAATATAAACCCCCAAGTAGTATAACTACAAAGAAAATACCACTAGAGAGTCAGTCAATTTTGCTAGTATGAGAACATTAGTCCTCATTCCCTCAGTGGTTCTCCACAGAAAATTAAAAGCTGTATTACTAATTGATTTCTTCAAAAGACTTGCGGTAAAAGGCCTAGTAAAAGTTGCTGCTTACAGATAATAATACTTGACTCAGATTAGGACTGATTCCTTGAGCGCTGGGAGAGTTTTATCTCACATTTGCCATTTCAGTGCTTTCTCATTCCCTCTTCTGAAGCATTTCATGCACAGTTTTACATCTCTGAAGTCAACAGGATGGAGACTGTGGGCACAAAATTATGTTCTGGGTGCTGGCCACCATCAGTCAGGATATTTGAACATACAAAGCTGGGGGCATGGGTAAATTAAACCAATGGACTTCACCTCAACTCACTAATGAACCATTCAGTGGCAGGAGAACAGAGCCTCTCAGAGCCCACCTGGTTCAGTAGGTCATCCATCATATTCTCAGATGTAATTATCTAGTGCAGCTCTCCTCAAAATGACCATCTCCGATTAATGTCCAAGAAGTAACACCACCATTAAAAAAAAAAAAAAAAAAAAAAGACTATTAAAGTATTTATTTGTGTTCTAAAGAAGAAAACAATTGCTAACTTTGAAAAATAGCTCAAAAAACAAAACCTATGAATGCAATAAAAGGAAACACAGCATTACTAGATCTCACTGCTGCCTTCTAATATAGTTCTGAAGACCATGGAATCACACCATTGCATAAGGAAACACAACAAAATTAAAACTGAGATCTTTGTCTCATGAATGTCACTACCCTTCCATGTACAACAGTAGGTGGAATATTGGTTGAGCCATTTCAAGATCTAGATCAAAACTCCATACTACTGCATACAAGTTCCTTCAAAAATAGCAATATCAAAGTGAAGAAAGTTCAAAGATAAGGCTGTTATTTTGTTTTATGAGTAATAAAAATGTATAAATGATAAAAACATCACAGAAAAGGAATATATGTCCTTGTAAAATGAAGGCGCACAGCCACAGGAGTGAATTACTGGTATTTTTAACAAAGCAACTCAAACTTGCACAGAAAACAACTATTTTACAGATTCTAGTTTTTCATTTTAATAAGCATTAAAGATCACAGGAGACAGCCAAGAGTTATGTAGTATCCTTTACACCAATGGGCCTGTGCCATGTAAAGTGCATTTACAATGAGCAGAAAAAAATGTAAATCACCGCATACTCAGTCCCAGAAGCTGCTGCGCAATTTAATTATGACCCAGCAAAAGAGCCAAGCACATGCTGAACTTTAAGTAAGTAAATAGTCCCTGCTAACTGTCTAATCACAGTGCCCCATGCTTTTCAGACAAATGATGTAGAGCCTGCCTCCGATGGAATCAACAAAAAAAAAAACAGTGGCAGCAGCAACCCATATTTCACTAGCCCTGTGCAAAATGACAAGATAAACTGATTACTTCTAACTTGCTGCTGCACAAGCTACAGTCTGAATTTACAGGAAGGCAGCCACTTTGGAATAAAGACAGAAAAGTTAACTCTTATTTATGGCAAAGGAGCCTACAGAGCAGGAGTTACTGCAGTTAGTAGACCGAGCTCAGGCATCAGCCGGTGCCACTGTAGCTTGCCTGTTCACCCACACCTTAAGGTTTTAATAACCTTGCTATTCAGAGTTCTTGGATTTTTGTTTTGTTTGTTTTTTCTTTAACCACCTAGATTTGTAAGGAACTTCAAAACAAAGGAGAATTAGGGAAAGAAAGAAAAGATGAATGTCACCTGAAGGCCCTCGATGGCTAATCGAAGCATGCTTGGCGTGAGCTTGGAAGCCTGCTTGAAGGTGAAGTTGCTCCAGTCTATAATCAAAACAAATCCATTCACTTGAAGCTCCGGGTCTTCTATCATGGCTTCTAAAGAAAGAAGTATGGCGCGCAAAATATCCACCAGTGTGTACCTGAGAAGGTTAAGGGGAGATCCGGTTAGGAAAGGAGCAAAGACCACAGACACGAAGAAGTTCTGAGAGTTCTTCCTCTGTACTGTTTATCAAGAGGTTAAATTAAAGGAGTGCAAACATATCCTCAGAAGTCCTGGGTATGTAAAGCTGGAAAAGTCTCAAAAGCTCAATTAGTTGGACTCATCCTCTGGAGCAGGATTATGTACATCTAGGCCATCAGTCAGCCAGAACAAACTACAAGCATATAACAAACCAGAAGCAAATTTGAATTTTTCTGTGGTCTCCTAAGTTGCTTTATTATCTATGCTTTTTAATAAATGTCTGTACAAACATACCTATGCAAATTGTATTTTTCTAAAATCATAATGATACCAAAACCAGAGTCTAACACCAGATGCCTAGACCCAAATTTTCCTCCTATATTTTTGCAAGGGATTGAAATAAAAGCTTCTACAAAATTATCAGCCAAAAAATTAATTTCCACATGCTCCCCTTGTCCCTCTCTCTGGGTAATGTTTTCTTTTAAATCTACAAAGGGTATTACAGAAGGCTGATTACTCAAGGATCTTAAAAGCAGAAAGTAACACACAGTAGAGCTTTGAGGTGTTTCTGCTTAAGAGCAATAGCAACCTTTAAGAGTCATTTAAACAGTCCTCTGAGGACTGAGTACTTCTTATATCCAAATTACGTGGTCTCAGGCGTAAGTGTGGAAAGCAGTATTCATTGGGTCCTAGAATTTTCTGTATTAAACTTGGAGTTAAATTTAGAGATGCAACCTACAATATATAATATTGTGGTTTACATATATGCACATAATCTTTTCTTAGATTGATGAACTTGTAAAAGAAGATGTAATTCCATATTGCCAAGCCCTGATGAGTATAATCTTTCTTTTTGAAGCTAAAGCAGACAATACAGCAGCTCAGTAGCTTAAATAGATACAGCAATGTCATCTTTAGACTGCCATATAATAGTTATTAATCAACTTGCAGTTTAGGCTACTGAGCTTTTTTTAAAAAGGTGAAATACCTGAATTATCCAGGCTTTTTTAAGAGATATGAAAGTAGTAGTTTAAGTGGTTTTTAGTGGTTCTTTTTCAAGGCTTAGCTACGTTTTATATCTAAAACTCCTTGTTAAAAGATATACAGTTACTGAAACAGATGTAAATTTGCCAGTCTGCACCACAGTATCAGATGCAGCAATAGAAAGCTAAAACAGAAAAACATCAGCAAATATTCCAGGACTAAAAGAAAGAGTTAAATCTTTAGTGTTTGTGCAGATATTTTTAAATAAGGCCTTTTAAAAGCCTCTCATGATGATATCAAACATAGAAGTTCTCAAAATTATGAGTCCCCTGAGAAATCTTCACCATACTGCCTATGCAGCAAAGAGCCTGTGTGCCTATTTAGCATTTACATTAAATTAGACTGACTTCTACTTGCTTTAACATGAGGTGCAATGTTCTATTGTGTACATAACCATATTTTGAAAGTAACTATAAAAAGAAATAACATAGATGAAATTAATCTGCTCAATCTGACTCCTCACATCTTTCCATCTTTTTCTTTTAGCCAAATAAAACTCAGTGAACTTCCCAACTACACATTCCTAGGAAAGGACTATCTTAATCTCAGTTTAACATAAGTGAACAAGACAAAGTGCGTTTTCCCCAGAAAACATTAGGGGAAGCATTGCTTTACATATTTCTTCTCTTCATTTTGGAAACCCTTATTTTCCTTTGAATTTGGTTTACCTGACTGGGATAAAAATTTTCATATTCACTCCTCTCCTTTTCACTTTTCTGAGATTTAACTTTTTTCTAAGGCTTTACTTTTCTGAGATCTAAGGTTTACGTGAAGTTTGGAATGCTCTTTCCTTTTTGCCATGAGCTGGTATTGAGGCTTTTTCAACTGGGAGAGGAAACACAAGAAAAATTCTTCTCTATGGAAATCTTCAAAACGATAAAATTCTCTATTTCTTTTTGACAGGGGAAAAAAAAAAAAAAAAAAAAAAAGACCATTTCACCATTTCTCTAAATGGAATGCCCTTAAGCCAACCTGCCTGGGGGCAGAGGGGCTGCTGGTGATCCCCATCTCCTCAGGCACAGCAGCTCCCCCAAGCCCAACTGCTGGATGCGTGGGGAAAATGCCACCCTCACTGCTGAGACCTCTGAAAAAGCAAACAAAACACACACCCCCAGTGCCGCAGTGCGAGGAGTGACCTGAGGAAAAATGAAATCATGCATCGGCTCTTTCCCAAATGAGCTTGCGCATGTATAATGGGACGTGTAGGGAGCCTTTGGCAGCATGAAGTCTATAGACGGTTTTACTGGCACTAAAAAACCTCTGAGTTTGCCCAGTGTATCTGCAGACCAGTCTGTCTATCCAGTACAACACTGGTGCATGGAGAGTGGAGGAAACCTAATCAACATGGGAACTAAAAATCCCCTGTTTTACATCATTTTGTACATTTTGTACAGCTGCCAGCACTGGGATTAAAACATACGCTTAGGCTGAGGGAAGAAGGCTTACAGAGTCATGTTCAGGGTCAGGGTTGGGTTCAGACCACAGCCAACTGCCTTCAAGCCCCTGGTTACCTACAAGGTGGTGGAGGTATCAGAAATACTTTTTCTTTTTCTTTTTTTTTTTTCATTAAATTAGATGGAGGTACTCCCTCTAAGAGGCCTTCCCAGGGGAAATATTGCACTGGGAAGGAAATCACATCAGGAGAGGCAGTGGGAGGGCAGCAGCATAATGCCTCATTCTGAGGAAGATCATCTATCAAAGCTCATACAAGAAACAGACATTAAAAATACTCAAATCCTAAAATTAGCCTCAACCTCACTTGACGTTTATGCTGCCCCACTCAGAGGATCTCATACTCCAGGAGAGGAGCTCCACAAAGCAGAAGGCTGCTGCAAGCACCCTACATCCGGTCCAAACAGATGGATCCTGAGTTCCTGATGTAGACCTCTAATGTACTCCCTAAGGAGTTCAAGAAGACATCACGTGCTTTGGATTAACAGCTCCCTAGTGGTACAAGGCTGCTAGAAATATGGTGCCTTAGACATAAAGATTTTTTTTATTAAGTCAATCAGATGTCTGAGACTGGCCATAAAATGCTTTTATATGTACCAAAGTGATAAATATACAGACGTATACATATATAAACACAAATACACTTAATTATGTCCAGAATTCATACAAGTCAGTGGGAAAACCATCAGGCATCAACAAGACCAGGATTTCATCCACCACAGAGAGTAACAAATGGCCACAGGGCTGGGCTTCCACAAATCTCAGCATATTCACCATCACCGTTAACTCCTACTGCGGGTTTGCTTAGTGTAAGAAACACAGCCCACAACAACAACAACAACGATATTGAATGTTTACTCACTGAAAAAGACAAAGGGTTGTCCTCTCAGTGAAAACAAGCCCTGAAGAACACAAATTTTGCTAAAAGTAAGCACGAGCACCTTCTGCCAGACAAAGGTACCTGAAGTATTTTAGACCTGAAGTCTAAAAAGCCACATTGGGCGTATACAGAGACGTGTCACTAACAATTAAGCTTTCCACCTCAAATACCCTTCAGGGCAATTAGTTGAGGATAGGAGCTATCGTTCATTCTGTAATGGACCTCTTCTCTTGGTTTTGACACCTTACTTAAGCACAGCACAGACAACCAGACAAGAAAGGCAAATCCATTAGTGGATATTTAAAGCAGCTTTTACTCGGGACACATGCTGAGGCAAGCCAGAAATGTTAACCCGGTGTGATAGATGAAATCTTAGGGGGTACAAATGGCAAGCTGAGTATTGAAAGTATTAGCTGAACAGCCCAAGCAAATGAAACATGATTAAAGAAACCATCCTGAAGCTTTCACGGATCTATTTGCATAAAGACTCATCTTTAATCCGCTGCAGCTCCACGTTGTCCAACATTTCACCTCACTGCTACTACTGTTCCTCTCAGCACAACGATGCACAGGCTCTGCCATAAAATTCACTCCAGCCTCAGCTGGACTTTAGGGAAATTTTTGCACTGAAACTTTTATCCCACCTTGAAATAACTTTCCATATAGATACAGAAATACAACCGATCAAACGTGAGAAAAACAGGATAAGCTAGTGAGTGTGAAATAAAACTGGTGCAAGATGGCTTTGACTGCCTTCCTACTTTAAAGAAAAAAAATAATAAAAATCAACATATCAGCCTTTAAGAGACCATGCTGTTCAGTCTGAGGGGTTGGTAGTGTTGTTTCATTCTTACCAATCTGTGTTAAGTAAACAGTGTGTATTTATTTAGGGGACAGCAAGTCTCTTCTTTTGCCCTGGCCCCAGTGTGACAAGGACCGCTCCGATGCTGTCAGTGGCGGGGTGTGCTGGGCCTCATTCGCTGCTGGGGCTACAGCAGCCTGGAGCTTGGCCCTGCAGAAATAAACCCCGATTTATTTATGGCTAAAGCCAGTGGCATTCGCTTCTTTAAACAGACTCTTTATGGGACACAGCGTAGCCAGCTAGGTATTACTAATTGCTAGGATAACCGGGAACTCACAGTTTATTTAAATGTATTTAATGCCCTCTATTTATAGAGCCGTGCTTAATTGAATGGAGAACTTAGATGAGTTGTTTGGTGGTTTTGCCCAGTCATTTATGTGAGTAACAAATGCTGGAAATACGTTATCACATATATAACACACAGTTAGTGTTTCTTTTCTATGTGAGCTCCAGCCCAAGTTCAAACGAGGTGGGGACTGGTGTGCGGGCACACGCTGCACCTTCTTGACATTTTGCATTGAGGTTGACTTTAAAGCAACGAGGCTGGGAAGGCCTGACAAGTTAATAGCCACACTGACAACGATTCTTTCAAATGCTTCGGGATGGCTACCATTTCTAGCACGACAGCAGCAGAGCTTTCTAGGGTAATGCCTCACCGAGGTCTTGATTTGTCAAGAACAAAACAGCTCAAACAATTAACTGAGCCTCCTGCTCTCTTGTAATTTAACAGTGGCAGCAATTTCTCCTTTACAAAAAAGAGAAGTTCTTTGAGAATTTTCTATGGGACATGAACAGACTCGAGGATTTCTGGGGAAAACAGTCTGGCAGACACTGCTGTCAGCTCTTGGTAGTACTTCCTTATGATCTTTCACCTTTGCCTCTTGATTATGTGATCTACCTATCTTCTTCATTCCCAGAGGCCACTGTAATTCCCAACAGGCCAACAGAAAGAGAAGAGACAGGGAGAACACAGGGTACAGGTGTCTCACCAAATCCAGTTGTGTCAGCTGTTTTCAGTATTTTATGTTCTTGATCATGGGTGGCATCCACTGTATCACCTGTTCAGCCAGATTCTGGTTCCAGTTCACATTTGCACTGAATAACAGAAAATCTGATTTGGCAGAATTACCCTACTATTTTATAGTTATTTGTCATCTCCCAAACACACCCCGTATCAAGAAATTTCAAGTTATTTTGAGAATTAAAACTGAGTGGCATGAGCCTTTCTTTCAGGATGCAAACTATTAGCTATAAGAGATAAATGGTAACTCTTCTTTACTTGAATTTTAAGCTCACCACAATTTGGACAAGTAAATGTTTCTGTCAAAGGAGCTCTTGTGCAGCTATGGTTTAAAAGAGAAAGCTGGTAAAGTCTCTGAGACCTCATCCCATTTCTAACCTACTGCTCTTGCTTAATGTTTTTGGGATTTCAGTGAAACCAGAGCCCTCGAGATACACAAAGGAATACCTAGAAATGATGCTTGAGATATCCTCAGTTTAGCAGTCTTGGTACAGATTTGAATGCAGAAAAGATGGGGGATTGAAACTTCTCTTATAGCTATCCTGCTTAAATAGTGGCAGCATGCCACTAGGGACACATTCTAAAAACAAAAGGCACCACCAGTGCTACAAAAATGCATAGAAAAATAGGAAGTGCCTTAAATATTTTACCAGACTACCTTTTAGATTCAGATTTAATACTATTCATTACTCCCTTATGTTAGCCCACTGCCTCACAGCCACGGATGAAGATTCAGCTGATCTAAATTTTACATTAGCATTGATCAAAAAGATTCCCAGACACAACACTCACAGTCTAAATAAGAGTGATAACAGGCAGATAAAAATACCTGGGGGAAAGCTAGGAAACAATAAGCATCAGTCAGCAGCAAAATTGTAGAAAAAAATGACAGTGTTTGCACTAGCTAATAATTATTATTTGAAAGATATTACTTCCAAAAAAAAATTGACTCTATTAGCCAGGTACTTTGTTATTGTTAATCTGTTATTATTGTTAGCATTGCTATTTAGTCACACTGCCTCCATCAGAGCTTGAAAAATACCCCGCTAACTTGCCTGTGGTTAATAGTGAGCTGAGGAGCAGCCCAGCCTCCTAAAAGCTACAGAATTTAAATTTTCATTTAACGTGAGGAAAAGTTTCCAGCACTTCTGCACATGAAAGCCTAGTTTTGAAAGCAAATCAGTGGACCCTGTCTTTGCCTTGCTGTCATTCATCTGATGCAACAGCCGAGGCAAAGGGTAAGGAGGGCAGTGGATTTCCATATTCGCTGAGGATGCTGTGCGCTGACTGGGTCACTGTGACACAGACAGGCACTAGGTATTGCTGCACTTTTCTACTGCACTTTCTAGGGAAAGTTCTGAGAAAATTAATACAGGGAAAGATTTCAAATAAATAGCATCAAAATGGGATGATTTTCCTAGGGAATTTGTATATACAGGGGCCATGAAGCACACAGAACACATACATGACACCGTATCCCTTGCCGCTGTGTTGAAGTTAATCGTACCATTAACTGAAAAAAAAACCTTCACCAGCTGGTGAAGGAAAAGGGAATCTTCAAATGCATGTATACACCTAGAAGCCAAATGTAGTTACAAATCAACAACCTGGAAGCTAACGGGGAAGGCTGATCCCTCCCCAGGTGCTACTCAGCCTCCTGGCAGGAATGCCACCCTCTTCACCTTCCCCATAGCAGAGACAGGGAGGGGAACTGGGCAGGGTCCCACAAAAAGCCACTGGGCTACTCAATGCTTCATCTTTCACCTCTCTCTTTTTTTTTTTTTTGTTTGTTTGTTTTAAATACACGTCTGATTTAGTTGTTCAGATGGTAGGACATCTGGTACAGTTTTCAGGCCCTACTTTAGTTTAATGATTTAACATCTAGTACACAGGCTTGTTTTAGATAGGATTTTTTTGCCTCCCACACTTTTCTTCCTAATTGGAACGATGTAAATCATGGGCTGCCGGTGCTATATAAATCATCTGTAGTATGTCTGCTATTCATTTAAATAACAAATTGGAACTTTTTATTTCTAATTGTTACATGCTGGCCATAATAAGTTGTGCACACATGATAAATTTGGAGGCTTGCTGTGCTCTATTAACTTAGTTTATGAAGCATATGAAGAGGCCCTAACAAGAAGTAATCCTCCCCGTGCTGCTGCCAGAGGAGCACTGTAAAACCATGAAGGCATAAGCTTGAGACACACTGCACAGCAGCTCCAGTACCAGTTCCACACACAGTGCTCCCCAGGTTCAGTTGCTGATAATGGAAGACCCTAAATTAATTAGAAAAGAAAGTGAACTAGCTCCATTCCCAGCTCTGTCACTGGCTTGTCATGTGCCTTGGAGCGAGGCACTCCCCACAGCTGGGCTTCGGGGCTCTCCCCTTTGTCTGAAAACAAATGCCCATCTCGGAGGAGAGCCCTGCTGTGGGAGGGCAGTACCCCACTCGCTTCCCTGTTATAACATAAATAATAATAATTGTGCCAACAGGACTTCATGAAAAAGATTACAATAAATTTAATGCTGTGTCAGCTAATCCCATGCAGTTTAAATATCAGCACATCCAAAATTAAGAAGAAAACAAACCTATTCTTTTCACATAGCAATTATTTTTTTAAATGCTACTTTGTCTCTGAATTTTAATTCTTGGTCTTCCTTTTGACTAGGAACTAATGATACGAAAGATGTCACATAAAGCTTTGGGGTTTTTTTTTCGTTAATGAGAAATAACAGTATAGAGCAGGCACACTATCTTTAACAAGGGAACTTCTTCATGGTAGACATATGACTTGATAAAAGGCCTAAACATCTACATCTTTTCTAATTCTTCATTTGGGAATTTCTTAAGAGTTTTTGAAGCTGTTTTTAAAGTAAAAAGTTGACCTGATCCTTATGTGGACAATGAAGCCTACAAGGAGATTCCTTTGCCTCATCACCTTTGCTTCCTCACTCACCTTCTTTGGCTCCATCTGCCAGAAAACTGAAGCAGGAAAAGGACGCTGGCCCCAGCTCTGCATATGTTCATCCACACTTTCTAGTTGTTAACGTGGTCATGGGCAGTTTTGATTTGTGCCAGACAGCTTTCTCTCTATCCCTGGCCATCATTCATGGCTTAGCAAGGGCCAGCAACCTCTCCCTATAGGCAGTCTATATGGCCACCCTGTCTGATGTATCCATCATGATGGATGTGACTCTGGGCGAGATTCATCCCAACCTGTAACGCCGACTGCTACAGTGAGCTGTGGGTCACTCCCCACAACAGCTATCAACACAGCCTGCAAGAGGACAGCCACACAAACACTTAAAGGGCAAGCTTAAGCACGCCAGTCCCCCAGATTTTGTCCTGTCTATCCCCACTGCAGGCTATTAAAACACTCCCCATGTTTCAAAACAGATTGGGATATTTGCACTGAGCCTCAGCACTGCCTGTGCCCGTGCTGTACTGATGGCACAAGGCACAGTTGGGGTTCATGTGAAGGCAACACTAAGTTTTGTCAACATGAAGTGCTTCAAATCCTAAACCTGCTCTCAGGCTGGGAGTCTAGGGAAAGCCCACAGGAGTAAGCTTTAGAGCTCACTCTTAATGGATTCATTCATTTACATGTGCTAAAAATCAAGCATTTTTTGTGGATGTAATTTTAGACTGCAGGAAAGACTAGGTATGACACCCAAAATGAGGTATTTAGAATAACCAAATAGTGCTGATTGCAAGAAAGGCCCTTGATAGGAGACAGCTCTTGGGTCAGCCTGCTAAGTCATCTTCAGGCCACAGAAGTCCCAAAAAGGATCAGAAATTGTTCCAGGGACTGCATTGTCTCCTTCAATTTGCTGCCAAAGCTTTGTGTGCTTGGATCTTAATATGCAGGGAATTCACACCTGGAGCAGCATGAGTGGGAAAAAGAAGCAGTTAATCTAAGTTCCACCTGGCATTTCCAGGTGGCTCAGGAAGAGCCTTCTTTCGCTGTGGGAAAGGATTCGGAGCCTCCCTTTCCCACACAGGCAAACTTTTCAGTTCAAAAGCCATGATGGATGGTCCTGTTCTACACACAGCATCCCCCCACTTTCTCCTACGTGCGTGCTGAAGCAGACAGACCAGCACAGGGATTGCAACCTGCCTTCATCAGTGGGATACACACATCACCTACTCTTCCAGCTCACTTCAGCTAAGGGGAGGCAGAAGAGCGGAAACCTTCATATCATCCAGTTGAGAAGAGCACCCAAGCGGTTCCTGCTTCCCTCCCAGAACTCAGAGCCTAGAGGATGAGAAGGTTGAAAAGGCCCTAAGCCATAAAACACATTTCTTTTTCCTCTTCTCCCCCTGCCTTGCAGGCTGCTGCCCAGCCCCCTGTGGGCAGAGCAGGGTGTGTCCCTGCTGCCCCCCCATCCTCTGCTCTGGCACAGCTTTTCCCACGCTGTGCCCGGGGAAAGAAGGGGTTCAGGAGAGAGGGTGGCTCTGCCTTTACCTGCTCTGGTCCCAGTTGGCAGCAAAA
Organism: Scolopax mira; assembly: GCA_004320125.1. NCBI lineage: Eukaryota > Metazoa > Chordata > Aves > Charadriiformes > Scolopacidae > Scolopax > Scolopax mira. The sequence continues at coordinate 301,904 of BJBW01002585.1, forward strand.
AGGACGAGGATCTTCCTGCCGTAGTGGTCCAGGTTGGCCAGCCCGCCGGGGAAACCATCCTTCAGTGCCTGCTTGATGCCCGGGTCCGTGGCCTTGAAGCTCTTGAACATGTCCAGGTTCTGCTGGCGATATTCAAAGTACTGGGCCAGGAGGCGAAACGCCTCGAAGTGCTGAAACTTCCTGGCCCGCAGGAACCGCAGGATGAAGGCATCGTCGGTGCGGAGGAAGCCGATGTCCGGCCGGGTGATCACCATGTCCCGCACCTCCTGGATGTCCTGGTGCAAGGTGTCGGGGTTCTCGTTCAGCTCCAGCCGGGCTTTCTCCAGAGTCTCCGGGGAGAGACCTGCCTGCAAATGAGTCATGGCGCTGCCCTCCTCCTCCTCCTTCTCCTCCTCCCCGCCTTTGCTGCCTGAGCTCCTCAGCCTCCCGGACGCTCGCCCCCCGCAGGCGGGGTGCCCCGGCACGGCCGCCCGCCGCTCCCCGGCCCCGCCGCTGCCGGTCCGGCCGCCGAGAAGCGAGAGGCTCCCCAGGCAGCCGGGTCCCGGGGACGGGAGGGGGAGGCTGGCACCGAGACTGGCCCCGGGCTGCTGGCGGAGGCGCGTTATCTCTCGGACATAGCGCCCGCCCCGCCGCGGGGTCCGACGCGCCGCATCATCCCCGCAGCCCGCTCCGCCGTAGGCGCCGAAACCCGCCGGGAACGGGGCTGCCGGATGCCGCCCGCCGGTGCCGGTACCGGACCTCTGGCCGGGGCTGCAGCGGCAGCGAGGGGCCACCCGGCCGCTAGGCAGGGCGAGGGGCTGCCGAGGGCTCTCCCCTGGCCCGGGGCTGGCAGGGGGGCTGCCCTCCCCGCACCAGCAGCACCATTTACGTAAGACCGGCGCTCGCCCCGCTTCAGAAGCGCCTCCCGGGATTTGAGGGAGGCTTAAAAAAGAAAAGAAAAGAAAAAAGAAAAAAACACACCAACCCAAACCCCAAAACAACCCAGCAGCGAGGAGGAGGGAAGCCGATCCGCAGGTACTCCGCCGGTACCGGAGCCCGGAGAGACAAACGGGAGCCTCGGCCTTGAGGATGCTCGGTCCCTCTCCCGCGCCCTCCTCCGCTCCACGCCCCGGCTCCCAGATGGCACCAGCCGGCGCGGGGCTGCGCGGCCCCGCCTTGCACACGCGGGCACACGCACAGGCGCGCTCCCGCCAGCCGCACCTGCCCGCCGCCGCGGAGGAACCGCGCCCACAACGCCAAGGCGGGAGCCGCCCCCGCGGAGGGGAGGAGCGGGGAGGGGGGGGGGCTGCGGCCGCACCGCGGGGTCTCCGCGGCGAGGGGGTGGGAGGAGGGGGCAATGGGAGGGGGGGGATGCGCCGTTGCGCAAGGGCGCGCCGCGGCAGCTGGCACCGGGGCTGCGCGGAACAAGATGGTTGGTTGCCCGGAGGAGAGGGGGCGGTGGCCGAGGGGCTAAGGGGGCTCTTCGGGGGGCGGGGTGCGGCGGAGCATCCCGCGGAAATCGGACCCGCGGAAATCTCGGGGGTCCCGCTAGAGGCGAGATGGCGTTGATCGGGCGATGGCTTCACGCACAACCCGCTCTTTTGGCTGAATTGCTTCACGTGAAACATCGTGAGCGTCGAGATCCGGGGGTAAAATAAAGCAGCCTTTTTTTTTTTTTTTTTTTTTTTCGGCCTCATTTTGGAGGTGTCATAGCTGTGAGTTGCATCGTATTACAAAAGGGCAAAAAGATCTTGCTTCTGTGCATTGACTATTTCAGTGAGGAAAGATGCCAGGATTTGGTGGGTTTGGTTTTTTTGTTGTTGTTGCTTGTTTTTTTTTTTCCCTGCAGGAAAGTTTGGTGCTGCAATCTGCTTGCTAGAAAAGTTCCCGCTGAAGAACATTCGACCTTTGGCTGGACCTTTCCCATGCAAAATATGGCTGAAAACGCAGCTTGAAGGCGGGAAAGCCTGTAACCTGTAAAGCCGGGAAGCGCAGCTCCTGGATGCTGCCTTGGGCTCCTTTCCCAAGAGGACCTCGCCAGAGCCCTCAGGCTGAATTACTGAAAAGGGGCTGAGATCACCGATCCCTACGGAGAGTGCACACGGGGAACACCCCCCAGCAGGAAGCATAAGACGTGCCCAAATAAAGCTATTCGTAGAAACATCCAAATGATAGCCTGCGCTGTCTGCAGGCCGTCACCAGAGGAAAGAGGTGACCTCTGCAGCAGGAGGGAGCCCTCAGCAATGAGCATGTTCTGAGCGCTCAGAAAAGGAAGGTTTTGTTTCAATGGGCCTTCATGGCATCTTGCAGTTCTTCACCAGATCCCTCCTTTGTGGCAAGTCAGGATCAAGTTTTACCTCTGTCTTCGTAGCTGCCTGATCTACCATACCTGCAGTATGGATGGCTGGAAGGGCAGACAGAAGCACCAGTCCTTTCTGAGCTGGGGGCCAGACTGACAGTGGCAGAGCTTGAGGCAAAAACTTCTGGAAGGACCAGTCCGATAGTGCCCAGTCATCGTGGCCCCGCTTTATCCCTTCTGAATTTCACGATGTGCTTTGAGATGCCTCATGGGAGAGAAAGTCTACCTATGGGCTGAATTACTCTCTAGAAATGCTTATTTCTCTCTGATAAAACGCCTTTAAATTAGCCCCTTTACATAGATGTGATTCATCTGGGTTGATAACTTTTCCTTACAGCAGCTATTGCTCCAGAAATAGTTTGTGCTTTTTTCTTTTTTTTTCCTGTTTTCTATGATTCTTAAACCTTCCTTTTCCTTTGCTCTTGCTATCTTCCTCTGTATTGCTTATCCAATATGATCCTTTGAGAATAGCTGTTTCCATCACCCCTAAGGAACCAAGAACCAAACTTTTCCTGCCACCATTTTCCATTTCTGATGCTATCGCTCTGCCTTTTCCTCTGCAACTGAGCTAATAAAAGAGTAGGTCATGTGACGAGTGCCTTAAAGTCACTCAGTGCAAGGGGAGCTGCAGGCATTCAGTGTCTTACAAAATCAAGTCCATAATATATCCTGTCTATGACCTCCAGCAACGCATTCCTTAATTTGCTTCATTTTTCTTTTGCAAATGGAAAACACACACATATATTAGATTTTCTTATGTATTCCTGCGCGTAGATGCCCCCAACAGAGAAAAGAAGTGATCTGATCAAAATTCAAATATTAACAACTTTGAAACTAGAGAAACATTAATTCTACAGATTATTAATTTTAAAAAATAGAAGATAATACATGTAATTTTGTCTGAAAACTTTCAGTATTGTTCCATTTTTTTGTTTTCCCCATTTCTTACCATATTTAACCCTTTCCTCTTCTTATCCTTTATAAAAAAGCACAGAAAAACACAGAGAAAAATGTGGAGGAAGAGGATAGAAAAATATCTGCAAGCCAAATATATGAATTCATTTAATCAAAACCAATTTCTGTACACTTCCTTTTCAAAGCAAGGTTCAGTCTCCATAAAAAATCGATTTAATAATTTAACAATTTCTAAGGGATACTTTGCCACATTAAAATGAAATTCACCAAATATTAACAGTATTTCAAGAAAATCATTTTGTGGGGAATAGTTGAAACGCAGCTCAAAATGTCCCCATCATGAAGGGAACGGTTTACACAGCTCTTTCCTGAACAGAGCAGATTTAGAAGGCTGGCACTACAAAACCACATGCAGCCAGGCAGCCTGAAGGTAGAGTAGGTTAAAGACCAAGATTTTGGTCGTGTTCTATCCAAGCCCTGGATGGGGCTTATTATGACAACAACCCTTTTTCAGTATTTTGACATCTTGCATGTAAACACATGAAAAATTAGTTTTAAATATCAATAACTTGGTAGAAGCAATAAAAAAAAAATGTTTCTGTCATCTGTAAGCAGATTTATCACAGCATTTAAATGGTATAAGGAAGAAATATGTGTTTTCCAATATGTCATTCTACCTAAGTCATGAGGGGAAAAATGGAGCCACTGATGCAGTTAGATGCAACATACTGATGGCACAGTGTAATTTATTTATTGTGCACACGCTCTTTCCCCTCTGTTAAACAGTGGGGGTGTCTGACTAAATCCATTGTGTGCATTTCAGCATCTTTTCACTTGCCCTTGCAAACTATTATTTTTCTTTGATGCTTTTACAGTCACTTTTGCCTAAACTTCATACAATTAAAATACAAGCGCCCTGCAATCCTATAAGCACTACAATTAGGCACTTGATTAGAAATAAAACTCAAATTTAAGACACAAAGGTGTTTCTGTAGGTGTTTGATATCAGACACACCAATTCACATTCAGAATGAAATTGTTTAAAAATAGCAATAGAACAGGACATTCTGGTACAAAAATGGAACAGAGAAAGCTAAACAAATTAAATATGAGATGGTGGATAAGGAAATAACTGTATTAAGACCAGTGTTGGTACCTCACTTTCTCTGTGGTGGTTTAAGGCTCCAGGTGGCTTTTGCTGCTGTCTTTGACTTGCAGTTACACTGTCCTCAGCGTCCTGCTCTGGGTATTCCTTTGGGGCAGCTGTGCATATAGGATCAAATTTCCAAGTGACTTCATCTTATTTAGCTGTAATATAGCTAAAGAGATGAGAAATATGTTTAAAAGTGCATATAACCAGGAAGATATACTCACATCCATTCCTCTTCAGCAGTATTTATGTATAAGTATATAGTTAAGTGCGTCCTTGAAGATTCTGAAAAGGGCTAAATACAACTTTGTCAGCTAAATTCAAAGTCTAGGTCCCATTTCTGGATCAACTTAGAAACTTCATTCAAACATTTTAACAGCACAAGAACAACTGTAGGTGGTCAGAACAAGCAACTTCATAGGTTCATAGCGTGTCTCTAGAGTGGTTTAAAGTGTAAGCCTAAAGAACAGTACGTGAGCGTTAGGGTCCTAAACTCCTGAAATATTGTCTTCAACCTGAGTTAATTTTTGAAGTCATTAGTTGACAACAGTGCTGTAACTTAACAAGTTCCCACATGACAGCTGTGACTTCACAACTGATCTCATCTCACTGCAAGTGGCTGGTAAAACTTTCCCGTTTAAACCTCAGTGGGAGCCATATGAGGTTGAGGTTCACTTCATGTGTCATTCTGTAATTAGGTGAGTTACAGGAATGCAGTCATGTGTCTGAGCATGATGGTGATCTTTACTTCAGCGTATCTGTAGAAAATGTCAGGATCCTTGACCTAGAAAGTCCCCTCATACCTGAAACAAGGGAACTTCTAGAACTGAGCTCTGTTGGAAATCTGTCTGCAACTTCATATGCTGACAATCTGAAAAATCAGCTTCTGAGAGCAAACTAGTCATCTGTCTTTTATTCATCATCATAAGTCTCTAACAACATAAGGATAAATAGCCTTACAGTAGACAAGGGATAGCATCAGACCCTAATCAGAGAAATATGTCAGTATGACAAGCCTACTCGCAGAATCATAAAAAAATAAAACTGGAGAAGGGATTTTAAGAGATTGCCTAGTTTATCTATCCCCCAGCCTGATGGCTGTTTGTCTGAGTGATATTTAAAAACCTGCAGCAGAAGATACTCCACAGCTTCTCTAGAGAGTTTGTCCCAAAGCTTCAGTATCCATGCAGTACGTTTTTCCTAGTGTCTGGCCTGTCACGTGCTGCAATTTAGCCCACTGATTTTTATCTTATCTACTGTAGGCTGACAGAGTACTTTATTTGGAGACTGGTATAAAGTCTCAGGTAAAATCTTTCTCCTTTTTTTTTTTACTTTTTTTTTTTTTTTTGTGGCTGCAAAATCTCTGTTCTTTTCAATCTCTGGCATCTAAAACACTTCAGCTGTAGAGTATGAAGCATGGTGGGGACAGTCTTTCCATGCCATTTTTACTGTTGGAACAGACCATCTTCCAGAGGTGAAATTCTAAATTGAAATGCTTAATCTGTGATTTTAAGAAGTCAGCATCTCACAAACAGATGATACATAAAAGTAAATGTTTCATCCAGCGTTAGGCCAACACAAAATATCTTAATAGCTGTATTGCTTTGGAAAAAAGTAAAATAAACCCAACCTCAAACTTAGGCAACTGCAGGACTCTATCAAGCAAGTTCAAACATTAATTTAGTGTAAGAAAAAGGTATCTGGAAATGTAATGAAGTTCATTGTTATATTAATACTGCATTAACTAGGAGCAAAGCAGTCAGACATATTTCACTGCTATAAAAATTTGCATATCAGAGATATGTAGGAAGTAAAAGGTAATGAATTCATAACTGAGCCAATAGTTTCAGTAAGCTTAGCCAAGTGATGAGTTAGGACATTAAACATCCCGAAATTTCGGTACAGAATTAATACAGAATGCTGAAGAATGCTAAGTTTGGAATAAATGCTCACTTTATTAAAAATGGATGAATGCAGTCATGGAACAAAATTATTCATTAAATCATTTTTAATGCAAGTAATAGAAAGACATGTAAGTCTGAAAAGCTCCCAGTGATGATCTGCGCCTTGGCTTTCTTGAAGCCATTATCCAAACTTGCATACCTAAGTAGGTGGTGATCAGTTTTTGCCCTTGAGCACACACCAGCGTATGCAGCAGATGGATGAAAGCTACATTTGGATGCAATGTGGAATGACGTATCTCAGTTGTTCTCTGGTACCAGCATTACCTGTGACTGACTTCATATGACTGAACTTCACGGCCTTGGAGACCAGGTAATGTTGGGTTTGACTGCACAAAGTAAAATTGCTTGTGAATTCAGTGAGCCTCATCCAAGACAGTATCAGCTGTTTTCTTCAAATCCCGTTGGTAGAGATGCTGTAGAATGTGTTCACTGCTGTGAAGGTACTTCTGACACTCCTTTGCCAAATCCATGGACATGTTTTCATCTTTTTAAGAGTCATCTTTAGGAACCTCAGTATGTCCAGCTTTAAAAAAAATCACTCAGTGGATTTGCTTTTAGAGTAAGTTTCAGCTTTCATCTAACTGGAAAGTCTGCAGTGCTTTGTTTCATAAATAGTCTTCTGTTGCTAGAACTCCAGACTTTGCAAAGCTTTCTGTGGCTTATCAGTCTCCCTGACTTATTTTTCTGTCTGTCCATGTGTCTTTCTAACTATTTATCATGTTTAGAGCTCATTTTGTACCAAGCAAGTAAACATTCCTATGTGAACTATTATACCCTGTTTTCAAGTTCTCATTTACTAGTATTTCTTCATAATATTTTTTAACTCTTACTCTGTCCACATGATCAGGTAACTCTATACATACATTCCAGTATACATCTATACTGGAAGTCTGTTTTACTGGTCATGGATGCCTGCTGGTGCACATAGCATCACGCATTTTATCTCTAGATGTGGCACTTTATTTCTTGATAAGACACATAGGAATTTTCTCTCTTTAACATATCCTTTAGGATACTCTTCCCATGATATGTGGTTTCATAAACAGTTTCATGGGTAGTTTCAAATACAGTATTAGCTTCAGTGTTCTCTAGGCAAGCTTAATTCAAACCATGCCTGCAGCAATAATGGCATATGGGACTTTGCCAGTTGCAAGCTGGATGCAATGTCTGGTATTAATCCTACAATATCACCACACCTTTTTGGGCAGCGTTCGATCCCCACATCCAGACACAATAACAAATCTGTCATCATTGAATTGGTTACAACCACCAATCACATTAATTGATGCAACCTACAGGTGATCTCTTCAGGACATTCATGTCACCTTCTGCACACAGCAGCCATAGAACCCCCTGCTCTCTGTAAAAATTAATTTTGTCTACCGTTACTATATAGTGCTTTGCTTAAATTTTACCAGAAATATCCATTTGGATCTTAACAGTCATAATTTATATAGTTTTGAATGACAGAGCTTGCGAATTAGAGCTTGCTTGATTCTGTCAGTCACTTTGAAATATCAGCAATCGCCCAAAAGCAAAGCAAAGCTGAAATTTGTCTGTTCTCCTGAGGCAGCATTTTCAGCTTGTTCAGCAAAAAGTACTTATACTTCATCACAGCACAAATACTTATGTGGCAAGATAATGTAACTACCATGGGCTATGTTTGGTGATATAATTTCATTAGGATTTTCCATTTTTCTCTTTCTTTGAAAAGTGTGCACATCATCCGTATATTTTGTGATTTTCTTTTTGGAGAATATCATAAAGCATGAGGAAGCCTGCTGCCTCTTGAGTTTGTCTCCAGCTTTTTTTCTTTTAGTTAAAGAATTTGGGCTGTTTGAGAGCTTCATCTATTTACCAAGTCAAAAACAGATTGCACCCAAAAGCTATCGAGTAGCAAAATTGCCTTATGCTGTAACTTGTTTCAAAATAAATGGAGCCATTGAAAGTCATTAAACCAGAATGGGCAGAAAGGTGGCCTTATTTTCTAAACTTACGCACATGGAAAGCTTGTTGTCACGGCATTTTACAGACAGTAATGGTAGCAGGCAACAGACATTCCATTTTCTTTGAAAGCAATGATGGAATCGGCTCAATGCTGACAAATGTAGGCACATTTGGTTTTGGAAATGAAGTTAATTCTGCCACTGCTGCAGGTGATTTAATTTCAGCACCTGAAAAATGCCAAGTTTAAACTTCACTCAGTCACTTAAGATTCAATTCAGCTGGCAAAGCACAGGTATTTAGAGTCTTTTGAGGTGCCTTCAGTAATTGCACCCAATCTTCAGCTGCTGCTCTGGAAGGCGTGGGTCAACCACAGCTCGTGTTCCATTTGCCAGTCCTATGCAGGTGCCATCCGCATCTCAGGGAATCTTACATAGTGCTGGATACCTGCCTTTTGAAAAACAAATTAAGCCCTATTAAATGGCAACAGCATAGGATTACACGTCTATTTTCAGTCCAGCTTAAACATTTAGCTGTCTTTTGTCTGTTATGCTGTTTGTGGAGGTATGATATAGCAAGAGATGAAAAGGACACATACACTTGATCAATTAATTAGAGAGGCAAGCAACTGCTTTTAGTTTTGCCTAAGTCTTAGGTGTGTTTATCAACAAGAAATTCAGAGAATGAAAAGTGCAAAATTAGATGGCTGTTGAACACTTCTCATAAGCTTCCCTGAGATCTTTCCAGGCATTGCTTGATTCACACCAGATGCCAAACAACCACCAAAGAGCCCTAGGTTGCATGTCTAACCTTCTTCCTCCACAATGACATTGTTCAGAAGACAAGAGCAAAGGAGAAGAGCTGAGGCACACACTGAGGCCTCAGCAACAGAAATGTTGGCAGCAACAAAGGAAACCCTGTTTGTCAAACCTTGCCAACTCAGGGAGAAACCCCAACTTCTGCTACAGTTGATCTTGGTGACTGAGAGCTCACTGGGCACTTTCCAACAGCTGAGAATATCAGAGAACTAAGCATATTCTGGGCTGAAAAGAAGAAAATGTGAGTTCATTTCCCTGTCATCATGTTAAAAACGTAGGTGAAAAAAAACGGAATCCAGAGGAAGCATCCTGGTGTGGCTGGGACTCAGCAGGGTTTGCTCTCACCAAGCCTTTTTTACGCAAGTGATAGCAGAGGGAAGGTACCTTGCTACCCCCTCTTTCAGTCTCACCAAGTTTACCAGCAGAGCCTAGAAAGGGCTTGAATCCTCATCTAGTAGATTCTGTAAATAAAAATACAATATTATTTGCGTTTGACCAATCTCTTGTATTGCCAAAGAAGTGCCCTAAAACCCTTTTACATCACTTTAAGTTCTTTTGAATACAGGCATTCTCTTCTGAAAGCTCTCAGCTTGTTTCAGTGAATTATCTTACTGAAGTGATTCCAAACCTGGAATTAATTTACTTTCTTTTACACATCAGCTCAAGAAAAATGTCATGCAGTCATGAAGTCTTGACCCACAAAGTCAGGGGGATTTTTCACACTGCCCTTGAGAAGTCAGTTCTCAAACTTCTGTAAGTAAGAATACTTCTTGCGACACAGGAGGTCAGCTTAGACTAACACAACAGTCCCCCGGCCTTAAAAATATATGGATCTATAAAGTATAGTGTCCATGAAAAGGTCAACTACCTTACTGTTAATAGTGAAATAAAAAGAATTAATGATATATCACAGTGCTGAATAAGAACCTACTGCCAAGGAATTGGTAAAATTCAGAGAAAGGCAGAACCTGAATCATCAAATGAAATAAATGTGTTCCCAAAGTCTGAAAATTTTGTCAGAAGTTCATAGAAAATACAGCTGAATGTATAGAAAATGGTACCGACGCAGCAGCATGTGCACTTCCACACGTTCTCTGCCTTTCAGGAGAAACATTATTAAAAACAAGTATTGTATCTTGAAAAAAAAAAAGACTTTCTGCTTATTGGGCAAAAGGCATTTGATATTCCAGCACCATAGCAGCATTACGTAAATCTTTGAACATCTCACATCAGAATACCATCAGGTTTTAAACCAACAGGACCACATGAAATGAGTTCAGGATATTCCCCTGCCTGTTGTAAGAGATCTTTGCAAGTTCTGAAAGCACATTTGGCATTAGCAGTTCCTCTGATTTTCATCATACAGCTTCATAGTCTGTGGCATAGAGGTAAATTTTAGTTCAGCGAAAAAGGATTCAAGTTCTTAACTGGCACAAATGTTAATGAGAATCTTTTGGCTAAGCCTCTTCCAGCAAATTTGAAAGTTTACATTTAAAGGTCAGAGAGTTTCCATGGCATTTGAATACAATGAAATATATTCTCAGGGCACTATTTATTCTCTCATAGAAAATCTAGTTGTTGAGACTCAGAAGTCCCCCTGGTTACCTTTATTATGATTTATAAAGAACAGAAAACTAAACTGGCTGTTGAAATAGCAAGAATCCAGCCAGCTTCTCCTGCACTTTACCCTGGAAATAACCACAAAAGCAAACTGAGACTATTAAATTTATTTTTTTTTAAATTGAGTGATTCAAAGGTATTTCTAAGCTTCCAAGTTTGGGTGAGATACACATGTGGTTTTGAACAAGTGTCTACCTGCCAACTTTGTTTCTATCATGAAGCAATTGCAAAAACAAAATAAAAAGCCAAGAAACCCATGCACACCCTAATGCTATCACATATATATAAGCTAAAAATAAAGAGTATGTGGACACCATCTGAGTGGATTTGAGATTTTGGGGTGTGTTTTTATGCAAAACACTCATTTATCCTCCAAACCATTCTGAGATACACTGTTGTAGAGAAAAGGATGACACACTTCTCTGTACTCTCAGGAACTGAATGTCTCCTATAACTTAAAACTCTGTGACCATTTATCTGCTTCTGAAGGATTCTTGTAAATAGGTTTCAGAAGAGTTGTGAAAAGAATGTAATAGTTTACTTTTCAGAGAAACAATTCTTTTATGACAGGTAGTTCCCATTTGGTGTCATTCAACTCACAGCAACCTTCCTAAGATGAGCTGTCTGGTCCAAAAGGATTGGAACAAGAAATTCAATAGCATATTTTCTATGATTTTTTCACAGCATTATCCTACAGAGTCTGTCCAGGCACAGATTTAATGCTGTTTTCTTCAGATAGCTGCAGCAGCAAATCGGTTGTGTCTTTCAGAACTGTTATGAAAAAGAGTTACAAAAACATAATTCTCTTAAAGACACCCTACCAACATCTGTATTGTATGGCCAGATGCCATATTAAAAATGGAAACATTTCCTGAAGAAGCAAAAAAGAAATGTAGATAATTGGATTTTCTTCTGCTTGTCAGGAACATACCACTCAACACCAGGCACTGAATGGAAGAGATACCACTGCTTCGTAAATCATGGTAATTCAACAGCTGACCTAAAAGGCCATTTGACTGTGAACAATAGGTACCTGTTAAGGATTTATCACTGCTCCTGATTATATTGCCAAAGCCTTGCTTAGAAAAAGTCACAAACACTTTAACAGGAGCAAACACCTCCTTCTGTTATCTGGATTTACATTCATGTAACTCCACTAACCTCAGAAGAATTATCCCTGATTTACAGTAGTAAGAGATAATAATCAAGCCAAAGATTTTTTTCTTCAGGTTAGGTATTTGCCCCATCTATTTCTTGTGACTATTTTAAATCAAATGAAAGAAAACCCAGTATGTTCTCTTTAAGCATAAATACAGATTAAAAACAATCAAGCATATGTCTTTGTTGAAAACTAACACAAGGGAAGATGAGCTGCATTAACTGAAGGTCTAAGATAATAAGTGGCAGACAGTGCTGAAAATTATTCCTTTGTTAGTCAGACAAATCACAAGTGGAAAAAAATCTTGTTCTTTCCACTAGCATTCTTGTTTGAAAAGAACAGGTTCTTTTATTAAATTCTGGATATCTAAAAAGATTTCCTTGTCAAAAAGCAGTGTATTCTCCAATAAACTTGCACAAAGGATGGAGATGAGGAACTTAAAAAAGAAAATATTTTTTGTTGCTGTTATTTGCATCCTGCTGATTTTAAAATAGACAAATTTTGTATTTCTTTGTAATAGTGTCTTTTATGCTTTTTATCAAAGATGGTTGATTTTGCTGCTGTCTTGTTTCATATTTCCTCTTATTCTTTCCCATATTTTTATCCCATACTTCTTTCTTTTTTCTGTCCGTACCCTCACCCTAGTCATCTTCCTTTTAACTCTGTTTTATTTGCTATGTACGTTACTACGAGTATCGCGACTATCAACTGCGAAGGGCAGTAAGTGCTAGATTGGCAAAATGGGGAATTTGCTGGCAGGTGGCTAAGCTGTGGGCCCCATTCCCTTCTTGGCAGCGTATCCCACATCCAGCCCAGTACAGCAGGCAAGAGGACTGCCGGCTTAGCACAGTTGTCGTGAGTGTGATAACTACTGAAGTCAGCAGCTGCGAGGAACTCACCTATGGGGAAACGAGTCAGCAGCCTCAAGGAAGCGTCCTGTCTCCCAGTGTCCCTGAGCATCAACCTGAGTGGGTTGTGCCATTTGCCTCCAGGTTGTACAGAAGCCAAGTATTCCAAGGTTCTCCTTTCCAAAGTGACTGGTTACTTCGCGAGAGCCGCTGCCGAGGCTCTTGAAGGGAACCTGACTCGCTGCACTCTCTCCTCCTTCGTCCAGTTTCCTGCAAGGTCATAAACGATTAAATATTCATTATTAAACTATAGACTAACACTAGGCACTTCACAATATCCCCACTGCAAATATGTGCCTGCTGTTGTTACTTAGAAAAGCTGCCATTTCATAACGCTATGGCCACTACAACCAACTGCTTCTGACTGCCGGGGTGCGTTAGCACCTTTTGTGCAGTAGGGACTATGCTTTCCCCAATTTTACTCTGAATTCATATCTTCAGTACTGCAAGTTATTTATATGACAAGTTTGTTCAAGTGAATTTTATTTGTCATTGAAGTGTTGAAAATAAACTTACAGATGTTCAGAAAATTAAACTTGACCTTTCAAACCTGAGGAACTCCTTTCTGTGCGAGCTCCAGCTACTGACAACATGTAAGCAGAAATAGCACCAGCACAATGCTCACATTTAAAAGTGAATACTTATCATCAATGTGTTTATCAGCATCTACCATTATTCCACTTATTTCTTCTCTATGACATATCTGTACAGACAGCTGACATATCCACATCAGCATTTGTGGCAAATGGCAGTGAAGGCAAGTACCCAGGGTAGGAACATGGATCTGAGTGAATACAGATGCAGAATGTCAGCTCTCCATTTCTGGAATGAACTGAGAGTGTCTGTTTTAAAATGAGAACCACTCAGAATGGCAAAAATTCAAAGGGATATATTAGATAAATGCTGCAGTTTGATTTGTTTTTTATCAAAGTCAGTGGTTTATCTTTGCACAGCTACCCTTTTTTCACAGTATGCTTATCTATATTTCCTTTGAACGTTACTGCTGGGACTTAATTGGCAATATAACTGAATGAGCAGGGTTAGTGATGCCAACAAACATTTTCTTCACAAGAACTATATAAAGCAGTATTGGCTCAGTAACAGTAGAAATGACATCACAGCAGTAACTGTAAAATTTAGTAATGAATTTCAATAATGAAATAACTTCCATTGTTATATAAAGGCACATATATGAGCTCTCACACTTCCAACCAGCCTTGCTGAACTTGTCTTTCTAATACAAAACTTTAGAATGTCCCTTGTTGCCTCATTTTTACGTGCTAGTGGAACAATGTTTTTTTATAGCGATTCTTTACAAATAGGCATCAGTAGGTTGTTTTTATACAGAAACTCACCATGGAAATCAGGGTTGACCTTCAGCCCACTGAAGTCAGCATAAAGAGCCTAATTGATTTCAGTGGACACTGCGGCATACCCTAAACGCAGATACCCCTCCAGCATAGCTATGAACACTTGGAAACTCATTAAGCCTATAAAGACTTAGGGAGCTAACAGGCCACTTTCCCACGATTTCTATTTTCGGTGTATACAGTAGTGGGAGGTCACGGGAGAGACTTGACACTTGGCATTTTCTTTTCCTTCTCGCTGTCTTTGCCGCATTCTGCCTGACACCCCCAGGCTGTGGCTGAGGTGTGTGCAGGGGGCAGAGCAGAAGAAATGCACAAGGGGAACATGAAAGGTGATTCAAGCAGACGACAGACTCCTGTTAGGCTGTCAAAAGAATTTGTATCTTTACCACCATTCTTGTCAGCTTCAGGTTGGCATCTTGTGAGTTTACAGAAGTCCTTGTCAGAATAATACAAGCAGAATTATAGAAAGAGAAATGAAGGAGACAACACAAAAAGAGAGACTTAAGTTTAATTGCAAATCTGCGCTTTTTCATTTAGATGTTTTTCCTACTAGCTGGTCTCAAGCTGACACTTGGTTCTTGTAGGTGTCCTTTAGCACAGCTAGATTACAGAAGGAGGTGGAAAACTGAGAAAGAAGAAGAAAATTTCAAAGGCAGTAGTTAGGCTCTTCCTCTGTGCAGAAAAATTACCTTTCCTCAGAAAATCCGCAAAAGGATAGAGTCTAATTAAGACTTCTTTTTTTTCAGTTCTCAAAGTCTGAGAAAGACACTTCCTCCCCTCCCCCCATCAAAAATATTCTGTTTATACATTTAAAACTACAAATTACAGGCATATGCTGATTAGAGGTGGTAACCATCTGAAGGAACCCAAAGGGTGTAAGTACCCATGAGGAGGAAGGCATGAACAGGCCCTGAAAAGGGCTGAAGAGATTTTTAGAGCAGGAGAGAAGACATAGACTGAGATCCAAGAAATTTTTCCTGACACACAGTGAAATGGCAAGTTCCCTGAAAATTTACATTAGACAAGATGAAGAAAAGCAGCAAAAGCAGATTTTTCAATGATACCAGTTTCTAGGGTGCACTTTAAAGGGGAGCTATTTTGCTTTTTTTTTTATGGTGCTTATCTACAAGCATTTGTCAGTCATGAATTCTTACACTCTCACATGTGAAAACATTGTCCTCCTCTCTTAACTGTATTTACAGAGCATCCACATTCACACTTATAGGTTTGGCCCATCTTGTCATGAATCAGATCACTTAGAAAAAAGGAGACCCGATAACCAGATAGGTCTCTGCAGACTATCAGCAATATCTCCATTAATCATCAATAGTTCTTGCGTTATCTTTTGAAAAATCAACAAATTTTATGTTCCATTTGCCTTTTGTTTCTCTAGCTTTTAAGAAAAAAGGTGTCTATTTCCCTCTTGGCAGTGATATGATACGAGTAGAGAGATCACTAACAAAAGGAATTGACCCTCACAACTAGTAATTTTAAAGAATATGTTTCCATATTTATTGACAAAATATTCAGTTTATGGAAAACTTAAGCCTTGGTCACTTTTGCAAGTCTTACAAACAATAATCAATATCAACCACATCCAATTGAGATTTCAGTTGGCCTGTTAAATAGGAAGAAAGGTAAAATTATGTGAAGAAGAAAATATTGTATATATTGCATATATTACTTCTTTTTTATATTTTTTCCCCTTATTTTGTGTCCTCTTCTGGGAAGGGAGAGAGAGAGATAAAGAGCATCTTTTGTTCATTTAGTGCCCAGCCCAAACCACAACACATTGCCACTAAATCATGTCCCTAAGTAACCCATATACACATCTTTTCAGAATCTCCAGGGATGGTGACTCAAACACATCCCTGGGTAGCCTGTTCCAATGCTTGACAACCCTTTTGGTGAAGAAATTATTCATGAATTCCATCCTAAACCTCCCCTGGTGCAACTTGAGGCAGTTTCCTCCAGTCCTATTTCTTCTCCCAGCTTCTTACTTGGGAGAAGAGACCGACCAACACCTCACTACAACCTTCTTTCAGGTAGTTGTAGAGGGCAATAAGGTCTCCCCTCAGCCTCCTTTCCTCCAGGCTGAATAACCCCAGTTTCCTCAGCTGCTCTCCATACGATTTGTGCTCTATACCTTTCACCAGATTTGTTGCCCCTCTTTGCACACGAACTCCAGCACCTCAATATCTTTCCATTAGTGAGGGACCCAAAATTGAACATCGTATTCAAGATGCAGCCTCACCAGTGCCAAGTATGGGGGATAATCACTTCCCTACTCCTGCTGTCCACATTGTTCTGATACAGATCAGGATACTGTTGGCTGCCTTAGCCACCTGGGCACACTGCTGAGTCATATTCAGCCAGCTGTTGACTTAACACGCCACATCCTTTTCCACCATGTCCTCTTCCAGCCACTCTTCCCAAGCCTGTAGCACTGCATGAGGTTGTTGTGACCCAAGTGTAGGTCTTGGCACTTTACCTTGTGTCGTGGTTTGGCCGCAGATGGGAACAAAGGACCACGTGGCAGTCACTTGTACAAATCAGAGTCCCCCACCAGCGGCGTGGCCGGGGGGGGGGAAAAATTGAAACTGAAACTCGTGGGTTGAGACAAAAGTAATTTAACAAAACAGCACAGGCCACAGAAAATAA
>BJBW01002586.1:0-150444 GCA_004320125.1 Scolopax mira
GGAAATATTTCTTTACTGAAAGGGTTATCAGACATTGGAATGAGCTGCCCAGGGAGGTGGTTGAGGCACCATCCCTGGAGGTATTCAAGAGATGAGTTGACATGGTGCTCGGGGATATGGATTAGTGTTGGGTGGTGTTTTGTGTGGTGCGGGTTGTGGTATGGGTTTTTTTGTGTTGTTTTTTGGTTTTGGTTTTGTTTTTTTTTTTTTTTCTCATTAGTTGGACTAGATAATTTTAAAAGGTCCCTTCCAACCTAGGTGATTCTGTATAACTCATGTTATCTTTGCACCTTAGTTTCTCAGACAATAATTCACACAGATGTTACTCCTCATCCCTCAGAACTCAATCAGACTTACAAAGCACCCTGAATCACTGGGTAGTACGCACCAGATATACACAGGACCTTATGAAGGTCATCTTCTAAGACAAAAGAAATGTGTACTTTGCTTTGAGTAAGTGCATTCTAGCTATATTTTAAGTAGTCATGTAATGAATCGAGCATTTATTAGAAGCAAGCTTTTTCTTCTTACATGTTGAGAGCATGGCTTTCCTCCTGGTGGAAATGCCACTGGAAAATGAAGGGCTCGATGAGGTGGTACCATTTTCTTCTTCTTCAAGATTGAGTTCAGCCAATGTGCTGTAATACATCTCTTCCTTTCTCTTAAAGCCTATGAACACATGTGTAAACAGCTTTTAAAAACCAAAATACATCTTTGTTTTATTTTAACTTTTCCTACAATACAAAGCTTTGATTTTAAACCTTTGTTTTCCTCTACTTTTTCAGGATCCCTCTTCTCATAGCATCTTCCTTAGTGTTCTCTGGGATAAATCTACTACATGGATTCTGAAAGTTTGTTATACAACAAACCACAAATCATAAAAAAGAACATAATGAAAAACTTTAATTTTATACTTGCAATCTAAGCATAAATCATATACTGGAAAGCTCTACCCTTTCAGTAATAAAATGAGAGCATGCACAAATACACATTCCTAATTTGCTTACCTGAGCATACATGTTACTGACTTGGCTTTCACAAAGAAGATGGGTACATCTGCTTGTAAGGGTAGGGTCCACTGTCCCACCGTGTGCTTGAATGATCTAGTAAGAGAACAAACCCAAAACTTCTAATGTATATAACAAATTTAAAGTTACCCTAAGAAACAAAATGTCTTAAATCAAAGTCTGCTCTTTAGAACACCGCCACCATTAGCACCATTTCACTGAAGAGTTACCCCCCCAAAAAAAGATTTGTTATCTAGCTTTAAAAACATTGCTGAAAAAAAAATATGGAGAAAATAAAATTAACTATGCACCTTTTCAATGAGCTACAAAAAGGCTATTTTTTTAAAATCAATAAAAAACCAAATACAGCTATATAAACAAAAAAAACCCTTCTCATGTTTATTTTTGCAGTATAACAAACAATTTTTCATGAACTATTCAATTCTATCTCAGCAATAAACACAAGTGCTGTTAAAAATGTCAACAGCTTACTTGATTATGCAAAATTGAAGGGAAAATTCAACTATAAAATCCATCAGAAGTTTCTGAAGAACATCAAAGTCCTCTCATTTAGGAAAGGATACAATCAGATTTTTCTGCAAAATAGAAGTTGGCAAAAAATAGAAACACTCTATTCCTCCATCTATTTCATTCATGTGGATACCTCATAGTCTACTAAATGCCAAAATTATATGAAAAAAAATATCTTTTCATACAATCAAGTTAAAGGTGGAGAGCAATGCATTATTACATTTGCTGCACTACAGCTGCCTGATTAAAAGCATTAACAGTTGGGAAATTGCTAACGCTGCAACTTATTTAGCCAATATTCTGACTAAAGACCTAATTCAACCAGGCTTCACATCTATAGAATGTTTATTACTTTTTCTGGTCAGTTGCAGTGGAATAATGTTTTTTAGGTTGTAACACAAACATTACACAAAAGGGTGCCTAAACAAAAGTGAAAACTGCTGAAATACTTCCTGTGATTTCTTTTAGAATTTAGTTACTATGATATTATGTTATCATAGTTTTTTAAAAATACAGCAGAATCTTACCCGTTTCCAGGTTGCTAACAGCTGTTTGTCAGACATCTGTTCTGGGTAATCAGCAATTGCAAAGACACAGCCCAGTAGGAAATACTCCTCTGGAACTAAAATAGTTTGGCATAGAAAAGAAACAAAAATTAAATACTTGCAAGCCTGAAAAATTAATCTTAGAATATACTTGCTACACTAATCCTTCCTATTACCAAGCTATAAATGTCATTCAATTCTGAAGTAAATCTTTCTTGGAAAAAGCAGCATTCAAAATTTCAAAGCTGAAAGCCACACATAAAGGCACAGTTCAGCTCAGGGTTTGTTTTTGTTCCAATTGTTGTTTTTTTTCCTGAAGTGGGGCTAAAGGGGCAGAAGGAAGAGGCACCAAAAGGAAAACATAAGACAATAACTTACTCTTTTATACAGATCAGCTATGAATAGTCAAAACAATCAAAAAAGCTTTTAGTTCTACTAGCATAGATAGAAGTCAAAGTACGGTATGACAACTTTCTATCCTCATTAATGTACTAGTATTTCCTAAATCTAAGCTGTCTTTCCAGTTGTTATGCTGTTTGACAGCTTCCCCCTTCCGCTCTTCCAAAGGAAAAAAAAAATTAAAAATTTATGGTATGCACAGACATTCTCAGAGTATAACTTATATGCTAGTGGCATAAAATATATATTTGAAAAGAGAATGTTCTCAGTGCTGCCATGTGTTTCAGATTTCTGGATCATCCTTGGTTATAATTTAAATCTCTTTGCCTAAAATAGGTCCTGAGCCATGAATGGCATTTATAAGTGTTACAATCCCACTCTGTAAATACACAATTATTTTTTTATATTCTAACCCACATTATATCATATCAGTAGTCACTCTTTCCAGGATGAGAAGGCAACAATTACTAACTCTCTGCTGCTGGATCATGCCCAAAAAGCGTCTGCTGTTGCAGTTGTTGCTGTTGCTGCTGGTGGTGCTGTGGCTGCTGGGCTGCAACTTGATACTGTAGTGTTTGAGATGTCTGTGTTAAGTGTTGCGTCACCTGATTCTGCATTTGCTGTTGGTGTAATCGCTGCAGGTGCTGCTGCTGCTGCATTTGCTGCTGCTGCTGTTGCAGATTCTGTTGCTGTAGCTGCTGCAGTTGTTGCTGCTGTAGCTGCTGCTGCTGCAACTGATGGAGTTGCTGTTGCAAAGCATGCTGCTGTTGGAACTGGAGCTGTTGCTGGGGTCGGTGTAGCTGCTGTTGTGCATGTAACTGCTGCTGTGGAAACGGAAGCTGCTGCTGTGCGAACTGGTGCTGCTGATGAACCTGCTGTTGCTGCTGTGAAAACTGATGAGGCTGTTGCTGTTGGAAAGTCTGATGGAGAATCTGCGGTTGTTGCTGCTGCTGCAGCTGCATAAGTTGTTGAGGTTGGAGGTGTAAAAGAGGATGGTGCTGCTGCTGCTGCTGCTGTGTTTGATGTGACTGCTGTAATAAATGTGTCTCTGGTGTTAGTTTCACTTGACTAAACAGCACCGCATTTGGATGTCCCTGTTGGCTATGATTTACTTGTTGTTCTAAACTTTTTGTAGGTGCTGAAAGTGATTGTAATATCTAGAAAACAAAGATTAGTTTTGTGACCTTTTTGTTGCCATTCAATTTTAAAAATACTTAAAGATCTACTGGGAAAATACAATTCTCAAAGATAAAGAATGCTTTGTTTAAATACATTCCAAGCTATACAAAAATCTTTAATTTAATAGCAAAGTGAAAAGAAAGGACTTACGCACAGAAAAGCACAGAGCTACACGTGGTTCCTAATATAATCAAAGCACATCTTAGCAAAATTTAAGATAAAAACCCATCCCTGTATTATTGATGGTATCTCCAACAGTATTACAACTACTAATACTATATTAATAATTACATTTATCAACTACAATATTCACTTTACAATCCTGTTGGCCCGTTAAGTTCATAGTTTAGTTCCATAGTGCTGTTTTAACTTAAAAATTGCTAATAATGCTTCTACTAATTAGTGCTGTTTGAAACTTAATACAACCTTGCCTTCTTTTGAACCAATTCAGGAATATTTAGCTCTACTTTTAAATTTTAATCTCAAAATACAAAGAAAAACAGTGATCTGATGAGTACTAACAGTTTCTTGGGAAAAAAAAAATCTACTAACCAACCCATACTTAATAATAGATTTTAGGTTCATATAGTTCAAATAAAGGGATAAAACTTTCAAAAATATCCCAGTGCTCTATTCAGAAAGTAACTTTGCATCTGCAAAATGCCTTATCATTATTATAGATATTGCCATTTGGCAGAAATCCAAGATTCAAATTAAACATTAATTTTCAAAAATTGTGCACCAAGACATGGAATCCACTCAAGACCCATACCTAAGCAGGTTGCAAAGTACAATTTAACCTAGTCAGAAGAAGGTTATGAGCAAAAAGGTAGAATTGTTATTCTTCCCTTTCAGATTCACAATTCTAAGATGCAGTGCTTTTCTCCACACACTGGAGACAGCACAGCAACCTACCCAGCAGCCTGATTTGGTACTTGAGAACAGCCCGTGCACACCGTAGTCCCTAGTCTAACTGACTTCTGGAGAACAAAGTCTAGCTGAAGCACGATTCCATCAACTGCCCTGTAGCTCTTTAAATATTACTTATAGAAAATTACTTCCACAAGAACACCACTAAAGCATATTTGATAGCACGACAACTGGGTTGTAGATGTGGTGTTCACATGAAAGCATCAACAACTTACCAGCGCTGGACAACCCACCAGGACTTCAGTGGTTCTGCTCACTCCTTAAACAATTCAAGGCACTGAGAAGAGCAATCTAACTCTGCTTTAAAAGAAAGCCTGTATTTCTGCTTCATATTCAGCAGTCGTATAGACAAAAGGAACCAACATTTCTGAATGACTCCACTTTTTGTGTTTAAGTACTGTAAGCTTCTATATTATTCAGGCCCCTTTGAAAATTTTACCTTAAGATGAATATCCAAACAAATGTGGCAGTACAATTATTTAAGATATGTCTAACATTTACCAGCATCTACTTTTCTCACATTTCCCTTCTCATGAACATCTCAGAATTTCAGTGCTGCAAGTTATTTCAGTGCATGCTCGGTCGCTTTTTATTTTCTTCTAAAAATAAATTCAATACAAAAGCTGCAATTATTTCAACTATACGAGTGGCATAAGAACTTGTAAGTTAGGGCATCTGCACCATAATCCTGACTATACTATATAACAACTTAATGATGCCCAGCAGAACATCACAGTATAGAACTGAACCTACTGTGAGAACAATCCATTTCATGGCTTTATGTGTTAATAGCACAAATAATTCCCTGCACTGAATAAAAAGCTTGCGAGGTATGAAATCAAATTTCGTGAACTAGCCAAATAATTCTAAATTAATGAATTATTTTTTCTGCTCTTACCAAGAAATCAATACTGAAACTCTGAACCTATATTAACCTATAGTTAAACACAGCTTTACTCTCTCAAACAACTTTTCCAAATGCACTCTTACCTCTGTGAACCTGTTAGGAATGAAGTTACTTACTACGGGGATGTTACTAATTTGGCCTCAACTTCTAAGTAATACGGAGAACTTTTAATCTATTGTACATTTAAAGAACAATAAAAGGAAATTGAAGTTCTTGGCTACAATAATTCCTAAGAAAAAGTCAGATATCTTATAAATTAAAAATCCAACACTTACATGTGCTACATTTGATGGTCTATTAATCTGCTGAATATCAGCACTATTAGTAATATTCCTTAACGTCCGCACAGCTGGACTCCACGTAGTCATCATTTCTTGTCGATCAGAACTTTGGGCACCTTGGACTGAAGCCATTAGATTGCCTCTCAGATCTGGTGGCAAAATATTGCCTGGCACTGGTGGAACATTGGCACATAAATTAATTAACCCAGAGTCTTTCCCTTGAGGCAACCTACGCTTTGCTGCAGATGCCTGTGGGACTTCAGCTGGTGTCCAATTCAAATTCCTTTCTTGCTTTTCTGGAGAGGAATCTGAAGAATCATCAAACATCAGTTCCCCTTTTGCCTTATCAGCAGTAGTAGATTTGGGTGAAAAAACTTGATCACCCAAAGGTGATCCTTCTCGAGAAGATGCTGGGCTTGATAATTTCTCATCAGTACTAGCTTCATTTTGAGAATCTTGTTCTTCATTTTCTGCTTCCTCCTCTTCTTCCTCCTCCTCTTCTTCCTCCTCGTATATAATTAACCGAGGATGATACGGAGTCTCTTCTTTTTTAGTCTTATCAGCTATAGAATCCAGTACCCAGTCTGGCGTCACAATTTTAATGCTGTCCCGTTTACAAGCACATTCATATTTTTCCTGAGGAAAAAAAAAAAAAGAAATACTTTATTTAAAAACATAAAATCCCAAGTAACTTTTTTGAGGGCAGGGCTATAGAATGGAGAGGCAGATCACAAGAGGCTGTCCAATAATAGAAAGTGATATCTCCCAGAACCAAGAGGACAAACTATATTGCTGTGTGTAACCACAAATTCCAAGAGATTAAAGTAAAAATCTCCATATTTACGATATAAAGGACTCCAAAGGCACAATTGCAGAAGATTAACTCTTCACTTGCAAAAACACCACTACTCAAATTCTTCTCAATTCCATTCACCAAAGGATTTAAAAACCATGAAATTTGGTTGTGAAAAAGCCTTCAGAACTCCAGCAGCTTGGAACATCACAGACAATATTAAGATGTAGCCGATTTTTAGGTAGACTTTAAAGTGAATCTAAATACAGTTTATACTTACATTTTCTCCATGGGAAAAAAAAAAAAAAAAAAAAAAAAAAAAATCAAGGGAAAAAATCAGAATTTCACAATAGAGACAAATATTTACAAGGTGATCATTGAAAAAAATGTATTTCAGCAGGGATAAAATCAGGAACTGTTCGGATACTTCCCATACACCTTCTCAGAAGCTGCAAACTGTAATGTTGCCTTCAACTTGGAAGTTACACTTCTGACCCAGTATTAGCTAAATCCATTTCAATGAGAGGTTACAATGCTGACAAAGTAGAAAACTTTAACCATTCCTCCTTCCTTATCATTTCATCATTTGAAGAATTATACAAATATTAAAACGTCACTGTTTCATTTCCTAAGAAATAGAAAGACAGAGGAGCAGTGCTCTACTTTTTCAAAACTTCTTTTCTAATGAAAACTGCTCACAAATATCAAGATAGGAAAAAAATAAAAACTTTTTTTCAGAATATCTGAAACTAATTTTAGGATCTAATATTTAAAAGTGATTGAACTGGAATTTTCTTTGCATGTCAAACAATATAAATTAAAAACCAGCACATTCAGAGGAAATTAATTTAATTTAATGATTCTCTGAAGTTATTTCCTACAATGAAACTGTCATTCATACACAATAAAGAGATTACAAATGAAACCAGGTTTATTTGCAGATATGAGTTTTCATTCTTTATTTGTGGTGAGAATTATTAAGAATCTTGTTTTATCATCTTGTGTCTAGTCAAAGCAACC
Source organism: Scolopax mira (assembly GCA_004320125.1). NCBI lineage: Eukaryota > Metazoa > Chordata > Aves > Charadriiformes > Scolopacidae > Scolopax > Scolopax mira. The sequence continues at coordinate 7,593 of BJBW01002586.1, forward strand.
ATTTACGTTTTCCCTAGTGTCAAAACTGTTCTCACCATGAACTGCTGCAGATTTCCTTGCAGCAGTGTGTCAGAACAGCAGGACTAGAAGCATTTTAAGTGATTACTTAAAATCCTATAAATTTTTTCCCATTCAATGATTACAAAAATTAAACAAGTTATTTATTTTATCCTACAGATATGAAATGCTAATGTGTTTTTTTTCAGTTTGTGGGCTGACAAGATTAAGACAACACCCTTGCTCTAAAAAGCTTATGATTTAAGGCAACATTTCTTTGACATATATCATTGCTTCTTAAAAACATAATTTTAGGTAGCAAGGCTCTTTGTCCAACCATTACATTTTGTTGTGATGGAGGAGACGACTAGGTTGATGTTCAGTACACCCTTCCAACTCTTCCACAGGAGAACGATCATGCACTAAAAAAACCCCACCAAAACAAACCACAAGACCCCCCCCCGCAAAAAAAACCTACACAGGTTTGTATAGTTTTAAATTACACATGGAAGAAAAAGCAGGCATTTCCCATTTCCACTTTATCATCTCGCAATGTCAGCCCATGTTTTATTCTAAAGCACTCTCCTATGTATTACACTCATAAGTTAATTGTCACCCTACTAGCCACATGCTCTTCTCTATCTTAGTATTAGATCGTTTACATTAACTCCAAAGTAGTAAAAGGGTCATTGGTGGGACAATAATATACTAAATTTGTATAAAACAACATTAAAAACTTTATAGTCTTATAGATTTATGTAAGGAGGTAGTGTATAGAACATGATCTTAAGAGTTACATTCAAATAACTAACCTATGTGACCCACTCCACCAATTGAAAATTTAAAAATAAAATGGCAATGGAAATGTGCTCATGTTATTCAAAAACAAAAAAATAAAACACACAAACACAACACCAAAAACTCGGTCCATCCACCACATTAACTAAAAGCATCCAATCAATTTAAGTGAGCTGCAATTTGTTTTAAGTATTTTCAGTCTCTGAACAAACACACTAAATCATTATAAATGTATTTCTTCTTCAGGAAGAGGAGTACCCAAACACTTAATGAAGTTTTGGCAAACTCTTACAACCAAAGCATGATTAGCATTATAGTAGAGAAGGCTATTCTGATGTGCTCAATGCCATCTTTAGCCAGTTACCTAAACTTTGTGAGTCAATTTCTGCATCTGCATAAAAGCAGCAACATTTGACCTCCTACACAGGACTAGGAAATCCAACAATGATACTAAATAAAGAGGAGCTATGAATTGAGGGCAGAGAGGCTTACACAGACACCTGCATAGACTACAGAGCTGGACAATCACCAACATAATGAAACTTAACAAGAGCAAGTGCCAAATTCTGCAGCTGGGATGGGCTAATCTTGGTTATAAGTACAAACTGGGTGACAAGAGGCTGGAAAGCAACCCCACAAAAAAATATCTGGGGGTTTGGGTTGATGAGAAGTCAAATACGAGTCAATAGTGTGCCCTTGCAGCCAAAAGGGACAACCACGAGCTGAGGTGCATGAAGCACAACATAGCTAGCCCATCAAGGGAGGTTACTGTCCCACTTTACAGTGCACTGGTGTGGCACCACCTCAAGTTCTACGTGCAGTTCTGGGCTGTCTCAGTTTAAGAAGGACATCAAACTATTAGTGTGTGTCCAGAGGAGGGTGACGAGAGTGGTGAAAGGACTTGAGGCCAAGGCTTATGAGGAGCAGCTGAGATCACTTGGCTTGTTCTTGGAGCCAGCCAAGTGGCTGGCTCCATCACCTCAGCTTGGAGAAGGCTGAGGGGTTACCTTATCGAGGTCTACAACTTCCTCAAGGGGGGCAGCAGAAGGTAAGTACTGATCTCTCTCAGGTGACATGGGATAGGACATGAGGAAATGGAATGAAGCTGAGTCAGGGGAAGTTCAGAATGGACATCAGGAAAAGGCTCTTCATTGAGAGAGTGATTGGTCACGGAAACGGGCTTCCCAGGGTTATGCCTCCAAGCCTGTCAAGAGTTCAGGGAGCATCTAGGTGATGCTCTTATCCATATGGTTTAATTTCATGTAGTCCTGCAAGGAGCAGGGCACAGGATTCAATGATCCTTATGGATCCCTTCCAACTTGAGAGATTCTATGATGGGAGTGACTAGAAGTATGGCTACTTTATCAGCATTTGGACAGGAATGTTTTGTGCTGTTTATCCTACCATCTCACTTTAAGAGGAATGACTTGAGGGATTTTCAGAGTTCTCTTTGCTTTAAGAAAAAAAAAAAAAAAAAAAAAAATTTGTTCCTCCTTCTGCTGTCTTTATTCCTTTCTCCCTTATAACACTGAAGGGCATTTAACACAATTTTTTACTTTTGTCCTTCAGTTTTCTTCACTGATTCTTTATCTATAGATTTACAAATCACAATCACTAACGATTACGACATGTCAAAATTAGGTTAAGACAAACAGAATAAAATGCTTTACTCAACCGGAACTACAAATACTGATATGAAATTGGACATCTTTTGAAGTAATCAGGCTTAAAGCCATACAGAAAATAAATACTGAAAATTGAATAGCTGCAACGCATAATTGAGTTGAATTTAGCTGTTCAAAACCAACCACCAATCTTAAGAATCCTGACTTCAGGGAGATGGAAAATTTTTGATTATTCAAAAGCAAATGGGAGCTACAAGAAAAATTGTACATGTAATAAATTCTTACCCCCTTTGGCTCAGGCACAATCAAATGAGTACACTTATTATTGAGACTCAGCTGGCAATTCCCCCCATAAAAAGTAATCAAAGCCCACAGCGTACTTCGGTCTTCAGACGAAACCTAAAAGGCAGGTAAATAAGCATTTTAGTTCTATGCAACCAGCTGCCTTCTACTCAAAGAATTTTAGTACAATCTATGACATACCATCTACAAGTCTCACTAATGTATTACTTATCACTTTTAACTACTAAATTAACATGAAACTTAGGGGAAAAAAAGGGTGACAAAGAGACACAACAAGAAAAGACATTAAACAATGATTTTTAACCTGCACAGAGAAAAAGAAAACATTCTTCACTTCCATAAAACTCAACACTAATATATCAGCTTCCACAAAAAAAAAAAAAAAGTTATTGATCAAGCAAATAAGAATTATCTTAGACAAACTGTTTCAATCCATTAAATAGAATTTCAACAAGCAGCCCAAATTCTGGGCGGTATAACCTGTATAAAAACACGAAGTGTTTATTTCTAACAATTTCTGTCACAGTGACATCCCCCTTCCCTGCCAAGAAAGCCACATGTATTTAAGCCATTAACCGTTCAGAATTAGTGACAGTATTAGAGGAATAATTTGTTAAAAAGTCTAAAGCAACTACAGGCATATATACCATTAGCACCTAGGATAGACAGATATCCTGTCTATCTGCACACAGACACTGGTCACCCACAGTCTACCCTGTAGACTATAATGCTGGCTATGAACACAAGCTGGTGTAACATCACCTTTCCACTTACTTTACTCACTGGCACCCATGTTAAGGTTTCATTGCATAAGTGGATATAAAACCTGTTGAATATTGTGTTAAAGCAGAAATAGAAGAACAGAAACAAAGACTTTATAGTCTTAGCGTATACTCTGCATTTTACAATCACCATATGGATGACCACAAAATGAATTACTGGTTGAATGTTCACAGTTTGAAATGTTCATGCCCTCATTTTCGGTGAAAAGCTGTTTTAGGTGATAATTCACCTAACATATATCAAAGAAGTCTTAGTACAACAGAAAAACTGGTTTGTCTCCTCAAAAAAACAAAGCATTGCACATATACTGTACATTGGAGTAGACTGAAATATGGTTCCCTTCTTACCTGAGAGAGACAGGCAGTGACTCCAAAAAAGATCTGACTCGATTCTGGAGAAAAGCCAGTTACACTGGAAAGCAGGTGTCAAGGATACAAAATAATTTAAATGAGAGTTTTCTGATGGACATTATAAAAAAGTTTAATAGCGTGCATTCACGGATATTATCAAGTATTTGACCATTCAAAAACTTCTAAAAGCATGCTATCTTTTTCCAATTCAGATTGTATAAAACAGACACGCAAATTGGATCAGAACACCTCTAATATTATGACTGGTTTTGGTAACATTACAAACTTGCCTCCGCCCAGAACATCTCCCTCAGACCATCTTCGGATGTTAAACACAGGAAGTTTAGCTTATAGGACTCAAGTGATTGCAAGAGCTTCCTTTCATTATCAAGCTTTTAATTCCATCTCTAAAATACAGGAGAATCTGAAGGATTCTAGGAGCCACTGAGAAAAATGAATTGAGAAAACATACTGGGATGTAAAAACAGAAACACAGCCTGAACCTAACAAGAAATTTTCCACAGTGCTTCAAAATTCAACAAGACCTCTAGTAGCGATAGGTATTTTTTTCAGATGCATGAAAGAGACAGATAAATGAAACCGTATGCAAAAAAAGAACAGTGAGAATTTTTATAGACCTAGTAAATATGACTTCGAAGAGGAAACTGAAAGGCCAGAATTGATGCTAATACAACCTATCTTCAAATCCTTTAAAGGCTGCCAAATGAAAAGAGAAGTAATTTGTTCTCCCTGTTCAGAATGGCCCAGATAAAACAAGTTAGACTGCAGCACAGTAATGGGGTTAAACTCCAGCAACACAATAGTGAGGTACTGCGAAGTAAGTCAATACAACAATAAGGTGACTGGGGAGACTATGAAATTTCCACTAGAGGAGGGGCTTTGTGAAACAGAAGAGCACAGTGTGACAGAAGTGACCTGGGAGAGACAGACGGACCAGCTAACTTCTGTAACTTCCCTCCCTCTTCTGTATTTTCCTATGATTTTGTGTTTAAGATACGCAGATACCATGTTGGAATAAAGGACTACAGAAACAAATATGCACTGTGTTACAAGTACACACTGAGATTTTTGTAATGAAACAAAAATCATTTCCCCTGTGCAGTTGACAGATGCACCAGCAATACTTAAATTTTGAGATGCTAAACAGACAGCACACAGAAAGCTGACGACAAAGCCCAGAGAACTTTAACAGTTCAGAATACATTACTGCCATTATCCAGAACACTCCAAGAAGTTCAAATCCGATGAATGTCCTAAATTTCATGGTGTTGCTCATTATCTCGTCTAAGGTAGAGATTCAGTACTGGATCTTTCGAAAGTGTACAGTTGTCTACTCCCTGCCTTAACATCTGCTCCTAGCGCATAAAGCAGCAACAGCTCAGTATTTAACTTTTAAGAGGTCCATCAGTTTGACTACAGCTTGAACTCTCTAAAGAACAGGTGTGAAATAGACACTCTAAACAATTACAAGCAGTACAATAGTAAAGTCCCAAGTGCGTCTACAAAACAAAAAGGAGGGAATGCAACAAAACTCACTTTTTTCTTTCCTCCCAGCAACAAAAATTCAGAAGCATATGGACCCTCTTTCATCCATACAAGACCATGGAAAAATAATCCTTCCTCATTCTTGTTTTTTTTCTGCTATCAAAAATAATTCATTAAGAAATCATCATCCCTCTTTATGGCACTGTAATTGAGGTTTTAATGCACAAAATTGTATTTCCTTCTTCAGGAAGGCTGCTTCCAATTATTTTTTCTGTTACTTCCCTTCTGTTACTTGTAAGTTAGTCTGATTTTGCAAACATCAGTTTGGAACAGGAAAATACTCTGCTTTATCAAGTTCCCCCTGATGAAAACAACTTTCACAGTGGAATGTTAAAATGTATTTATAAGAAAACAGCCAAAATTATTATGCTTCTAAATTGCATTAAATCTTTCCACATTAAACTTCACCTTTAACAACTGACAAGCAAATGCCCATCAAGTAAGTAGCAGAATTGTTAAGCAAACATAAAATCTAACATCAGTTAGATCCATATATCTAACTGATAAAAGATGTTTCTTTTGGACTTGCTTCTTCAGTAAATTCAATGACAATTCTTCATTCAATTCAATGACATCTGAAAATCAAAACATAAGCAAAAGACGAAATGCAGAATCTCAAACCTCTGCCTAAAAAGGGTCCAAAATCAATCAACTAGATAAAGTAAGCTTCATTTTTTTCATTATAGTAGTACCTAAATCCTTAATGAAAGGCTGGATGCCACGGCACTAGAAGTCGTAAAGAACCTGAAACAGAACAATGTTAAGTCTTAACAACCCATTTTAGTGAGCACTATACAGCTCAGAATAAAATCTAAACCCACTAGGTTCTAAGGACACAAAGCACTAGAAAGAATAAAGGACATATTTATGGATGACAGGTGTACAAAACTTCCTTCTTCCACACAACCCAAGAATATGACAATAATGAGACCTGGTGTTTCCATTTGGCCATTCCTACATACCTACAATAAAGACTTATTGAGCAATAGCCATTCAGGGCAACATTCACACATTTATTGCTACAATGTAATTAGGGACTGCACCACTCTACAGTTTTATCTCTTCAGGGTATGTAGTAACATCAGATCTTAGAGCACCCTTTTAAAAAACCCTGGTTGCAGAGAGAAGACCACTTTTCTAATAGTGAAACTTCTCCATGGGAAAGAATAGCACTAATAACAGAATGCTAGATTACTTAAGCCTGAAAATGTAGTTAATTCCAAGGTACTTTATCATTTTTCCAACCAGTCCTCAGGAACAGGGAGAAATCTTACCAATGTGTGACACAAACAATCTTACACTCCCATCCTGATGATGAAAGGATAATAAATACACTATTTCCAGATACAAAGCACAAACATCACCAGCCCAGATTATATCACAATAATCAAATTATTTTTAATACAGGAGTAGCTCTGCTAATTTGGGTTTTGCTATGTAATGTTTGATGGCTTTTTTCATTTGGAAGCCAAGTCATTAATGGAAAACTTTTTTCTGCTTAGGTCAGAAGACCATCCATAACTATGGCAAGTGTTTCATACTAATGGCTGGATCCTATCCAACAGGCTGATTATTGTGGTCAAAACAGCTTCAAAGACCTTGCTACATCATTTTATCTGATGAATTCAATGTTTTCTCTTTCTACAGTTCACCCCCTGAGCTGAATTCTCTTGGGGAAGTAAAGGATATACAGGCTATTTCCAAAGTAGTCAAGACACAGCAAGATGCAAAGGCACATATGTTGAAATACTGGCAATAAAACATGAATTCTGATCACCGAAGCACATTAAGATCTGAATTCCTAATATGAACACCTGGATTCTTGCATCTACCACCTCTTGTTTTCCATTATAGACAGAACCACCTGCTAACCTGACTCCAAAATGAGATTTCATGACTGACAGTGTACCTCCCTAGTCCCGGCATTCTTTCCTGCAATCATCTTCTCATACCTGTGCTGAAATGTATTGCTCTGCTTCAGCTTTTCCATGCACAGAATCTTTATTGTGAATGTCCTGAGAAAAACATGCATGAATTTTTTTTATAGTAGCAGCCACTATTCCTATTCTTATGATGCAAAGAAAAAAAATGAGAGGAACATAAAGATAAAACAGTCATCATTACAAACAGAGGAATATGCCATCCATATGCAAGAATATATCCTCCAAACAAGTTAAGCAACACAAAACTAGCCAAACATGACCAACAAGAGTCTACCAAAGGCAAAGACAGACTATCCCAAAAGTGGGAATAATGCCACTAGCTGTTAATAAAGCATTATGTATGACACAGTGTCAACATGAGTTATTGCATATTTATTCCTTACTTAATTCTACTACTAGAAAAGGCAGAATAGGCCATTCTACTCTGAAGCAACATTTGTCCACTTACTGCATTCCAGAATTTTTTCCTGGATCCTCATAGTTTGTCAGCTTCCAACTAAAATGTTTTGAGTCCATTTGATGACAGTTTTCTTGCAAGTGCCTATTAAGCACCCAAAAAAAGCCAGAGGGACAGCAAAACTGAAGTAAGACAAAGAAGTTCAGGCAGACTGCAGTCTTGGCAGGCAAACCACATCTTATCATTTTAAAAATTTAAGCTGTACATACTTGAAGCAGTCTTTAATCCCTTGATGGTATCTATCGTAACAAATTTGAACTTAAAGGATACGGCAGAAGAGCTCCACAGCGAACAGACAAGATCACCCAGGAAGGCTGAAAGATAAAAACCACAAGACATTAAACTTTGTTCTCCATCTGTGAAACATCAATTACCTTCCAAGTTCATCCCATAGCTAGTTTCAATATATATCTCCCAGGTTTAAGTGTTTTGCAGACATTGTACTTAGGCCTTTACAAAATACACTGTTCTAATTTGTTTGTAGAAGTTAATATAAAGAGTGCTCAAAGATGGTGCAGCAATATGGGAGCAGGACCCCTTACTCCCATCCTTCTGTTGTGCCAGGATAGGGCATTATTTGTAATAAAACCATTATTTATCCCTCTTCTCCCAGTTTTCAGTTTTTCCTGCTCAAAAATAAAAAAAATCCCCTACCTTACACTCATCACCAAGGAGTCAGGAACCTTAACACTATATAGAAAGAAGTTTCTCAACACACAGCGGTGAGGGCTGCTAAACACACAGGAGAACTCTTTAAATGACAGTGTTCCAGGAGAGTATGCCCCCTCTGGAAGAAAAGGGAGTGGTGGAGAAGGGAAGAGATGTTGGATAGTGGTCCCAATTCAGCATATAAGGAAGGGGAAAGAGCGGCATCACATTCAATATGAAGTTAATTTTTAAAAAAAAACAACCAACAAATAAATATACTGTGGTAACTACGTATATGGTGTCCCAATACCTGCTATTCTCTCTCCTTTAGAAAAGGTATAAAAAATTAACTAAAAACATCTAATTCATAACTCCTTAATCCTCTGCAAAAAAGCTGGGAGATTTTCCTCCCTGAAGTTTTTCACTTTCTTATTCTCTATGCCTTTTCTCTCAGTAACAAGCTACCTTTGCCTCCGACTTCCCTTCCCTCAATAATTAGCATAATCATCTTGATTACAGATCATGCTGTGATGCTTTCAGGTCAAACTAAGTGACGTTACTGAAAGACTTGTTCTTGTTTGACAAATGAAAAAGTTTAGTTAGTATCAGTTATAAAGAAAAATAAATTATTTAAACTAAAAGGCATGAAAAAGCAGGAAGCACTGGTACGACACTGATGACTTCCTTCACAGGAAAATGGCAGCAGTCTTCTTTGTAAGATTAAAATTATGCCACAAAACACTTCAAAAAAAAGGAACTAAAAATTAATCAGCACAGCCACTGTAAGTATAAGATCTCTAGCTAAGCACCTTTTATTTTTTGGACTTAATTCATGCTTCTATACTGTCAGGTGAGCTCTCATGACATAAGCTATCAGAATTCTCTACTGCCACCTTCAACCATATGGAAAAAGTAACTCCAAATAATGTACCCAAAGGTACTGGCAGTGAAATACTAGTGTTTTTTCTTCTTATCACTCTCATGACTTGCAGAGTGACAAGCTCACATTTTCGAGCATGAAGCCCAGAATCTTTCACTGGAAAAATAACCCAGTATTGCAAGATAATAACAAAGTATCAGTAATTTCAGTATAAGAAAAAAAAAATGAAAAAAAAATCTTTCTGCAAGTTCCTATTGTTTAAAATTAGAGTAGCACACATATGCAGAACCAAAATATAATTTTGTACCTTGCCAATTATATGTGTTTAAAGAAACTCTCAGCAGTCTACTGCTTATTCTAAATTGAGGTTTTCTATTGCCAGAAGCCTGTAAGAACCAGAAGCATATCTAAAGTACAGTTAACAGGATAGCATCTCACAAATGACTAAGGAAGAATCTACAAAAACAAGACAAAACAAAACATAAAAACCAACCCAAAAACCAAACCAACCCAAAAACGCTGAAGCCCTGGTAGATATAGAGCAACAAGAAAAAGGAGGAAACAGAATTGTAAAAGAAGTCTAGAAATCAGAATAAAAGTTTGTGTAACGAGAATAAAGACTTTTAAAGATATGTTTTATTTGGTCATCACCCAAACATGAATATTTTCTGTTATAATAATGAAATAGTCAAAACCACTGTCAGCTACTTTGACAGTATCATGGATGAGTCAGTCACCTTTACCACAGGAAGATCAAAAACTTCACGAGATTCTCCAACTTCTGGATTGTCCCCATCTTCTGCAATAATATGTGAAGCCAGTGCATTGTAAGATACTTCCTTTGCTTTCCCAGCTTTCAGAAGTTGAATAACCTAGACCCAAAAGAAAACAGGAAGAAGTCAACAATTTTTAGCACCTTTTATTTGAGAAAAACATTAGTGCAAGAACAAAGTAGCACTAGAAGAATGAATGCGACCTTCTTTTTTTACAGTTGTCCTCCTGTAAGTGGCTAACACTTTTTTTTAAGGTTTCCAAATGCATCTCATTTAAAACCCAATTGCCAGTGGTTTACACCTCTGTCATATTTTAACAAGTTGAAAATTTTCTTTCCAAGATAATTCAGGCTAGGGCAGAAATCTGGAAAGTGTCAAAATTCTTCCAAAACATATATTCCTCAAAAAACATCTCAAAATAATTTTCACTGTAAGAAAACCCTTCTCCTTGTTGTTTCCTTTTTTATATGGCTTTGGAAGACTTTGAATATACTTTAAAAGAAAAGCTTGAAGTTTGAAAAAAAGGTAATCCAACAACTACCTTAGAAAAGGTAACATCATGACTGCACACTGCAGTCTTCATTGGAATTATTACAGATTTAGCCAGTTTTGGCCACCTGACCAATTTAACTCAAGTCAACTTCAAAACTCCTCTCAGAACACATGACTTCTTCGGTTTAAGTAGAGCCTGGACTACTGTTGTATTGGTACAGTTAAAGAAGTTCACCTATACTAGTATCAACCATATACCTGTAATTAGAAAATAAAATGCTTAAAACAATTGATAAATCATGATATGACCATTGTACAAATCCTGCACTTTAGGCGTTAGCTTAAACCCCTTTAGTGAAATTTCCTTTTTTTTAAGAATATAGATTTTATCTTTTTTCTCTCCCACTAAAATCTGTGTTGGAAGAAACAAGAGGAATAGTTCAAAACTAAGTAAGACAATGGGCATAAATTAAAATAATAATAAAACAAAAGAGAACCAGAAACCAAATACACTTCTCAAAGTCCTTATGCTGCATTGTGTTTTATCTCTTTCTGTATGAAATACTGATCTTTAACTGGTGTTACCAAAGCATGATGGTTCGGCTTTACATCTTTTTTTTTTAATAAATCCTACATTCCTAAAATAATACCTGACATCTACTCCTCACCCTCTGTAAGGTGTGAGCAGCCAAGTGCACATCCGAATGGAATGAATTCAAAGTTGAGAGCCAGCTGCCTAATTCTCCCTCATTTGCCAAAAAAATCTAGGCACAATTCCAAACTTTTGTTTCCCTTCTAGTTCATGCTGCATATGTTTTAACAGGTAGTAGGCTTGCAGTTATTCACCTGAATACGTTACTCCTTTTTTTTTTTTTCCTTACCCTTGGATTTGTTTTGATTAGAGCGCTCCCTTGTGCTAGGCCTGTTTTAATATTTATTAAGACAACTGGTCTTCCATGAAACCATTTGGAAATTTAAGTTGATCAAAGTGTGCTCCTCCTCAAAAGATAAAGGAAATTTCTTTTCAACATCAAGCTAGCATCCATTTGCATATAAAGAAGTAAAAAACTTCAAATATATTTGTAAGGTTTATATTAGCAAAGGAACAGTATTTCCCTATAAAAACTGTGTTTAAAAACTATTTCTAGAGTTCACTTTAGAATTTCTCCTTTCTGCCTCCATTCAAAACTCAACCGATAAACACAACCTTTCTGCCTCCATTCAAAACACAACCCTGGTTGGGGTTGCTCCCAGGGGACCACAGAGAACAGCTGCAGAAGGAAGGACAAAGGCACCCAGGAAGAACTGTCCCCAAGCCCAGTACAGCACACTTAACTCACTTTGACTCAGTTCTGCAACCCAAACGAGGAGGACTCTGCCCTTCCCAGTGCCTTCTGATCCTAAGCGCTCACCAGCACAAACAGGAGCCAGGCCTGGCCTCCCCTGTAACACTGCCACACTGAGCAAGCCATCTCAGAAACCAGAGAACCTGAGGGAACAGTATATAAACAGGCTAGCTGGCAGCAGAAACAACTCAGATTCACAGGACTTCTCAATTCAGGCATGGCTCTTGGCAAGAGAGCGGCCCCACAGCTTCCAGCAAGACCTGATCATGGCAGCAGTGTGGACACCTCTGTGCAGTGCCATATCTAACCTCATCAACTCAGCCACAGACTCCTCCGGTGTCTGTCTGCAACCTAGGGAAGCCATCCACAAACGGAGGAGAATTTAGTGTACCTAATTAAGAGCAAATCAAAGCCTTAAGACAATGGGAATAACTGCTAAGAAGAAGAAAACTTCACATAAGAAAGAAAACTAGCTTAGAGAATGCTTGTTTACTCACTCTATGGGAAAACTGCCGATTGCCCTGCTATGTCAACACAAAGCTAACTACATGCCTTTTGGGACATTATTTGTATGATAAATGACATACAGGAGTCCTATTGTTTTTTTGCAGTCATCTTCATACACATAATATTGCTGCTATAGGTTTTTTTAAAATACAGGAATTGTTATTCAAGCCCTAATATATTGTCAAAAATTTTATGCCTAAAAACCTTAGGGGCTTTTTTTTCCCTGCTCCTTAACTATATTCCTAGACTGTGTTTCTTTTAGCATGTAACAATATTTCTATGACTAAAAACCACCTCAACAGGTCAATGCCTATGCCTCAAGTTCACTGGAAGGCCTACAAGACTCATCGGATGCCAGGACACGAGATTCAGGGAACTGGGGTAACGGGCATAAGTTAGAACATAGGAGGTTACACTCAAATATGAGAAAAAACTGATTCACAGTGAGGGTGACAGAGGCCTGGAACAAGCTGCCCCAGGAGGTCGTGGAGTCCCCTTCTTTGGAGATTTTCAAGACCCGCGTGGATGTAGTCCTGAGTAACATGCTCTAGCTCTGGGCAATCCTACTTCAGCAGGGGAGTTCGACTAGATGATCTCTACGGTCCCTTCAAACTCTAAAAATTCAGTGAAACTACCAAAGAAGCAGAGACTTTAATTTTAGCGTGAAACACACAGGAACCTGTTCACAGGAATGTGCTTGTCCTAAAGCTAGATCCGGTACACTTCAAACCCTTCTCTAATCGGACATGCCACAGAAACTTTTGTTAACCACCTTCACCCAACACGACTGGGTGATATTAACTGTAAGGCCAACCATGTCACCCCGGGTATGGTCCTAGGCCAGAGCCGGCCGACCCTGTCATCCCGGGGTACAGCCTTAAGCTGGAGTGCCAGATGGTCATTTGTCAGCACCTTCAGCCCCACACCTCCTCTGGAAGCGGGCAGGGAAAAGGCAGAGGTGAACATCTCAGCCACACGGGCTGGCCTTGGGCCACCTCTGGGCAGCCAACGGCTCTGGAAGGTCTCGGAGGGTGACACCGGGGGGGTGCGGACAGGGAGGGAAGGAGACAGCCCGCTCCGTTCTTCCCGCCGAGAGCGGCCTGTCACCTTCCCCGTCCTGCGCGCAGAAAGAACGGCGGGGCGAGAGCCGGCAGGGGCGGGGGCCGGTTCGGCGGGACGCTGCGATTGGGGGTTGGGGAGCCGAGCGCGGCCCAGAGGAGCGTCGGTGAGAGCCGCTGCCGCCCGCCCGGCACGGGCTGACACAGGAAGTTCCCGCGTCCGCCCCTCCTCCGCTCCGGCGGCCACGGGGCCTGCGCGGCGGGCTCCCATGGCGGGTGGCGGCCCGCGAGCACCACCGTTAACACCCGTTACTCCTCCCCATCTCCCCCCCCCCCCTCCCGGTGAACCCCTGAACCCCCGGCCCGCGCGGGGAAGTACTCGGGGGAGAGAGTGGGGGGGTGGGGTGGTTTAGAGGAGCTGGAGGATCCCACAGTGCCCTCCCGGATTGGGGGGATGGGAGAGGGAAAAGGGAAGGAGGTGAAGAGGGGTGAAAGGCGCAGGAAGGCGCTGAGGGAAAGGGGCGAGGGTGACCGGGTACCTTGGGGTCGATGTCTCCCACCACGAAGAACTTGACATCTTTGAACATCTCCTCCGGCACTTTCAGCTCCTCCTCATCCGCCGACATAGTCCCGGCCGCCGGCACCGCAGCACCCCCCTACTCCACACCCGCCGTTGGAGAAACACCGGAGCCCGGGTATCCCGTCTCCCCTCCCCCCGCCGAACCGCGCGAGCAAGGCGCGCGCTGCGGGACACACCATCCCCCGCCGGGGTGCAGGGGGGGCGGAAGGGTGAGGGGAGAGCCGCCCGGACCGAGCGGCTCCCCCCGCCCGATCAGCCAACCCCGCTGCCGTAGAACAGAGGCGGCTCTTGAGCCACCGCCGCTATCTCTGCTCCTGCCTACCTCTCCGAACCGGACCCGCAACCAGCATCCGGGTCCGAAGCTCCCCCCTCGCACGGAACGCGATGGACTCGCCCCGACCGACAGGGGCGAGCGGCGGGGATACCCGGCCCCGCCCATCGGCGCACGGGCGAGGGAGGGGGGGAGGGGAGCGCACCGCCCTCACGCCATGCCCCCGCCACGCCCTCCGTCTGAGGCAACGCCCTTCCTGCCGCTCGCGCCTTGCGGGCCACGGAGGGCATGGCGACGTGTCTCGCCAACGGGGCCTGAGGGGGGCGGGCGGCCGAGACCCCTAGCGGCGGGTTCCAGTGTCCTGCTGACCCGTCCCGCTCCGTGAGCCGGGCCTCGCAGGGCTGAGGGCCCGAGCTGGGCTGGAGCCGCGGCCGCAGGACTCAAACAGTGGTGAAAGGCGGGAGTCGAGGCCTGTGGTGCTCCTGGTTCCTTCGGCTCTTTCCCCTGTGCATGGGGGATGTGAGCAACAGGGAGTGATTTCACCACTGCATGCGGTGACAGGCAATATATACTGTATATAGACAACATGCTGTATAAGCTCTACACAAGTTACAACATTTTGCACTTTCCAATTTCAAACTGCTGTTTCAGTTCATCAATAAAGTCTCAAAATTCAGTCCTCTCACAAAATACCCAGCTGTGATTCTCTACAAATCCAACAGGCAGCATATAACATGGATAGTTGGAAAGGACCTTAAAGATCATTGAGTTCCAACCCCAGCATCCAACGCATTAATGAACAGACTACTACCCAAATCGGACATTTTTCCTCAAAAGCCTCTCCAAGCATCCTTTTATGTTGAAAGTAAACCATCCAAACCTGGCAGGGGGTATATCTTGCCTAACTTTAGAGAACTGACCAGAAAACTGAAATCGTAACTTTAAATTACCTTTATAGTTGGCAGAGAGAAATGTGCACTTTCAGAGCTTGATTCATCTGGCCTATTTTAAACATCTGTGTTTTGCCCCTGCACTATGCTTTCAAAGGAATTTTTCACCCCTCATAGGACTTTTATGTGGACAATTACTTCCCTTCTATAATTAAGAATAACGTTATAAGATGGCATCAACAAACTTAGTGAGATAAAAATATACAGTACACTTGCATAGTTTGTTTGCTATCTAAAAGGCCTTTATGCTTCCTTGGGAAAAAAAATCAGATTTATTCAACTTGACTTACTCTTGTAACAGACCTGATAGAAACTATTAATCTGTTTACAAGAAATTTATTATTTATCCAGTGTCTTGGGGGGGTTAAAGGGAAATTTCTAGTATCCAAGTTCCTAACACCCTTCTCCCTTTTTAAGGAAGGCACTTCATCTGCTTTTCTTCTGGTCTGCTGGATCTCCACATGACATCTACCCCTTTCTACTCCAGCTGTATAAGAAATACCCAACCTATCACCTGTTCTTTTCCTACTCCAGAAAGAGATCTTACCCTTTGGTTGCGGGTTTTATTGTATTGCCCTCACAATTAATTAAATTAAAAATTTACTTTTTTAGTGAAAACCAAGGTAAGAAGTTCCTAAACTTTTATGTGATACACTTTTTTCATAGTACATGGCAAAAAATAGGCATAACTATCTGCTTTTAAATCTGTGTATCCCTTTCATCTAATAATTCATATTCTCATATCTTTACTAATAACTCATTTAGGGTCATTTTCTTCTGCCCCAAGTATTTCCTGGACTGCCTTTGAAAAACACTTCTCTGAGCCTCGCCTTGCTTCATAGCTGCTGTCCTGGCCCCAAAATCCAGCCCTCACTTTCTTTGTTCCATGATTTTCAATTCCATTTTTGATCCATTTTGTCTTCTTTTTTACAATTTACAATTACTTTGACCAAAATCTTCATTCACCCACAGTGAAATATTTTTCTTATTCTTCTTGATCTATCAGATTCCATTAACATTATTGCTTCCTGAATCCTTTCCTTTTGGATTTCAGGGTCTCTGTAATCACCTGCATCTTCCAGCATGGGTAATTCTCACCTTTTTTCTTTCGTAAGTATCACTGTTTCTTAGATTTCTGTTACACATTTTTTTTCTGATTTTTTTTTCTTCATGATGTCACTTATTACTTGGCTTCATCTTCTTTCTCAGTGTGATTGCTAAATTGCCCCTTCTCACAAGAGCACTTTCCTTATATCTAATCTCATATGCTATTGCATATTCCCACTGCAAAGAAAACCAAAGTGATTTGTCCTCTTGATTTTCCTTCTCGGCCTATTTTTTTTTTTTGTTACTCTTAATGAGTTCCCCTGGCCTTCCTATCCTTTGGATTTGCCATAGCCACATGATTTTTAGTTCTTCGTACAACTCCAAGATTGCAAGTATTTCAAATCAGACGGTATACTTATACTGACAAAGATGCATAATGCAAACAGCCAGGACACTTTGAATGTGATTTTTAATAATAATAATAACAATTATAATAATACCCTTTCCCAAATCTTCAGCTGAAACTGTGCTAATGTAGCACCAGGTTGGGCCACTGTTTTTTCAGCTAGTCAGATCGGAAGAATATGAGGTGAATTCAGTATTTTAAATCCCAACATTTGAAAATTCTCTACAATATATCATATATTAGCAATACAAGGTCACATTGCTGCATTAAAACACTGAAATTCATTGCAAAAACCATTTTCCACAAAAAGATACTCAATAATAAGGTACCAGTCTCAACGAGAATTGGGTTGTTTTTTTTTTGTCTAATTATGACAAAAATCCAAGAATAAAGAATTGTAATGTAATGTCAAAAAAAAAAAAGGTTAAGAATTGACTAAATGAGGGAGATCATCCTCCGCCTCTACTGTGCCCTGGTGAGGCCATATCTGGAGCATTGTGCTCCAGTTCTGGGTCTCCCAGTTCAAGAAGGTCAGGGAACTACAGGAGAGAGTCCAACAAAGGGCTATGAAGATAATCAAGGGACTGGAGACCTCTCTTATGAGGAAAGGCTGAGAGACCTGGACCTGTTTAGCCCAGAGAAGAGAAAACATACCTTATCAATGCTTATAAATATCTTAAAGAGGGTGGGGTCAGACTCTTTTCAGTGGTATGCAGTGACAGGACAAGGGGCAACAGGCACAAGCTGGTATACAGGAAATTCCATCTCAACATGAGGAAAAACTTTACTTTGAGGATGGCAGAGCACTGGAACTGGCTTCCCAGGGAGGTTGCAGAGTCTCCTTCTCTGGAGATATTCAAAGTCTGCTTGAATGTGTTCCTGTCCATCCTGCTCTAGGTGATCATGCTTTGGTAGGGGCATTGAAGGTCCCTTCTAACCTTTACCTCTCTATGATTCTGTGACTAAAATATCTTTACCAGAATAAATTTGTTTTATAAATTCAACCCTGGAAACCAAAGATAAAATTGTCAGAGCCCTGATGTGGGATATGGGATATGGATACTTAGGTCTGTCCTCTTTCTGAATGGAGTAAAAGCAACTTCACTGAGGCACAAGGTAGGTATGTCCACTGGCTGCCTGCATCCCCTGTACGTTCTCTAAGCATGGGGCTTGAGATAAAAATGGGAAGAATGAGACTATCACAAAGAAATAAGTCCTGAAAGCAGCTCCTGCGCAGAGCCCCGTAGATGAGCTTGGTAAAGGAAGGATGTGGAAGATCTTGCCTGAGCTTAAGGAGATGTCAGATTGGCAATCAGCTGTGCAGTGCAGCCAAACCAAAGCCACTTTGATTTGTGCCATGAAACAAGGCACAACAGCAGGTCTACAGAGAATTCACCTGGTAGAAGTTTAGACACCTAACAATTTTAGTGGCCCCCAAGCAGTTTTGTAAATCTTAATATTGGACGTCGGGTCACATAGAGCATCTATTAGCAGTGACACTAATCCTGCTGCACAAAAGCATCTTTTTCTTCTCCACAATTTTGTTGTCTTCAAGATGACCACACCCAGAAGAAAAGACTATTCGCATCAATCACAAATTCTTCCCCTTAATTATCTTCTGAACAGGCAGAATTAAATTAATGAACCTATTTTTTTACTTCTTTATGTATTTCATGAGTCACCTGTCAACAAGTTATCTAAACTCTAGTAATTAGACTATTTCTAACAAAAAATTAATAGCTCCAGTGTCTGCATCATGTATGCGATCCACTTTATGAACCGTAAGAGAAAACTAGATTGACAAAATATGTTATTGTTATTGAACATGAAAAATATCCTCTGTATTTTCCAGAAATAAATTTTGGGTTCTGCTCACAGGTCAGCACACACAACTGAGTCAAATCAAGTGGGCTGGTGACACTGCTTAGTCATAGCAAGGCGTAGAACGAAGTGCTCCCTTTGAGTGGGACCAGCTCTGGGTGTGACAGCACTTGTGTATCTCTAGGGCAATAATAGCAGGGTCACCTAGGGCACCCGAGAAGTCATTCAGGTTCAGAAGGTGCAGATTCATCTCATCCTCTTTCACAAGGGTCTGCAGATGTTCCTGTCACATCATAGAATCATAGCATTGTCTAGGTTGGAAGGGACCTTCAAGATCATGGAATCCAACTGTCAACCTAACACATCACTGGATGTAACACGGAATGCTCAGTCACTTGGTGGCATGCTTGTGTGTCAATAATACATACTCGTTTGGTAGCAGCTGGCTCTCTAGACATTACTTTTCCAATAAAATATATATCTTCATAAAGTACAGTCTTTTACAGAAAGCTGATATTAGTTTCAATGTGTCTGCTACAAAGAAGGGCTGTAGGGATAATTACCCGCCATGTTTCACAAGCATTTTTTCTCAAACTCATAAAATATACAGAAATTGGCAGGTACCTTTGTAGGGGCAGAAGCAAAGACATCTCCTGAGATGCAAATAATGGAGCCTATAAATTTTAGTATCACATTTTATTTGGTGGCATATTATTTGTTCTCACCCAGAGAACACTGGGAGGACTTGCATTCTTCTTTCCTGGTGCATCACAATCAGGTCCAGAACTTATAAGAAAGTATTATAACATCATGTTATATGTATTTTTATAGACTTATCTAGATATAAAAGTATGTATGTAGCTAGACAATTTAGACAGAGAGTGTTACTGGAAGTCTGAGGGAAAGACATAAAGAAAGAATCAGCCTCATTTACAGAACAGAAGATTTTGATCAGATATCAGGGAAGACTGTTTAACCATAAGAAGTTTTTACAAGACCAAGGTACAGGGAAAGTTGTGTAGATGTTATCAGTACAAGTTTTAAAGGAGAGGGATTAACTAGGGGTTCATCCTGCTCTCCCCCATCCATGCTGGTGGCTCCTTTCAGCTGTTCACGTGGAGACTCTGAAGTTTTAAAGAGCCCTGCTCCAGTCTGCGTAATTAATGCCCTTATTAGCTAAAAAAATATTATGCAACCCTCCCAGTAGACCTACTTCAAGCAAGGCCTGTAGCAGTGGGATGCTGTGTTGCACTTCTTGGAGATCCTGGAGCAGGAGTGGCTTTAGACAAGTGTAACTAGTACAATTACACCGTATACCATCTCACCAGCTATATTTTGATAAAGGCATACCCAGCTGCAGCTCAGGGCTGTTTTTTTTATCTTTGCAATATGACATGCAACATCTCATTCACCTTTCCCTGTGGGCTAGTATGCCAGACACATTCCTTAGCAGGTAATAGAAAGGAGTGTATCTCCTCCTTTAATACTGCCTGTCACTTCTGATAAAAATTGCCCTAACGTTACACGTGCAAATGAGAGCATTCTCCGCCCCTGTCCATTTACGCTCAGTTATAGTAAAGCTACTTGGCAGTGCAAAACATTTTGTAACTATTACATTAAAAAAGAAAACTGTCAAGCAAGTGACAAAGGCATTCTCAGTACAGCCCTAAAACTGGAAGAGAAACGAAAATGAAATGATCAGTTCCAAGAGAGCCTTTTGGCTTCCCTTTTGGGTAAAGTAGTACCAGGCAAACAATGGAGAACAATGGAAAAACAATTTGTCTTTGAGTCTGGGCTTTCACTCATTGAAAAAAAAATTGATAAAACCTGGAGTTAGTAAAATGAGTTTTTCTAGAAAGTAACAAACTTGGCACAATATGTGCCAAATCTTTATTACGTGATTCAAAGACACTAACACTTGTATTTATTTTTATATTATTAATGCATAAATGCAGAAAAAGCAACTGAAGTTGTGGAATGTCAGAGCATGTTACAGAGCAGTGTGAAGAGTGAGCCTGGGTACTTCCCTGGATGATCTCCATTATTCATTTATGGCTTCATATTTATGAGTAGAGTAAAAATCCCCCAATTCATGCTGATGTAACCTTGCCATCACATTGCTCTCTTTCTGTGTGTTGTCCAGAAAGTTAAAAGTTTGTTTTATGTATATGGAAAGAGGAATGGGCAGAAGATGCTTGCCTGAGGATGTGGCATCAGATCACAGCTGTACTATTCTGCTGCCTTGCTGATGCTGCAAAGAGGGGCAGGTTTCCTCCTTCCTTTCCATGGCAGCCCAGTTGGTTGATTGTTTTTTGACATAATTCTGTTGTTCTTCTTGAATAGCTTGTGACTCTTATCTGACCAACATGGAGCCAAACTCATTGAAAATGAATCATCTGGTTTAGTTTGTTGAGCCAGCTCAGCCTGGATTTATGTAAGGCCTGAAGCAGCATGAAGGAGATATCTACACTGCTGAGATGGGAAGAATTGCCTTCTGCTATCCTAGAACCTCCCACCTGCAATCTTGCTTAAGTTGACTTGAACCACCCCAAAACCTCCCCTGGTTCTGGTCACTCATTTCTGCCTCTGCCTCTTTTTTCAGTACTACACTGACACAAAAGTTTCAGTGCCTCAGGGTGACCTACGTCTGATTTTGATGAGAACAGGCTCACAAAAATGTTTGTTTTTTCCGCAGGTCATTCTACTGACTCAGTTGACCTCCTGATGCTGTCTTGGAGTGGGCAGTGACTTAGGGTTTATGGAGTGTAAGACAGAGGGCAGCAGCCACATGAGCCCCTCCAGCCACCTGTGCCTCCAGGGAAATTAATATGTAGCTGCGGCGTCTTGGTGCTAAGGCCAATGAAAGGTATTTCTGCCAGGAAACTTTCCCAGGCTGACATCACTTCATAGCAACTCCATCATCTACGGAGCAGTGCCTCCAGCTTCCAGAGTGTAAGGCTAGGAGGTCACTTAAATTAACCTTTCACAGGGAGCACTGGGAGAAGAATTGATCGCTCCATTGTTTTTTCCTCTAAAAACAGCCCCAGCCTGGGGCCACATTTCTGCTTTATGACCTTCCCAAATGCTCAAGCTTAGAGCTGCATTTTCAGGGTAGCCAAAAGACATGCGCCTGCATGTCCTTCAACACAGATGCAGTCATACGGTACAAACAGAGAAGTTGATTGCATTTGTGGCTGCAGTTTTTAGGGGCTCCCAGTACTTACATCCCACTTACAGGTGGATGTTACTGTACTATGCAGACAAGTAGTTATTGCTGCCAGCCTGGACTACCACTTTCTTTTTCTATGGAAGGAACCTAATTTCTATTTCTCACATATTTTCAAATGAAATGAAGAACTTGCATTGGCATTTCTGAAAAATATATTCTGCCAGTATTCTGGTAACAATCTTGAGGCTGGAAGAAACCAGTAGATCTTTTGGTTAGCCTTTCTTATAATTTTCCTCTAAATTTCACCCCAAATTTTCTTGATCTGATCTTGAGTGAGTGGTTAGTCAAAGTCGAATTTCCTGAAAGACATTGAGTCTTGATCTGAAGACATCAAGAGATGAAGAATCCACTTCTGCTCTTAAATGATCAATAGTTTTAACACAACCTTGAAGCCAGCTTAATTAGTGACTGATATCTAGAACTCTCTGCCTCTTTAGTATGCCGAGCAAAAAACATTATGAAGAAGCACATTTGTTACTGAAGTCCCCAATAGTCGGCCACTCTTCAATGCAAAAAACACATTAGAATTATTAATTGGGTATCTGTTTTAATGATCTCAGCTGCTCAGTACTAACCAGGAGATGGGATCCAAAAGAAGAGGTCTCACTTTCCAGACTTCTCTCATTAGAGCTAAGCTCAGGACAAATGTAGGCAAACTGCTTATACTCTGCCCAGTCCTGGCTCTACCCTTACTTTTTTGCTTCCTGGAGGCTTTCAGGGAAATAAAAGGTCTGTAAGTCCCTAAATGTTCTGCTACTTGAAGGATATGCTGTGATATGCTGACACTCACACAGTATGAACAAATATTTCTCTGAACCAAGAAAGCTTAAGATTGATGTGTGTCTCAAGGTCCAATTCCTCCATGAACTGGCTGAGGTCAAATAAGGATTAAGTTCACAATGTGGCTCCATCAGTGTCTAATTATGTCTTTCACCCCTACTATATCCCTGATGCCTTTACAGCCCAATCAGATATGGTTGAAACCACCACAGAATTGGGGAAAAGAGCCAACTGCCATACCACATGCAAGAAAAAGTCATCCCATTGAACTTCTCCCAAACATCAGGCTATGAAGAAGCTGTTTATTTTGATTTTGGTGTACTACAGCCTGAACTTGTTTGCTCTCCTATGTGCTTAAAGGAGTGTCCTTCATCACTGAGGTTTTTGCCTCAGTGCAACATTCATGCCAATGATGTTGGTTATGGCCAATGATGACATTTTTAGTCTGTGGCAGTGTGGTAGACACTCACAGATACAAGTTTAACCTCAAAGCTACTGAAAACTTCTCTGGGTTTATTTAGAGGTTGCTGAGTTCCCTATATAAATTAGAGGAGCCTCAGGGTCCCAGGACTAGCCAAGTCTGAATTCTCAGTGTTGCAAATGGAAGAAATCGTGGCATGAGGCAGCAAGACCAAAGCTGTAATGATCTTCCTTCGGGGTGTCAATTAAATTTGCTGTTTGCCTTATGGCACACATAGGTGATTACAGTGTGAAAGCCAGGATGCGTTTGTTTAATGTATCCTTGAACTCTATTACATTTTCCACTCGTCTTGCTAAAGCCTTATCTTCAATTACACTCCTTTCCATGTGCCCCAAGCTGTTATTTGTTACAAGAACAACCTGACCCTCTTGTATCCAAAATGTCAGTGAATTAAATCAAGATTTTATACTTTTCAACTTGAACAGTTACCTCATGATGCGCATAACAAACAGATAATGAGATCTGCATTTTATTAGACACAGTAGCACTTATTGATGTTTAACTATTAGGCAGAGCCATTTTGTTGCTTGCAGTTACAATTACATTATTTTTCTCTGTGGCTGGATAGCTGTCAATTGATTTAACTCATTTTAAATGTGTAGTATAGTATTTTCATTCGCGTTGCTTGCACTCATACTTAGACAACTGGATACATTTCTATTCTTTTTTCCTAAAAGGGAAGGGACATTTCCATAATTACATTTCTCTACAGTCTAAGCTTTTTGCCTCTTCTATTTTGTGACAATTTTCCCAAGGTTTCTCTCTGAGTCAGGAATGTTTCAAAATCACATTCTTAGCTTTAAGCATACCCTCAAGTCCAGCTTGTTTTGATAGGACTAAAGCACGTACTTGAAATTAAACACAGTTGTGAATGAGGATGCGTTCCTAAAATAAGTTCATGTGAAAAACGACCCACCGGGAACGTTCCAATGGCTGATATATACACCAGCTAGTTGTGGTGCTCCACGCATTTTATGCTTTATAGGTACATGCTTATAATTTGTGATTCATGCAGTGCTCATAATGATTAAATGATAAAAGCACCAAACTGGCATCTAATCAACGCAAATATTTAGGTCCACCAGAGGATACACAAAGATCTGCTCTCCCTAGAAGAGCTACCACATGTCTCTCCTATATGCTGGGAGTAGACTCACACGTTCATAAATAATCCAGCTGGCAAATACCAAAAGGTTACATATCCTGACTGGTTTTTGTGCATACTCCTGTTCTGTCTCCAGGTAAGGGAAGGAAGAGAGCCATGCAGGGAGGTAAATCTAACCCTCTTTACATTAAGCCAACAAGAGAAGAAGAATATATGTCACCATTTACCACATCTCAATTTGTGGAGGGTAATTTCTCCTAACAGGCTAACTTGATTGCTTATTGTACATACCTTGGAGACTGTTTGGTCTTGCTTTTGTACAGCAAAAGCTCACCCATGTCTCTCTTGACTCTGAAAGGATAAAGGATAGAAAAATGATAGAAAAGCTACTATAGGAATATTATTATATACATATATATTATATTATATAGGAATAAAGAAAAGAAGGCTTGGTTCAGATAGGGATGTCTTCTTGAGACTTACTAAGCAGTCCAGAGGATTTAGTACCTATGTTCTTGCCATTTCAGTTTTATAAAAAAATCTTATTACATTTTAAAATCATAATCCCCCCTGAAATGAATGGAAGAGAGACATGCAGGGCCATGGATTTCTTAAGAAAATCTATTTCCTCACCTCTTTCACCGATGCTCACTGAAAACAGCTACCATAAATCTTCATAATAAACTCTGGGCATACTGATGGCTAACTCTGTTTATATAACCCAAGCCCTTGCATTAAACCTCACCTGTGTAAAATAGTCCAGCTGGGTGTTTAGCAGTAATTGTTTGTGAGATGCACAATAATGAACTCCTTGTGGTTCTCCGTGACCCATGGTGCTCTTCTGTAACACTTGTCATAAATCTGAAGCTGTAATGCGGTGTTTAATGAGGCGTGCCTTTCATTGGGCAGGAGGGATTATCTGGGGCAAGGACATCAGGATTTATGGTTCCTTAAAGTCACAGCTGTCATAAAAACAGAAAAGCTATAAGAAAACCTCCTAGAAACAGAGACTATGCTCTGTGGCAGAGACTGTTTGTGCTTCTTGCCCACAATATATCAAGCCCTGGTTTCCACTTAAAGATTCCCAACAAGCTGTGGCTGTGCCACAGGAGGGACAATAGCAGGAGAAGGAGGAAGCATCGGCAGCCATACTGGCTGGAGTGCAACCAAAGCAGGAGGGACTCCTGGTTTGCTTTCTGCAAGACTGAGAATGGTGCTAGGAGTTAAAGCTGAGGGACAGGAGGTGTTGAACGTGTGAATGTTGGATGAAAGGCTTTAAAACAGCAAAAAGTTAAGTGGTTTTTTTCTCATTTTTCTATTCCATTATTGGTCATGGTTACAAAATGGCATTTATAACCCCACTGCCAAGTCAGTTGCTAGTGGTGATGGTTTAAAAGCTGACCATCTTAACTATTCTAGTGCTTAATAAAGCATAAAAAGAAGGGGAAGCATTAGCACACAGTAAAGATGGTAAAGTGTGTGGAGGAGGAAGGACACTGAGAATCTGCCTAGAAAGCTCTGAAGATGTATCAGGTCAGATGAGGAATCCTTTTACAAAACACAGCAAGATTTCTTTGTTTCTAAAATGAGATTCAGCTTTTAAAGTAGTACATAAGCCATCTTCTGTGCAGACATCTTCTTTAGTGAAGACACCCCATGAACTATGTTCATGTAAGACCCTGAAAGAATTCAGTGCTATGTTTCAGATTTTGACTAAATTTATGATGAAATTCTGATAGGAAAGTCACCTTTTTGTTCTTTTAGTAGCTGAGATCACTGTGATACAGTCAAAACCTGAAAGTAGAAATTAACCACAGCAGAGGGTCCATGGTACTTACACATAGAAGAAGGACATACAGAAAATACACTTACAAAAGCCACCACCTTAACAAAGCCAGCCAGGTCCCTTGCCTTTCAGGTCATATGCTAAAATCTCCGCAGGGACAAGAATCACAAGACACATTGCATCTGCCTGGAAGTACCTGAATAAAGTTGGGGCTCCAAAAAGGAAGGAGAAACTCACTGGTGGCAGATACCAGGTGCTCCCTCTAAGCTTTCCTGCAGGACAGGGCATGGATGGGCACACAGCTGTACCCCAGAGATGTTCTCAGAGATGCTGGCCTCAGCTGCTCTTGATGGATAGGTTTTCTCACCACCAGCTCTTGCACAGGCACACTCCTGCTGTCACATGTCACATTCCCAGTAAGAGAGCTGAACGTGAACCACTGGTGAGCTGCCACAGCTCACAAACCACTTGGCGCCCACTTCTGAGTTACAGCTAACCAACCTTACCTCGCAGACCAGCAGACAGAAAAAAAATATCAGCTATTTTATAGCAAAGTGCATTGCTAGACAGTTAAGAAAGGTCTGGCAACATTTTGCTGTCAAAGCAATGAATACCGGTTGTAAAAAATAATGATATTATCAATAAAAATCCTTGTGAAAAAATACAGGCACATTTAGACACATTTATACAACCACTTTTGTCCCATGGGTTCAGAGAATTTTATAGCTGTAGCAAGAAGCCTACTGTGCCTGCTGTGGTAGAAGGAACCAAAATAAAATATTTGACACATGATACTGACCAATTCTATGAGAGAAATGATGATTTAGGTCCTTTAAAAATGGCTGTCTCTGTTCAAATAGCTGGAAAAGTTTGCTGTCTTGCCTGTGATCAAGAGGCAAACATTTTGTCAGCCTACAGAAGACATCTGCAAGTGCTTCATCTGTGCACAGGCACATCATCAGACTTATTTTAGTTTCAGAAAGAAAATGTGTGGTCTTATCCTACCAGTTGACTTTTTGTAACTTGTAAATAATTCCTCTTATTTGTATGAGCCTCTGACTCACTTAAATACAAGTAAGTAAAACTTCACAGCTTTCCCATTTTCTCTAATGACCTGCCGCATTGCACGGCTTGAAAATAGTGGGAGTTTACCTTACCTAAATTAATAGCAGTCTGTTATTGCTGTCTAGCAGTCTATTTTTGCTGATCTGGGTGACCAGGGCAGGCAGGAGCAGGGGAACAATCAGGTACACTGAATTATCAGGATCCCACAGCTGGAAGGAAACAGCATGTGAATATGAATCTGAGACTCTCATCAGAAATACCGAAGCTGAGAAGGCTGCACAACTATGCCAGTGCCTCTTTCAGCAGGTAGAGATGTGGCTGTGGCTGTTCAGAACTCTCCAGGGAAGAAGGCAGAAACCAACATATAAAGAAACTAGACGATTGTGGTGGAAGAAGTTCAAAGAATCTCCTGCTGAAGACATCATTTGATGGGGGACATTGGTTATTGGTGGCTTCACTTTTGCACATACTACCAATTTGTTACAATTAGAAAACCAGTCTTGAATGCTAAAGGTAATGGTGGTTTGGGGACAGGGTGCTCCAACCAAGAATGACATGGGCATGGGAACACACTGCCCAGGAGTCACAGGGAGAAGAATGGGGGTAGAAGGAGAAGAGAAAAAGAAAGAAAGTTGAAGAACTGCTGACCTGGAAAACTCTTATTTCTCTCTTATGATAAGCGGATCTTAAAATGTTTTGGCTCTGGAGTTCTGAAAGAACATTTCCAGGCTATGTATGGATTTATAATGGTAAATAATGGTAAATAATGGTTCAGAAACCTACCACTGGCAAGGAAGCAAAGAGGTAACCTGGAAAACAACACACGACAGAAAAACCCATGTTCAGTCTAACACTATCACAGTCTTCCCTATAACTTCACACCTATGCAAATTATCTGCCAAAATGCATAAAGCTCAAGATAAACAAATCTCTTCCACAACTTGGCATATGGAAAATGGGACTGAACTGAAATGATAATTGAGTTTTAGAGACCCATCCATTTGCTGTCATCATGCCATCTGTCTCCCTGGCAGAGTCATGACAGTTTGCATTGGCAGCTTTGATTGCCAAAGCTCATGTATTAAGTTAGAAGTACCTAGCCTTCCCATACACAGTTTCTTATTATTTTTCTCTAGGCCTTCCATTCTAGATGATTGACAGAACTACAGGATACCGTGTATTCCCAGAGGCATAATATATTTTTACATAGTAGTTTGGGTTTTTTTCAAACACAAATATGGATAATTTTTTATTGCAGTCAAGTCCATCAGAGTCCAGAGAAAGGTTTACTTCTCAGGGACTGACGACAGGTAAAGAAGATCACAGGTGCCAGTGTATATTTGTGTTAAGTACTTGCTATCACCAGAGTAATAAATGGAAGCTGCGGATGGCTTATGAAGGCAGTACCCCCTGAGGCTAGCTCCAAGTTATTGCGTTACTGTCATAACTACTTGCTGCAATGTGACACCGAGCACAACTCTGCTGACTCCCCCGAAATTACTCAGCTGATTAGTGTTGTCCCTTAAGGTATGAAAGAAGTGACAAAATTATTTACATTTCATTTATTTACACAGAGTGCAACTTTAACTGTGGCAGTGTAAGATGTGGGAGTTGCCCTAAGACTTTATGAAGTTATGTTCCGTCTGGTCCTTTGACCATGAACATGTTTTCTTGCTACACAAAATCAAAGGGTCTAATTGCAGCAGGAGTTAATTCACATTGGGCTGAAAATAGATAAACACTCCTGGCAGCTCATTTACTGGGGCATACACAGTAGCACAAGGTGCTGGAGCCCATCCTCCCTTTAGGCTGGCTGTGTAATAGATTGTGACCAAATTCAAGAGACACAAGGACTGAGACACTCACCAGGGAGTTTACAGAAGAGAGGGCTGTGCTCTAGGCAGGAGGGGTACACAAAGTGGCTGCTCTATTGAACAGCTTTTGTTCTTGTTCAGCTTTGTTACTATTGCAGAATTAAACAACCCTTTACATATGTCACGGAAGTCATACAATCAGGGAGAAATACTAAAGGAAAGCTTGCATGCCCTAAACCAAATGAGACCTGCTCTTAGAGGCTAGATGAAGAATAGTTTTCCAGACATAGAAATAAAAAGACAACAGGTTTTCAACTCATTGTTTCAATTTCTGCTCCAAGACAGAAAGACTTTTCGAAGTTCCTCATAAGCTTCAGGAGCAAGAGAACCTAATTTGGCAAACTGGGGCACTCTGGGGATGTGGGACACGCAGGTCCTCCTTGTTCCTGCTCTGATGTGCTCCCACAGTCCTGCTGAGTGTCCTACTAATACACGGCAAGATTAATCTCTGCTTCTCAATCAGTAGGAATTGCTCCACTTTTCAGTAAGTAATTACATGCTACTGGGAGAGAAAGGCTGACTCCATCTTTCAGCTGCTGTGGCTGGGAAGTTACAAAACCTCAGGTAAATCCATGCTCCAGTAAACAGGCTCCAGAAGTTAAATAGCTTCAGCATAAGAAACCTGAGAGAGAGCTACCCAGAACAGCCAGCCACTTGGCAATTAAATTGCTTACACATGATATGAGGTATCATGATTCAAGCCCATATTCTGAGCTGGGATGCTTTGAACCTTGATTTCCCATGCCCCAAATAAATACTCTAACTCATGGACCAAGAGAGAGGGAGGGTATCACTCAGTCCTCCTCCCAGTTAGAGCTACTGCCCTAGACCCAAGACTGGTTTTTTGTAATGAATTAGACAGAGAGATGAAAGTTTTGTAAAAGCTGGTGCATGTCCATGAAGAGCTTTGGGTTAGCATTCCACCTCCCTGCACCCAAAATGACATTTCTGACACCACAGGACACTCGAGCCAGAGGTGGGACATCATGAGAGTCTATCACAGTGCAGATAGACTAGAGGAGAAAGACTAGAGTGAGACTCAGATGTGTGGATGAGCTCTGAGGGTGTGAGAACAACCTCATACTCCATGATTCTCATTGTGTTCATATTTGAACATTTTGTTTTTATAGGAGAGGAGTGGGTGGTCTGCCAATGTGTTCATCAGGCATGTCTGGATGTAAAAAGCGTGAGTTGGAGTTGATGGACATTAAATGAAATTCAACTGATGATTACCTGAGTATTAGAAATTGCCTTGACAGGATTCACAGTTACTGAGCAGTCTGGCTGGCAACTGAGCACAGCCTTCAGTGCTGGTGTGTATATACAGCCAGTATACATGTTCATTTCATCCTTGTTTAACCTAGCAGCTCCACCTACCCTGTAGACTGAAATTCTCATGTATGCATTAAGTATGCTCAACAAAAACACCTCCTGAGCTATTTTTCTGCCAGATATAAATGCAGAGGTTTAAAAGATTTGCATGCAGATTCACAATATGAGTCCGTTCAACCAGTCCTGAGGAGCAGATGCTGCTTGGTGCACACAGGCAGTATCACTGATTGTGTTGGGAATTCCCTCCCAGCCTCCAACTAGCATCTACATATTTGTAATTGGAAGGTACTTCCAGTAAATCATATTTAGCCTCAAGCAGCATTTACTCATCTCTTTTGGAGGGAACCCTGCTAAATCTAGAGAAGTCCTGGCACTTTTACTTCCTCTGGCTCCATCAGTGCGGATATGAAATAATTACGACTTTGTAGTCTAGATCCTGTTCTTAGAGAGTTTCATAGATGTGATCATTCCATAAACATTACCCACTCACTGCAGATCCCAGCCTTTCACTCACTTTATCAACAGGTCTGAGGAAAGCAATGGGTTTACTAATCTGTGTAAAGTAAACCGCACTTTGTCCTTAAAAATAACAACATTCAGTCACCTCCAGAATCTGGTGCATTCAGCCATCATGCTTAAAGATTACAGAATCAGAATTGTGGAATGATTTAGGTTGGAAGGCGCCTCTGGAGATCACCTAGTCCCGCCCTCGTTAAAAAGGGGCCAAAATCAGAGTTGGGTCCAGCCCCTCACAACACTGTCCAGCTGAATTTTGAGCATCACCAGGAATGGAGATGTCACAGCCTCTCTGGACCCATTTCAGTGTTTGACCACTCTTTGAGTGTATATTTATTTCCTAAATTCTAATTGGAATGTCCAGTATTGTGACTTGCATTCATTGCATCTTGTCCTACCGCTGTGCATCTCTAAGACTTTGCCTGCATTCTCTCTATACCCTCCCCTGAGGTATCTGGAGACAGCAGTAACATTTTCCCCTAAACCTTCTCTTTTTAAGATTGAAAAACTCAGTTATCCTTCTCTTTATACATCATATGCCAGTCACTCCTCATCTTTATGACCTTCCACTGGACTTCATAGAATCTTAGAATGGTTTAGGTTGGAAGGGACCTTAAAGAAGATACAGTGGGGATACCACCACTAGACCAGGTTGCTCAAAGCCCCATCCAGCCCAGTCTTGAACCCCTCCAGGGACTGGGGACTTTCCCCAGTGTGTCTTGCACTGAGGAACCCCAAAATGGGCATAAAATTCCAAGGTTTTTTGCACAGAGGGGAAATAGTTGCATCCCTCAACCTGATGGACACACGTTTTAAATCAGGAGGCTTTATGAAAGTCTCCAAACCCCATTTGTCCCATTTGTTCTAAGTAAAAACCTACCCATTCCAAAATTTTCAGTATTCATGTATATAAAAGATAAAATAATCATCTCTCCCCAAAAAGATGGCAGTATATTTCCAAAATTAAGTTACAATCTCTAAGGCTACATATGTTCTACTACAATAAGCCAAGTCCTGTTCTCTGGCTCTGAGGACGAATATCATAGCACAACATAAGGGGGATTTCCTACATGGGGAAGTTCCCATCCCACCAAAACAAGGACCTGAACCTGTTTGGGATGTGCTGCCCTGTGTTTCACTTGGCATCATGGAGCCCTTGTTATTGTAACTTTGCTATTTGCCATTAAAAAGTCCAGAGAGGTTTAGAAGAGACAGCAGGAAGCTGTGTGTGGTCTTACACATACACTTGGTCCATATACCACCAGCACAGGGTGCATTGGGTACCCCCCTCAACATCTCCTTCGTTCACGTTTTTCTCCCCCAACTCTCTCAAAGTGCAGTTCACCGGCAAGTGTCATTGTCCCCAATCCTTTAACACTGATGCCCTTCCTTCCTTCCTTCTCCCCACCTGCCCCAGATGCAGACTGAGTCCCGTGTTAGTGCCTGCCAGTTTCTCACATCATGTGTCAGCTCCGACCCGAAAGCTCTTTGGACCTGTTATCCTGGGACTTCCAGAGAAGCAGAGTGCCAGGGCCAGCACAGCCCTGCCTGAACGCCGTCCAAGGCTTGCAGGCTGGAGCTAGCTGGCATCCCTGCATGGAGCCGGTGCGTGGGGACACCTGCTCAGTGGGTTTAAATTCTGCCTTACGCTATGGAGGCCCAGAATCCCACTTCTCATCACAAGCAGGATGATAAAAGACAGGTGAAATGCTCAAACATTTCATTAACGATGAATGCTGTTAATTTAACGAATAGCAAGTGGCAGATTATTTCTAATAAGAAACCCACCAATTGTTAACAAGTTAGGAAATGCCAGAGCAGAAGTTCGCAAAGATATAATCCCACATCGCCGTCCCCCCCGACCCCCTGGCACAGAATCACCAGGATTGCTGACAGGTGTGCCGGAGGCACGTATGGGTGCTATAAAATCCTGGCGGCAGCCAGCTCACACGTTTTCACAAGAGCCTAGGTATCATTTTGTAGGGATGCTAACTTTCTGCACCTGATAACGGCGTATGCCCCATGGCAGCAAGGGCGGGTGGTGAGAAGAAGCCACCCCGAGCTGGAGCGCGGCAGACAAAGCCGCTGGGCTTTGCTGGCTGAGGGCAGGGGACTGCGGGCACCGGCTACCGGCACTGCCTTCGCCCCGCTCCGACCGGCGCTGGCTCCCGGGGATAATCCGCGCCCTGGCATGACTAAGCACGAACTCGCAACCCCCCCTGTCTCGCCCCCTGCCTCAGCCGTTCCCCAGCTTGCTCCGCACCCTCGCAAGGCGGGGAGGATAGGGGACGGACTCACCTGCCCGCCTCGAGCACCGCCAGCGCCAGCTCCTCCACAGGGGCAGCCGCTCTTCCGCACGAGCTCCGCTGCCGTGCAACCCCCGCCGCGCCCGCGGAGCCGCCGCCTCCCGCCTCCGGGGTTGGCGCGGCGGGGCGGGTCGGGGGCTGCCGTCAGCTGTCGGCTGACGCAGGGCTCCTCTTTCTCCCGGGGATGAAGACCCCGGCGGCGGGCAGCGAGGAACCGCCGAGCCCAGCTCCGCTCGGGGCTCCTGGGGACCCTCCGCGCCCGCAGTAGGGCGGTGCTCCCCCCGCCCCGCACCCTCAGCGCCGCCGCCTCGTCCCGAGGAGCCCCGCTGCCCCGGAGCTCCCGGCATGGAGCGCTTGCTCAACCTCAGCTGCTCTGCTGGCAACCGTAGCGGGTCCTCCACCGGCCCAGATGGTGGCCGGGTGCATCTCTCTGTCTTCAGCATGCTGGTCCTCACCCTCTTGGCCATGCTGGTGGTGGCCACATTCCTCTGGAACGGGCTGGTCCTGGCCACCATCTTCCGGGTGCGCGCTTTTCACCGAGTGCCCCACAACCTGGTTGCCTCCATGGCCATCTCTGATGTGATGGTAGCAGCCCTCGTCATGCCCCTAAGCTTGGTGCGTGAGTTGTCTGGGCGGCGGTGGCAGCTGGGCCGGTCTCTCTGCCAGGTGTGGATCTCCTTTGACGTGCTATGCTGCACTGCCAGCATCTGGAATGTTACAGCCATCGCCCTTGACCGCTACTGGTCCATCACCCGCCACCTGGAGTACACACTCTGCATACGGCGCCGCATCTCCAACATCATGATTGCCCTCACCTGGGCACTCTCTGCCTTCATCTCCTTGGCCCCGCTGCTCTTTGGCTGGGGAGAGACTTACTCAGAGGACAGTGAGGAGTGCCAAGTCAGCCAGGAGCCTTCCTACACCATCTTCTCCACCTTTGGCGCCTTCTACCTGCCCCTCTGTGTAGTGCTCTTTGTCTACTGGAAGATCTACAAGGCTGCCAAGTTTCGAATTGGAACTCGGAAGAGCAACTCCATCACCCCCATCACACCAGAAGCCCTGGAGGTAGGTCAGCTCAGCTGCATGTTGCTTTAGTCAACTGCTGGTAGCAACCAAACACTTGCAGAAGCAAGCAGCAGCCCACCAAAGGGCTGTGAATCCTGGAGGCTTTCAAGGGAAAGTTGACTGCAAAGCTTGTGAGTCCAGACTTTTGACTCCTTCCGAGTCCCCAGCTGTGAGCACACAAGGTGTAGGTAAAACAACTTTGGGCCAGATCGTGAGCCTGAGCTCCACGTGGGCGTGTGGTGACTCACAGATGTCTCCCCATGGAATGCTGAATCAGTGTGAGTAAGGGGTTACTGTTCCTCCCATGGGGAGGCGTGCAGGGTTGTGAATGGGTGGGATCCCATCTCCGCTGTAGACAATAACCTGGGAAGCAGCTGGGGCTTTGGGGAGGCTCTGAATTTAGCCATGCAGAAGGCACACATGCAGAATGTCCTTATAAATCCTCCCTAATCATGGCTGCTTTGTGTCAGTTCGTTGCAGGCATGGTGACTGTGCACTGTAAAGACTCTTGGGGGAAGGATGGAAATGTATGCTCTTTTTCTTGCCTCTCCTGCTGAAGACTCTTAATGGGTTGAGAGAAAGCAAGGAGACTTGTGCATGGCATGTGGGTGTGTGTCTGTTCTACTGATCTGATTGTAAATGGGGAAATAATCTTGCTGGGATGCTGTGTGAGCAATTCCACGTACCCATATATCACTACTCCAGTTTCTAGCATCATTTAAAAACAGTTTGTGTTACCCAGAAGAGGGTCATACAACACGCTCTGTTAGAGCATGACATAGGTGGCTTGTGTTCAGCCGTGAGCTCTGGCCGTCACTTGCACAGTGTGGTTGTGTACCTGCTGTGTGGGATCAGCTAACTGAGACACATATGGTACAACTTGTGTTTGTGTTTGGCAGGTAAAAGAAGCTGCCCAGCAGCCACAGATGGTCTTCACTGTCCGTCATGCCGCTGTTATGTTCCAGACGGATGGAGACACGTGGAGAGAGCAGAAAGAAAAGAAAGCTGCCCTCATGGTGGGCATCCTTATCGGGGTCTTTGTGCTCTGCTGGATCCCCTTCTTCATCACGGAGCTTATCAACCCCCTCTGCTCATGCGACATCCCACCCATTTGGAAGAGTGTTTTTCTGTGGCTAGGCTATTCAAATTCTTTTTTTAATCCACTCATCTACACTGCTTTCAACAAAAACTACAACAATGCCTTCAGGAACCTATTCTTTAGACAGCACTGAGCAGAAAAAACTTTTCCACTGCCCCAGGAATCTGTTTCAACTCTCAATGAATCCTACTAAACTTCTGAGAGAGTTCAAAGCCACAGATATCAAGGTGATGCTAAAGACGCATCCCCATGGGCTATGTGTCCCAGCAATGGTCCTGGTTCCTACACAGACTCACCCAGCCTTTAAGGCAGTTGCTATTTTCCCTGCAAGCAGCATGTAAGGGTTTCTCTGGCCAGCAGCACAGCATTCTTCCTCCAGTGTCCCACGCCTTTCCGGCCACCCTCCTAGTGACATTCTGTTTGGTGACAGTAGTGGTACAGAGGAGTCTCCTGGCAGAGTCATATTTGAAACTCTGGTTCAGCTGCTGCTGGTCTCTCACAGCATTAATCAAGTTTGTCCCATGTGCAAAAATGGTATCCTTAAACATCTGGAAGTTTTGTGATTATGTGTGAAACTAGATATTTTATGGCTCGGTTGAAAAGGTCATTTGTCTTGTCTTTTGACAATAGAGATTCAGTGTTTGTATTTGGGGAATGAAAGCAGATTTCAAGTACAAAGCCTTGTCTCTCATATTTTATCAACAATTAATTGTGCTATTTGCTATTGGATTCTGTGTAGCAAGTTTTTTTAAAAAATACTTATTGTGAAAGCTTCATGCATGGTGTACCCTGGAATGAGAGAGAAAGCGTGGGAACTCCACCTCTCGTTCTCTGACTGCTACATGTGAGCACCTGCCTCAGACCTATATTTTCAGAAACACCAGTTGTAAATGTAAATGTTAACCTTTGTGTCTGTGTTTCCCATTCCAAAGCACAAATGTATTTTGAGCAGCTGTGGGGCAGGTTTCCTGTAGTTGCAGGGGATGCAAAGAGTGTGTTTCAAATTGCCCATCAATGAGGAGCTGTGTTTTACTGTTTCTGAGTGTGATTCTTGAAACCAAAGCAAAGATCTCACTTTATTTCTATGGGCACTGGATTGCAGGTAAATGACAGTTAATGACCAGTGATGTTTCATTTTGGAAGCATAACCAAACCATAGGGGTGCCCTGCTGCAAGGACCAGACTTAAATATTTATTTTTTTGACCACCCTTCTCTCTCTCCTTTCCCCCTAAGGCTCCAGTCCTGCCTGATTGTTATTGCCCTGCTGCCTCCCTGCCTTTCCATGATGCTAACGTAATTATAGTAGTTGGCATTTCACTCCTAGAATTAAAATTATACGCTTGATGTTGCACCACTGGAAGACTGACAGGCCTTCAGATAAAGGAAAGCATGAGTTTTAACTATCAGTTCTTATAGGCCAGCCACTGAAATCAGACCAAAACTTAAATGGTAGAGGAAAAGACAAGATGGGAATCAGGGTGATGTGATTTTGTGTCAGATATCACAAGAAGATATAAAAGAGAAAATAATGGGAAAGCTTCCCCGGGATGGATTGGATTAGTTCTTATCCTTAGCAGATCATGAGATATGAGATGTTAAAATTGTCACTGTCAAAAAATCCCAGTAGAGTTGGTTAAAAAGTCCTTTCTCTTTTCATATCTTGGGAAAGGTGAAAATGGAAGCAGAGCTCAAACTTCTATTGAGTGTTGCTGCTTTTTCATGACCAGTTACACAAATGTCCATCAGGACTGACATAGATGTAGCTGGTCCTGCCTTGTGGCAAGAGGAGAAATAGGATGGTCCTTGAGATCTTTTTCAACACTATTCTATAAAAGTCTCTTAGAAATATTAGGTTTAAATCTGCCTTTATTGAAAACAATGGGCAAATTCTCAGAGACTTCAAGCAAATCAGAATTTTATTCAGTATGTCTTGTCTTGTAAAAACATAATTTTAATGTTAATGAATTTGAGGAGAAGATGGGTGGGATGGGAGCAATCTTCTAACTCCTCTGAAAGTCTCTGATGTGTGCTAACCCTGGACCAATCTCTTGCAGCTAGTAAAGAACATTTTCTTTCTTTCTTATGTATTTAAAAGTATTATTAGTGACATCTCTGACATACCAAAAATTGTAATAAATTCTTGAGTTGCTTTTTTTACTGAGGACAAAAAGGTTGTATTCCTTTCTCTGGACAGCCCATCACCAGTGCAGACTTCCAATGCAGTTCTTTTGGGAATTTACTACTTTTGTCACGTCAAATGTTGTTTAGACAAAAATGAATTGGAAAAAATGCTTCCTTGCCCAAGCCAGAGTCTTCAGCTAAGCTCAGTAGTGCCTGAAAATAGGAGACTACTTGTTAGGCCACCATGCCAACATTTCAAATGCTAAAGTCCGTGAAGCTGGACTTTAGTCCACCATTTTAACACGTAACACCATGCCTACACAACTCTCAGGCCAGGCTGTGTTCATCCCTATTTACTCTTTGAGTATTTCAGATTCTCTATCTGTGTTACGTGAGATCCTTCCATAGGTTGTGGAATCAACTGCAAACTCAAATTTGTCTGCTTATACTGGATACTAAAGTTAAACTAAATCAATGGGAAGAACTCCTACTTTTGCCACAGCTCAGTGCTGGGTTGAAGCTCCCTTTCATTATATCCTGTGTTTATTCATGCTATGCCTTAAAGGGTGACAAGGGCATGGGGGAGAATCTTAAAATGACACCAAAATCTGTGTATAGTCATGGAGAGTCCACTATCCTGCTGGAAATAACATCCACATTTGACAGCCCATATCCCATACAACCTATATTGATCTTCTGCAAACGACAGCTTCTACTTGGTTATAATTTTTGTTCCTTTGAATCTTGACATAATTAGCAGTTATGTTATAGACCAATTCCCACTGCTCTTACTTGAGACCTAAGACCATTGCCTTTTTGTCTGAATACCATTCCTGCAATGCAATATGGTCATGCAGGAAAAATATCAGTATTCTGGAGAGAGTGCTGAAGAATCATCCCTAAACACACCACGATGGGCTGAGCACAACAAAGGGGCACAAAGAAACCTTGACTTTTGATCCTGGCTCCAAGGCTTTTTACAAACCTCTCAGTATTCAAACACAGGTGCCGAGTGAGGTCCCAGAGACCCAAATCATGTTTGAAAACATACACAACCCCAGCTTCAAAGGATGTATCTTGTACCTTCTTGTTCCTGTGTATAAAACAGAATCAGTGGCATGAAGAGATCTGCCTCACTGAGGCTTTGTGAGAATTAATTAATAAATGTTTATCATGTACCAGGAAGGTGGAACACTCCGGCTTAAATGCCAAGCAGCATTATAATTTGGACTTCTATTTAATTCCTCAGAAGAACATTATTACCCGTTATTATTGAGTTTCCTGTGCAATTTAATGGCTATATGATACATCCAGAAAGGCTTTAACTAACATTCTTCTACTTACAATTAATTTATTTTCCTCCCAATGCTCTGACAGTTCAATGAACATCTGTATGGGAGCTTGATCGCCAGGGCAGCCGCAGCACACGGTGAATGCTGTCTGCCGAACATCTCCTCGCAATGCTGAACACATATTGTTAAGGTTCAAGGAGCAGCAGCTCTCCAGGCAGCCCACTACTCCTTTATTTTTTAGAGAGAAGAAAAGGTCACAAAAGAATGCCCTTGGATTACATGACAGGTTGGCTGATCACCTTCCACCCCCACCTCACTGACCTTTCTTCTTGAGGCAGGCAGGTCAGGCAGGTGACTCCAGGACATGTACCGATCCTGCACAGCCAGAGATGGGACACGCATGACTTCACCCCCGCCGTTAATTTGCCTGGACTTTTCCTAAAAAACACCACTGAGAGACCTGTCCTTTAAACTAGCAGCAGCAGCCTAAAGCAGGAGCTTTTTTGTTTGTGAGGGGCTCATTTTACTCTTGGATCCCTTATTTTACCTGCATTGGGACGGCAGCAAACTGTGACACCAGCAAAGTCATGATGAACATGATCTGGGCATCATTAATGCTCCATGTGGGAAGAGTGGGGTAAAACATCTGTGGCAAAATCTGTATCCTCACTGCGATTACACCCTGGCTGAACATCATGAAACTGCCAGCAAATTCATCGAATTTAAGAGATGGCCTAAGAGCTGTTTAAATCAACATTATTTTCAGCAATACTTAAATGCTGAGGAAGTTGCAGAAGACTGGAAGAGAGCTGAAGTTGTGCCAGTATTTTAAAAGGGCAAATTCGGAGAGCCAAGTATTTATAAGGCTAATACTGTCATTGAATTACAGCTTGAAATTGATCCTTGGCAAAAATGTGGAACAGCTGATAAAGGACTTAATGAATAAAAAATTACAGGAAATAAATATAATTAAAATAAATCACATTGATGTCTTTCTTTGATTGCAGCACATGGTTCATTGCTGAAGGTGATATAAAGTATTCACTCCTCAATAATGAATCTGTCTTGACAACGCTCAACACTTCCATGAAAAAGTGAAGAAGAAATCAATATGAAATTCAAACTGTCCAATATTTGCTAATGACTCATGGCTTGGAAAAGGTGTAAATACAGGAAAAGAAGTTGCTTGTAGAGAGAAATGAGGATGCAAACAGTCTGGGGACATTTTAGCCCAGCGTGAGGGGAAGTGAAGCACCAGGAGCAGCTGGATGGGATCCGTGTTGCTGGCGGGGAGGCATGACAGCGTCAGGGTGCATCAGGAGTTGAATATATGGGACTGTTCAGCATTTTGAGGACAAACAGACTTGTTTCTTACCTGGGCACAGGTTGTGTCCCGCTGTGGATTTTATTCTGGTGACTGGAGGGGAAGCTACAATTTCAGTTCATTGCCTTTTCACTGTTTTTTCCCCTGCCATCCCCACCACTATCAGACAGTCAGCCTCAGCATTGTGATTCTCTTGGCCATGTCATTTCCCATGCTGGCCAAGTCAAAAGCTTTCCCTGACCATCCTAAAAAGCTAGACAGACGGGCCCTTTCTCTGGATCCCCCAGGGCATTGCTGTTGTTCCTCTGCCTAACTAATAGTTTCAGCGGTGGGAACAGCAGCTTCCGCAACTCCAAACCCCGTCTGCTTGCTTGTTGGATGGGACCAAGCAGGGCTGGTGCACAGCACTGCCCCACCACTGCTCTCTGGCAGCGACTAGCATGGGGAAAGAGAGCAGAAACTATACCCTCGCCTGGGCTTTCTGCTGGTGCCATTTCAGAGAAACGAAGCTCTCATCCTATTTCTAGGCACCTTCTGTACTTCTGGTGAGAGCAAACCTGGCCAGGCTGCCCCTGCCATGGGCCTGGTCAGCTCTGCAGGAATGCAAAAGAGAAAGGAAAAAAAATTTTTTCCCCAAGCTAGTGCAGTCCTAATTGCAGAAAGGAAAAAAAATAAAATTTCCCAGCCCTGACTGCCTCTGTGGGAGAGGACATATTTTTTGCATGGCTTAGGTGTCCACCCTGCCCAATTCAATCCCCTTCCCCTAGGTAGCTGCAGAGAATTGAAATCCCTCTGTTACCCAAAAATACCTGCTGCTGGCCAGGTCCCCAAGTTTGTTCAAGCACTGGCCTGAAATGTTGCATTTTTCATCAGTTCAGGGTTGCAACCTGAGGTCAGTGCTTCTTTCTGGTGCATTTCCATCACCAAATCATGGTTACACATAGCTCCCACCAGCTGCTGGTACAGAGGAGGGCAATCTTTCAAAATTAGCATCTTCACTTGCCAGAAAAATCCCCTTGTCTCTGTGTTCAAGGTGCCAAACTGGCGGCTGAGGTGCCACAAAATCCCAAATTTCACTTTCTCTTGCCCAAGCTACCATGATTCAATGTTTGAATCACCTGGCTCTTCACAAGACACCTGGTTGGGCAGCCTCAAAGCTTAAACGGTGCCTAATCTGGCTCATTTTGCTGAGGTCCATCATGTGTCCTGTCTTTCTACTGCTCTCTTGTGATGCTGCATTGGAGCTCTGGATATCAGGAAGCCATTCACACACTGGTGAGGGGGCTGCCTCTGCAACATCTCCTTGGACTGGCACAGCTGGACCAAAGAGGGCTGTTTCCAACCCAAAAAAACAACCTGTGGCACATAGACCATGATGATAATGTGATCACCTTGCAACCCCCTTCTAGATCTGCTAACAGCCTTATATCCTGCCCCACAGGTTACATGTCAGGTGGACTTCACAGCGGAAGAGCAGAGCTCATGGTCGTGTAGCTCCACACTTTAGATGGATGGAGAAGAAATAATTTTGATGCAATGCTAGCCTCGGCTCTTTCGGCGGGCACGAGAGCATATGGAGCCTCTCACACAATTGCCTGGGAGTTGCAGGTCTGTGATGTTTTTTCTTTCCTCAGCTGCTCACCCAGTGCCAAAGTTTCCAGGTGCATTAAGACAGGATGCCCCTGCTGCGCATCTTGGACCTTCCACCCGCATATCACAGCGTTGGGGTGAATATTAAACAGACAGGAGGAGTACAGCAGATGTGAAGTGCAAGTACGCTTGCTGGCACAAGGGGTTACTTGGTATCTGGAATTTGAACTGAAAAAGAAACTGCAAGCCTCTGGTATTAAGCAATTAAGATTTTCTGAGGGTTTTTAAAAGGAGGCAGGTAGATGCTGAGGCAAGATGATGTGACACTCAGCCACACTCCTCTGCTTCCTGCAGTTTTGCAGCACAGACCTCAGCCTTACTGGGGATTTCAGAGCACATTACCCTGACAAAAGCCCTAGGGCTGCTTTATAAGCTGCTAATAGTTGCCAACCAAAATGACTGTCAGGGCTGTTTCTTATTAAAATAAGC
The DNA here is from genome assembly GCA_004320125.1 of Scolopax mira. Lineage (NCBI taxonomy): Eukaryota > Metazoa > Chordata > Aves > Charadriiformes > Scolopacidae > Scolopax > Scolopax mira. Next base: position 49,649 of record BJBW01002586.1, read on the forward strand.
ATTTAAAGCACCTGGAGAAGCTTGTAAGAAGCATAAACCCTTTACATTCCTTACCAAACCCCAGAAGTGGCCAGTGTTTGCATGCAGAACACAGCAAATAACTTGTAAATTAAACCTATTTGACAGCAAATCTGTTGCTGCTCCTCAGATCAGCTTCTCCATCACTTTTATTTATACATATCTCAAAGACAGCATGTACCCACCTGCCACGTGTGTACAATCACCCATCTTCCCTGGGTGATTCCTGAGTCATTGGCCCATTACTGCTCCACAAGGAGCTATGCCCTGGTTTACCCAGTTTTAGGTGGAAGGCAACACCTTCGGCCATGCAGACTCCTGTCTCTGGCTGGTTTTTCCCTGCTGTTCTTCATCCCTCCAGCCAGCAGCTCCCATCTGAGTGGTGATTCCCACCCCACAGCATTTCTTCTGCCTCCCTTCTTGCTCTCAGAGGTGCCCAGAGGCTGACAGTTTGGTGGAGCCCATTACCCTACATACTGCCACGGTGGTGTTACCAGGGTCAGGGTGGCTCCTCCACTCAAGAGCTCATAGTGAAGATAATCACTTCATAAACGGAATGAGCCATGCCCTAGATTGAATGAGGCAATAAAAAGCTGGTGGGTTTCACCAGTATCCTCTGGTGAGTCGGCATATTGAGTCGGCTGCTTGTCTCCCTCGCTCGTCGCAGATCCTCACAGAGGAAGATCTTTTTCAGAAGAGGTAATTGTCTCAGCCCCAGCCTCTCCAGCTCTGTTAATGGGAGGGATATCTGTTTGTTTTAAGACACCCTTTCTTACCAGGGGGCTTGCATGCTCCCCGAGAGACACAGCAGGACCCCGTGCCTCCAAGATGAGGAACATTGTGGTTTTACCCTAGCTCATACACCATGTGGACCTTGCGCCTGTGGAGGCTGCCGGAAAGGGAAGAGGTGGCTCTGACGGCAGAAGGGTAAGGAGAGAGTGGCTGGTTTCCTGTGGGCTCCGTGGCTCGGCTCTGCTCTGCAGGATCAGGAGGCTATCAGGGCAGGATGAGCTGCAGGTGACAGACAGCCACGTTTTTGGCAGCAGGCAGATGGTGAGATGACTCTTCTGGCTTGCAGGGAAGGAGATGAGGTCAAAAGCACCATCTGGCCCGCTCACCTTTCCACTCCTCTGTGGCAAGACGAGAGTCTCTTTGGCAAGATGTGAGGCCAAGGTATGAGTCTGCTCTTATCTGCTGGAGGGTGGCAGCACAGGGCAGAAAGAGACTGATTATTTTTCATTTCCTTCTGCCAGCTGCCATGCTGTGGGGAAGCAGGGAAGGAGTACTATCCCTTTTATTGTTCCCAGATGTGGTCCTTGGAGGTGGCAAGATGCTTAGACTGTTGACGGGGTTTTTTTATTTGAATGGCAATGAAGCACCTAAATAACCTGAATAATCCAAACCTTGGTTTTGAGAGTGGAAGGAAAGGAAAAGTGCATTTTTCTGCCCTGAGTGAGTATCCTCCAGCTTTGCATCCTCCAGATGTCTCAGTACTGTACAAAATGAGCAGCGTGTGCACATTTTTAGCACTTACCCAGCACTTGGAAGTGGAAAACATCTTTCTTGCTTACCCTCTATAGCTGCTATAATAACCCTCTGAACGAGACCAAATCCACAGTCCTCCTTTCCCTTCCTGTTCAAAGTGCTCTGAATTTTGAGTTGCTCCAGAGCAGGATCAACACTGTACATTTCCAGACTCCTTTATCCTGCTTTACACCCTCTATTCTGTGCAAAGGCAAAGCCACCCAGCCTGGCTCTTGCCGGATGGAGTCCTGAGCGAGGTATGATGCTCAGAGCCATGGGCTTCAGAGCGTCTGCGCAGCCCTGAATTAATTCAAGTCTTGCTGCCCCAGATACTACAGCAACATTCCACAGCACTGAGTAGGCAAGAAAACCAGAACTACCCAGCTTGCAGGTGTCTGAAGAACAGATGATTTATTTTATGGGGCCAGGATGCAATATTGAACTGGGCTCTCCAGTTCAAAAGAGACAGGGAACTACTGGAGAGAGTCCAATGTAGGGCCCTTAATGTATGGTTAAGGGATTGGAGCACCTTCCTTACGAGGAAAGGCTCAAAGAACTGGAGCTCTTTAGCATGGAGAAGAGAAGGCTGAGGGGAGACCTTATCTACATTTACAAGGGTAAATTTTACAAGGGTGGGTTGAAGGAGGATGGAGCCAGACTCTTTTAGTGGTTTCCAGCGATAGGACAAGGGGCAGCAGACACAAGCTGGAACATGGGAAAATCCATTCAAATATAAGGAAAAAATTCTGTAGTTTGAGGGTGACAGAGCCCTGGAACAGGCTGCCCAGGGAGGTTGTGGAGTCCCCTTCTCTGAAGATCTTCAAGCCTCGCTTGGATGCAGCCCTGAGTGAAGTGCTCTGGGCAACCCTGCTTGGCAGGGGAGTTGGACTAGATGGTCTCTAGAGGTCCCTTCCAACTCAGACAATTCTGTGATTCCATGACTTTAAAGGGACAAGTGAGCATCTTTTGTCCTTTGCTGTCTGAGCTGAGCAGCAGAGAAGCCGTGTGAGCACATACACACATCAGTTTCCCAGACTCTTTTCTCTGAGTGCTCCTGCCAAGCAAATGACACCGCATGCCTAAATATACGCAGAAAAATATGTTCTCCTTGGGCACAATGATCAGCCCACACGCACTGGAGAATGTCAACACAGATGCATAATTTCCTATAAAACATACACAACCACGAACATGCACACATGCTTCTTTTTTTCACGCTGCATCAATCATTTTAGCTGTTTTTTGTTTATTTTGCTCTTGACTAGAAAGCCTGTGCAAATCTATGAAGGACAAAAATCTCACTCAGAAAAAACTTAATTACTAAAGCCTCCCTCTGATGAAGAATGAAAGGAAAGGTGAATCAAAGGTAAACTGATTTTCACCAAGGATAATTCTGTTAGATTGTTGAATTTTTCTATTGCATCAATTATATGTGATTGGAGGAGATAAAACATTTCCAGAACTCTTTCTGGAGGAGCTTAGCAAAACATTTTGGAGATTGCACTGATCACTCAGGGCCAAGTGCTATTTTGTTAATCATTATGCATGAAGGGTTGAAGGGCAGAGGCTGTTACAGAGACAGGGTTCTGAGAAGAAATGAGAAATGAGACCAGGGGTTCACAGATTCACAGAATGGCTGAGGTTGGCAGGGATCTCTGGTGGTCATCTGGTCCAATCCCTCTGTTCAAGTAGGGCCACCTAGAGCTGGGTGCCCAGGACTGTGTCCAGATGACTTTTGAGTATCTCTGGGAATGGCGACTCCACAACCACCCTGGGCAACCTGTGCCAGTGCTTGGTCACCCACACAACAAAAAATTATTTCCTGATGTTCAGAGAGAACTTCCTGTGTTTCAGTTTGTGCTCATTGCCTCTTGTCCTTCCACTGGGCACCACTGTAAAGAGCCTGGCTCCATCCTTTTTTGCATCCTTCCCTCAGGTATTTATATACAAGGCTCCCTGAATCTTCTCTTCTCTAGACTGAACAGCCCCAGCTCTCTCAGCCTTCCCTTACAGGAGAGACGCTCCAGTCCCTTCCTCATCCCTGTGGCCTTTCATTAGGCTGTATTCCAGTATGTCCGTGTCTCTTTTGTCCTGGGAAGCCCAGAAGTGAACATGGCACTCCAATGGCCTCACCAGGATCACCTCACTAAACCTGCTGGTGATGCTTTGTCTGATGCAGCCCAGGACAGCATTCGCCTTCTATGGTGCAAGGGCACATTGCTGCTCATGTTCACGATGAACAGGACTCCCAGGTCCTTTCCCTCCCAGGTGCTTTCCAGTGGGGTGTCCCCCAATATATGGTGGTGCACTGGGTTGTTCCTCCTCAGGTGCAGGTCTTTGCACTTCTCCATGTTAAACTTCATGAGTTCCTGTTGGCCCATGTCTCCAGACAACTGAGGTCCTTCTGGCAGTAAGAACATCTGGTATGCCAGCTACTCCTCTAGGTTTGGTGTCATCGCCAAACTTGCTGAGGGTACATTTTACCCCATTATTAATGAAGATGTTAAACAGGGTTGGACCTAGTATTGACCCCTGAGGTACACAGCTCATCACTGGCCTCCAACTAGGCTTTGCACTGCTGATCACTCTCTGAGTCTGGCCATTCATCCAGTTTTCAGTCTATATCACCATCAGCTCATCCACTCCGTGCATCTATCGTTTATCAATGAGGATCTTATGGGAGACAGCAACAAAGGCCTTACTGACACCGAGGTAGACAATGCAGTTGATGAACATGGTCATCACCAAGTGGTATTTTCTGGAATTTCTCGATGACTAACTTCCCATTGAAAAGAAGTAAGGTATTGTTAAAAATACACATTTTTCCATTAAGTATGAAAAAAGCCTGCAGAGACTAGTTCACATTCAAACATTAAGTTTGAATACTTTTCTAGGTAGGTGAGATCAGTCTTACTTGGAATACAAATTAATTTAAAACCAGAAGTACAAAAAATTAGGTTTTTTTTTTTCCTCTCTGATAACCAGATGAATCTATGAGGTTGGCAGAGCTTTGTTTCCTCTTCCCTCTTTTGGTTCACCTCTTGCACATCAAAAAAGGAGATACACAGAGGGTCAGTTTTGGTCCTGTGGGCCTAGGGCATCTGGGCTTTGAAAACCAATTTTTACTGCTGTATACTGCTTGCTGCTCTGCCAAGCTATTTTGCTTTCTCTGAGGCCCCTCAGACTCCAGCTAACCTAAAGAAATTTGTCATCTTCAAATTTTGCCATGTCTCCAAATCATTGCAAGTGGCAGAGTATATTACTGCTACAATGCCATGGAAGCAATAAACAGCAGACACTACTGAAGTTTGTGGTACCCACACCCATCCTTTGCTATTATAAACCTCCATCATTTAATCCTTTTTGCTTCCATGCATGGTTGCATTCTAGGAAAGTATTTTGACTCATGTGCTTTGAGTCTCAGGCTCTCTAGGTACACCTTGAACAGATCCAAGTATTTGCAATGCTCCTGTTTGAGCAACTGGCTGAAAACAAAAGCATCCCTAACCATGGACGTTTCAAATTCTATTCTGATCTTAGAAATCAATATTATCAAGATCATTACATTTGCAAAGCTGGTTTCTCCATTCCCTGATCTGTAACCTGTGTCATTCACTCTTAAATTTCAGGGACTCATGATTTCAGAGCTAGAATTGACTGTTAGTCTAATCCTATTGAAACAACCAGAGTGAGGTCTGGGGGTTTTTTTGAAAGGTCTTTAGCTTTAAACTAACAGAACAGAAAAACTTGCAGGGGCTAGAATGTCATTGGGTGTCAATAAGACAGATATCTTTATTTTTTCACATTCATATTTTTATTGCAATTACATCTAGTGTTTTGTTCCAATGTCTGATTGCATGTGGGAAGCCTGTACTCTGACTTACAGTATTCTATGAATTTTTTTTTTTTAATAGAGAAAAAAAAATACTGTCTCCTTTTTGTTACTGCCTTCAGGAAGCATCTGGAGAATTCTTGTAGTTACATGTCTCACAAGTATTTAAAGAAGAAAACCATATAATAGTCTCTTTTTTTCCCTTCTTTTTCTTTCCTTTAGAAAAAAAAAGTAGTGAGTTGTGTGGAGAAGTTGTTTGGTGGTGTGTGGGTATATTATGTGTATGTCAAACTCACCATGGGAAAGCTAATGAAGAGAGAGGGCTTTTACCCACAACTTAAACATCTCTTCTAATCATTTATTTGACTGGCACTTCTGGGAAAAGCCAATGGTTTGAGGCTTAAATAAAAGTGAGAAATGTGAAGGTGGCAGACGGTAATGGCTGATGTTGCAACGCATCTCTGCAATTCCTGCCATAAGGCTAATCTCTTGGGGAAGGTGACAAGCTGCCATTTTGCCATGGGGTTGCTCTGTATTCAGGCTCTTCTTGCTCTACACATCTTGTGGAGCTCAAAAATCCTGATCCACCCCTGTGCACCACTGAAGAGGCAGCCCCACATGTCTGGCAGCTGTGCAGCATCTTTGCCAACAGTTGCTTGGGTTTGTGGCACTTCAGTGCTGGCTTAGTAGGAATAAAGGTTAATCCGTTTTTTGGCAGCCCTATGCTGTTCTTGTTGCATGATGCTACTGCTTGAGACAGTCAAAACAGACTTGGCCAGAAGACAGAGCTCAGGTATAGGAACTTACCACTTGAAGATAACCCCGCATGCCTCTGACATGAGAAAGCACTCTGTAAACCTGTTAGCAAGAGGGTTTGGGAAGTACAAGCTTCTCTTCATCCAAGGTGAGTCTTAGATTATATTGTTTTGAAAATAGCCCAAGCATTAATTACATGTTGGTTTTTTTCAGTTGGTGGGATGGAGCACAGCACCACTTTGCTCTTTAGCCCAAGATTCTGCTAGTCAAATACCTCCACAAAATCTACATAGAATAGGAGATTTACTATAGCTACATCACCAGACAATGGGGAAATGTATGTTTTTCAACAGGTAATACACCAGATCTTTGGGGTTGTTCAACCTGGAGAAGAGAAGTCTCCAGAGAGATCTTATAGTGGCCTTTCAGTACCTAAAGGGGGCCTACAGGAAAGATAGGAAGGGACTCTCTATAAGGGAGTGTAGTGATAGGACAAGGCATAACTGTTTTAAACTGAAAGAGGGGAGATTTAGATTAGGTATGAGGAAGAAATTCTTTACAGTGAGGGTGGTGAGACTGTGGTCCCCATCCCTGTAAGTGTTCCAGACCAGGCTGGATGGGGCTTTGAGCAACCTGGTGGTTGCTTTGGTCTGGTGGGAGGTGCCCCTGCCCATGGCAGGGGGGTTGGAACTAGATGATCTTTAAGGTCTGTTCCAACACTAACCATTCTGGCCTGTATCAGGAACAGCATGGTGAGTAGGACTTGAGAGGAGATCATCCCCCTGCGCTCAGCACTGGTGAGGCCTCACCTCGAGTAATGTGTCCAGTTTTGGGCCCCTTACCACAAAAAATACATTGAGGTACTGAACCGGATCCAGAGAAGGGCAACAAAGATGGTGAGGGGTCTGGAGAGTAAGTCTTACGAGGAGAGGTTGAGGGAGCTGGGATTGTTTAGTCTGGAGAAGAGGAGGCTGAGGGGACACTGCACTCTATAACTACCTGAAGGTGGGGTGTAGACAGGCAGGGGTCAGTCTCATCTCCTCCCAAGTCACATGAGATAAGACAAGGGGAAATGGCCTCAAGTTGTACCAGGGGAGGATTAGATTGGATATTAGGAAACATTTCTTCACTAAAAGGGTTATCAAGCATTGGAATAGGCTGCCCATGGAAGTGGTTGTGGCATCATCCCTGGAGGTGTTCAAAAGATGGGTTGACATAGTCCTCAGGAATGGGGTTTAGTGATTTTTATTTCTTATTTCTTATTTATTTTTTTGTTAAAGTTAGCTTGATGGTTGGACTAGATGATCTTTAAGGTCCTTTCCAACCTAGATGATTCTATGATTCTGTGGCCATTCTTTGTAAATAAGATCATTAATGTCCAAAAGCAAAAATATTTATATCATTTAAAGTGATTGCACTTGTGGTCTCAACAGGAAGTCACTCTTTGGCAGTTGAGTATTACAGTAAATACAAAATGCTTTACCACTGGCAACTACAAGGGTTACACATAATTTTGAGCCTGGACACAAAACAGCAGGCTGAATTTCCAGCCCACAGTTTCATGTCAAAAGTGCCCATCCTAAAGATGCCAGAGTTTATGCTTTTTTGCCTGTCAGTAGTCAGTGGAAATGGATGTTGGTAAAAGGAAAATAATTGCTATCTCTCGGTAAATGTTCCCTGGGGATGATGTGGAGCTTCATGAGGCTCTTGCCATCACTTTCCTGTAGCAAGCAGAAGCAATCAGAGCTTCTCCCACTGACTGCTTTACATTCTCCTGTTTCCTCTCTCACACAGAGGCTCTAACGATTCTCCTCGATAGGGACTAAACTGAAATTCAACCACATACAAAGAAAGCAAATTTTGTCAGGGCTGTTCACTGTTGGAAGAGCTAACCAAGCAGTATATACCCTTACTTGGAAGCAAATAACTCTTTTTTCTAAAAGTGTCAAACCAGGAGAGGCAGAAGAGCTGGGTCTCGTGAAGGAAACACAGGGTGGAAATCTGGAGAAATTATAGTAACGAGGGGTCTTGTGGGATGATCCCAATAGTCACTCAGAGATGTGGAATTATTTCTCCAGCTTCTTCTAGAGCTCTGACTTTAGTTTCCTCAATTACTACTGGCTTTGATACTCACTCTTCCTCATGTTTAAAAATCACTGCCCTGCAGGCTGAATCTGAGAGATGCTCACATTAACATTAATGCAGCATTGGACTCCCAGCCCGCTAATCCAAAAAAAAACCAAACCACAATAAGCCACTCAATTGATCCAAATGGTCACTGATATGTACTGAGAAAACTGCAGTGAGACATCCCAGGATGAACAAGGGCACAGAGGTGTGTTAACAGTGGGAGGAGAAACCCATGTTTGGATTTGGGCTACACTAGTGCTTTTTCAGAGAGATGGGGCATTTAAGTCCCGAAGAGTGCCAGGATCTTACTTGTCTCCGAAATGTAGCTTCAAGGCCAGAGCAAACCTTCCATGCTCTTTGTCCTAGTATGAAAGCTACGGAAGTGATACTAATTTAAATCCAAATGTCAGAATTCAGATTGCTGCTAAAATTTAGCTATAGTTAAGAATTTAAAAAAAAAAAAAAAAAAACCTCAAAAATTTGGGGATGCTCATTGCTGAACAAGAGCCAAGAAAACTTGTTTACAGCTCACTCTCCGCTTAGAAAAATTAATCACTAAACTGTGGCTGCACTTCCCACAAATCACCCAAAATGACACCTGTCGGGTTGTCCTTAAAACAAAGCAAAGCACAGTGATAGAGTCAGCTACTGCCTGGGATACAGATGAAAACTGGCATGTTAGCTCACAGCTAATAGGTGATTCCCTCCCCCCCCCGCCCCCCCAAAAAAAAAGATAAATTATCCATTGGGGTAACAGAGAGCACCTCTTTTCCCCTGAATTACTTCCTGGTACCTGGACTGAATCCACAATCAAGGAGATGTATTCAAGATTCTCCTGGAGCTCCACAGCTCCATGGCTCTTCTCTGGCCGTGAAGGAAAAAAACGCACTCAGAAGTATGCTAAAGATAAAACTAATAAAAAAGGGGAAAAAAGTTCAGAAAAAGGAACAATTTCTTCCACTGTTCTTTGGAAGTGCTACCGTCCTGATGGAGCAGCAGAAGAGGTAGCTTTAACAGTAGATACAAATCTGGAAAACACCAGAGAACATGAGTTTGTGTGGGCAGACCCATCCACAAGGTGAGTCTTTTTAGTTAGAAACTCTGAGCTTTTCCCTGGCCAGGGGCTGGGTGTGGAAGAGCCCATGGGCTCTGCAGCTTCATCTCCAGCCATGGGTGTCCTCTGCCACTGACCCTTACTTTCCTGGCTTGGTTGTGAACCTGCCTTGTCACTGGAGACCCAGATGGTGGCCAGCACTTTATCTGCATGGTGAGCCTAGATGGATGGGTTACACTGTCAAAAGTTGTTATCTCAGTTAGAAAAGAGAAGAAAATGATAAATATGTCTTACTCTTCAGCATATTAGATGTTACGCACGCTGTAAAGGAATAGTGTAAAAATTACACTGTAAAAGGAACCAGAAGCTGAGTTTAGAATTTTATGTGAGAGCAAAAGTGTATCTTGACCTGAAATAGTTATTTTTGTTTAAATGAGAAAATAAAGTCAAGATGAATGTGTGCTATGTTCCAAAACCTTCCCTGAAGAAACACGAACTTTACAGATTTATAGCCCTGACTGGAAATATTCAGCAGCATTCACTTAGGTCATTATCCCATGTAAACTGGTCTGGGTACAGACTTCTAATTACCTTTAAGAATAATAAATGTCTAGAACATAATTTATTGGCATTTTCAATTGTATTTTTTCTCTATATTGCAGACATAAAGTGATCACTGTGGCTCTCAGCTGATGCCTAAGAAGCACCAATGAAAATAGAGAAATCAAATATTGAGAAGTCTCTTATTTATACATTATATATGCAAAAGAATGGCTTTCTTTAATTAAGCAGTGAGTTTTTGTTCCACATCTCCTTTCATGTTCCACTGTAAAGTTTTCAGAAAGAAGAAAGTTTTCCATGTAGCAGATCCGTCAGCCTGTCTACACTTTCTTGTGAAATACACTTAAAATTATTTTGCCTCCAAATGGACACACATTTGCATTTTGTAACACATTCTGATTCCAAAATACATTTCAGAAAAACTACATACCAAAGAGATATTCTAGAGTACATTAAGTTGACTTTTCCTTAAAGTAAAGCTATTGGTGATTAAAGTGTCTTCTTTCTTGAATATCACCATCTAACATTAACAGTAATAAGCAACAATTTGAGGCACAGAATGTTGCTAATCAGATTGAAATTAAAATACCAAGCCATTTCATTAAATACTCAAGCAAGTCACCTTGGGCAGAAAGTCAGTCCAGACCACGTGAAGAAAGCTGGGTTGACACAGCTACAGACCTCCTCCTCAGTGCTCTGAACTAGGCCCATTAGTAGGAGGTAAGGAACATTTCAAAAGCTCTGGCTTTTCCTTTCTTTTGTATTTTTTTTATTGTATTCTGACCTTTCTGACCACCACAGAACTGTTTTAGATAAAAGGCAAGGTCCCTGTGAAGAAACCAGTGTCCTTGCATTTATGCAAGTGCATTAACTAGGGATGGCTGTCTCCAGAGTAACAGGTCTGCAGAGGATAAAAAGGAAAAAGGGGCAGATGCAGGATGCAGGAGAGGGGACATAAGTTTATAAACACTCTTGGGAAATGTATGACCTTTTGCTGTGGGTTCTGAAAAGTATAATAGATGATAATTGTTTACCGAGGGAGTGGTCAAACACTGGAACAGGCTTCGTAGAGACGTGATCCGTCCTAAGGTGACCTAAGATCGTCAGTGTTTAAGAGACATTTGAGCAATGCCCTCAATAATATGTGTTAACTTTTGGTGAGCCCTGAACAGGTCTGGCAGTTGGACTAGATGATTGTTGTAGGTCCCATCCAATTGAAATCCGTTCTATTCTAGTCTAGTCTAGTCTATTATATTCTAGTCCATTAACTTTTGGTGAGCCCTGAACAGGTCCGGCAGTTGGACTAGATGATTGTTGTAGGTCCCATCCAATTGAAATCCGTTCTATTCTAGTCTAGTCTAGTCTATTATATTCTAGTCCATCCTATCCTATCCTATCCTGTCCTATCCTACTCTACTCCACTCTGCTTTACTCTACAGGGAGTTGAAGGACTTCACTAAAATTCTCTTGCCTACAGCTTGGCCCTGCTGGGTCCTCTCTTGGACACATCTTGTCAGATGGGGCGGTTGGCTTTTCAGCCCAAGCCAGGAAACAAACTGGTTTCTCTTTGCTGTGAGACTGTGCCCAGGTCTGAACAGAGCTTGTCTGTGGAGGTTTAGCTCGAGGCAGCATGCCCTGTGTCCTTGGTGCTCTCTTTAGGATTGGCACAGTGGCAGAACAGAGCACGAGTTTTGTTCTGACCAGCCTGATTCCTTACAGGGCTGCCTGGGAAGAGGAGACTCTCCATGCCGAGATCCACATCCTGCTGCTCCCACCTCACCACTTTGCCTTTTCAGAGCAGCGATTCCCAACATCATACACTGGCAATTCTGGGACCATAACATTTACTCTGATTTTATCAGATTCGCCTGGAAAAAAAAGAAAAAATATTAAAAAAAGAAAAATGAGTTAACAAATCAGTTTTAATACAAACACAACCAAGCAGACAAAACTGGAGCAGAGTACTTGATTTCTGAAAAGCTGTGGGGGCTTTCAATCCAAATCTCAATGGCAGCAGAGGCAGGAAAGGCCCTTCAGAGAAATCTGTTGCCTTTCATGTTTTTTGTTGTTTCCCAGCTTGCGCTCTGCTTTTACAAAACAGACTTTCTCACATCAACAATCAAATTTGTTGTCTGAGGAGGGAGAGAAGCAATTCCCATTTCCCATTCCCCTAGATGCTCATCTTTTTTTAAACAACACAATGAGAAATGCGCAGATTAAGAACAGCACCAAGCAATTTATAGCACATTGGCTAAGCTCTTTTCTCAGACCAAGGCAGCGGTACCTTCCTCCCACCTTCCTCCCACCTCCCTCCCAGGAGGGAAACAGGCTCCTGCGCTGGTTGCAGGAAGTAGCTGATCTCACACAGGGTTGTAGGAGATGCACTTGCCTGTCACAAACACGATCGAGGCCATCAGAGTTCAGATCCCACATCTGCAGAAGATGTGCCAGGCAGCCTTAGTCCTACTCTGCAGGGTGGTGGAATACAGCAGGTCTTGCGGCACCAGCAGGAAGGCAGAAGAGTGGCCAGTTTCACTGGAAGGAGTCTTGCAGACCAAGGTTGTTGCCCTGTGTGCTTGTTGCCTAGCTCTAACGGCTGTGCAATCTGCACACACCTGCAATATCTGACTTTTCAAACTGGGTTGATGATTTATTTTCAGTCCACATGCAGTCATTTATATGCAAGACCTAAGCCAGTGATGCATTTGGACTCTTAGGTGACACTACCAGGTTGCTTATGTGCTTTTTTTTTTGTATCTAAGCTCTATTCATGTTTACTATATATACATAAAATATAGAAAGGGTACATATTGCTCACACTCTTCTAACCTACCTGCTGAGTGAGAAAGTGCAGGGGGAGACTGCCCGAGACCTTCCCAGGCACATGAAATAGCCCATGTACATCTGAGGCAAGCTCTTCAACAAGTTCAGTCAGTCCTCAAAAATATTTTGGAGAGGCTGGATAACTATAACAAAGTGAGATCACTCTACACATTTCATTTAACTTGTCCTCATATCCCACTGCTTGCTTCAGGGCTGCAATTTCTTGCCCAGAACTGCTCATAGTAGCATCTATCTTTTGACAACAAAGGATTGAAATCCTCTGTAGTAAGGAGTGTATGGGTTTTCACATACTATATCCACTTTGCACATAATTTGCAGGCACTTTAAAATCTGTTATTGAAGATAGAAAAGCCTATTGTGTGAAAAGCTTTTACAAAAATATTTGGATCAAATTTGTTGAGGTGTGCAAAACCTATTATCCATAATTTTAGCCAAATACATTTTACCTAGACCTATCATATGAAGTACTGCCTCAGAATAATCCCACCAGGTTGGAAACACACTGCAGCATTTAACTTGTCTCTCGTAAATTGCTCTTTTAGCACATTCTCATTCCCCAAATCCTTTTTTAGCAAGAGGGCTGCCTTGAAAGCCGTGGAAAGAACATAAGCCTCAGAACAAGATATAGAGTCATGCCCATTACTGCTTCTATACGACGTTGCCCAACTGGAGTGTAAACTCTTCACTGCTATGGTGTTTAGAAAGCTCTCCTAAATAATTTAAACCAGCTGTATTTATGCATGCCTGGTGATATCAGTGCAGATGGGTGTTTATATGAACCTTGGAATTACACAAATACAGATTCATTAAAATAAAGCAAAATTTAATTTTGGAAAACAAGGCAAATTTCAAGCTTACAGTCAAACACAGAGATGGAGGATGCTTTCAACTGTGAGCGTTTGCATGTGTTTAGTTGCAAGAAACAAGCCTACTCAAGGACAGCATGAACACATAGCCGTCCAAGAACTAGGGACATATGAGATGAATCGAGAATGAAAAAAAATGTTCATTATAGCTGAAATCAGTCTCATGTGTTAAACCAAGCAGACAGTTGTCACTTAGAAAATAGCCGCCCTTTAAGCTTAAATCTCTACTTTGGGGAGCACTTTTGGATGTTACCTATTATAGCTGTGACTATCCTGGTGTCACTGTTATACCGCTATCAGAATTTCTGTTTGCATTGCCTCTAAATTTATTCTGTCAGATATATCTGCGCTGCTTTTGCATGTTGGGACACCTCAATCCCCTCCAAAGCACTCAAATCCTTCACATCAAAGCATCCAATAGGCAAATCCAGTTACTTCCAACTAGTGGTTATATAACTAAATTTTGTAGTGTGTTCAATATGCAGAAAACGTAGAAGATATTTTCAATTAATAAATTGAGAGGGATTTAGGTTCTTTGTATTTATTTGAAATTCGGTAAACATGCTGTGTAATGCTTTCTCCATGAGATTCCCAAATGTGCCAGGAACAATGCACAGGCTGAAAATCATCATTTCAAGGTGCCGCAGGGTTTCTTCTCCTCTGAAGGCAGATTTCCCCTCATTCTCTGGATCTACTTCTATTTGTAATGTTTAAAATATGAAACACAAAAACCAAAACCCAACTGCTATAGTCTCCAGGAAGACATATGCTTGTGCTAATGGATAAGGATCCCATAAGTGACTTAATCTGGTTTACTACCATCTCTTTCTCCCTGAAAGAAAGGGAGTATCACTTTCTGGCTGAACCAGCACAGTACAACTTGTATTGTACAAAGTTGTATCCAAGTTAGAGTAGGAAAGCATCTTCCAATTCCCTATTGAAATGTTTGTCAGACCATCTACTGAGGATTCTTCACAAGTGCTGGACGATAATTCATCAGTGCTTAAAGTTGCTTCCGAGAGAGCTCACCTTCATCTGCACCCCATTTCTTCTCCCACCAGCCCGATTTCACCTGCTAGCCAACATTCAGGGCTCATGGTCTCAGCTATCCCATCTACCATTTGCCATGGACACATCCAGCCTATGCAGAAGGCTCTGTCCTCTGTACGGACAGACTCAAATTTATCTTCCCTTCAGGGAAATGTAGTTTCAGTCTGGTACAGCATCTTCTGCAGAAGACTTTTTCCCTGCAAACCAGCTAGGCTACATCTCAAAACGCAAATGCCACAGACAAACCTACAGGGCATTTCTCAGATTCCCCATATCTGGCTGAATAAAATGGTCCCCAAGACTCACTCAGCCATTCAGCAGAGCCAGGCTCCTTGCTTGAAGTCCCCCAGCCCCATTCCACCTCTTTTGGGGTGGTAATCCCCCATCCTTTCACCTCATCTGAGGACACAAGAGAGGTTGCCACCCCTTGAATCCATGTGCTGACTCCCGCAGCTCAGCTCATCTCAGAAATAGCTCATCTGGGATCCAGCACGCCATTCCCATTACACATCTGATTATGAAAGGAACAAAATTCCTGTTGTTGCTATTTTTAACCTGTCCAGATAGAAATGGAGAGTTGATATTTCTACCTCCAACATTACCTTCTTCAGTTTAGAGTCCCTGTTTCACAGAATGGAGGAGGGATTTCAGTTTTAAACTAATTTATCCTGGGTAGTGTTATATTTGTGATAGCCCTTTTTCTTGACAATTTTTCCACTGTGCCTACAGCTAATTAAAATGTTTCCCTTATTTTTTCCATAATCGCTAATTTCCCTGGTATTGCTTTCTAAAAAAAAGTCAGGATATGAAAATAGAAAGAAGCTTCTCTCGTTGTTTTTCTCCCAGATGCTGTGAGATCCCCTGTTGTCTGGATGAGAATGGGAAGCATTGTAGGAAACCCCACCTGACCTCTGATTGCCGAAGGTCCTTTCTGACACAAAGTCTTCTCCAGCTCCACAGAACTTCTGTAAATATCACATCTCTACCAATTACATCAACTGGCCCCACTACATTGCCAAACCTCTTGCTCACACTGAGCCCTTTCTGGTGATGACTTTTTGCCTTCTGTGCTGTCCTTCACATCTGTCAGCAAATCCCAGATCAGCCAATATTTCTCTGCTTTCCAATATTTCATAGGAAAATTTCTATAGCAGGTTGTGGGTCATTTTTTGGAGCTGGGAGGGAGATTTGCAGATGGGCTTTAAACACCTGCAGATGTTCAGCAGTTGGGGTTCACAGAAAGATGCTCTCTGGTTGTTTAGTGTTTCCAGGAAGACTAACACCTCTTGACAGAGATCTGGTGTTACCTCCTTTGTCAAAGTCTATGACCTTTTGTGCCACCTCCTGGTTTGTGACCCTTTCTATTTTGTACACTGCCTTGGCCAGCCCATGATTCTCCTTAAAAAGCCACCTACGTCTGCTGCCCAAATCTCTTTTTATTACATAAATTAGGGTTTCTGCAAGGTGTTACAATTGCAAGAAAGGAGAAGCACAGCCACCATGACAGAGACATCCAGAGCACTGCTTTGCCTAAGCGTAGGAGTGACCCAGCAACCACAGAGAATTCCATCACTTCCGCTTCAGCCAGCACGTGGTCTTAAAAGCACATGGGATCACAGGGGACACTGACGCATTCTTTGCTACCTACATCGCCTCTCATCCTTTTGCTCCTTCCAATACCACATTCTGCAAATCTCCTTCCAGATTGCTAGCACTCTTGAGTAATTTCACATTTGCCTTTAGGAATACAAACTCCTGCTCAATCATCTGTAACAAAGCCTGGCATTAAAGGCGCTGATTAAACATCTCACTTCCAATGAGCTTTATCCCACTTTAGAAAAAATCACCCTCACACACAGGCCATAGCACTTTTTTCCCGAAGTGCTTTTTTCCCGAAGAGGTACCATATCAGTCATCCACCTCTTCGGGAAAAAAGCGCTTCTTCTAGCATTAAAGCTGTTCTAGATGTTGAAACACCAGGCCGTGACATGGCTAAGCAGAGCTTGGCCACGAATATCGAATCAGTTAGTATATTGAGATGTTCCATTGGAAACAATGTTTCCAATGTTTCCGATGTTCTGTGACCTTGACTTTCCTCTCTGGAGAAGCCAGTCTTTAGTCATCCCTGTAAAAACATTTCTGGATTTCACAGCAGCCTTCCACTGAAACCCTTCAGCTCTTCTGACACCAGAGGAAAAATGTGAGCAGAAAAATGCCAGGGACAGAGTTGGGGTAAAATTTTGTTATTTTATGGTGTAATACACGTAACAGTCATAGCAACCCTGACTTCTCATGGTGACACATCTGATGTTAAAAGTCCTGCAAGGGAATAGCTGACCAAAAAAATCAAATACTTGAACTATCTCTGATCGCTTTCCTCCAAAAAAAAAAAAAAAAATCACAAATATTATCCAAAGTTTCCAAACCTCTCTGCAGTAATTCCTACCCAATACACCTCCACAGCAAAAGAGGAAGATCTATTTGCCATCTCTACATAGCTCACAGAGCGCCCAGGTTTGATTTCGCTTCCAGTTCACGATACCTGGATCACTTATGCAATGTGTTTTATTTTCTTTGATGCCTTGGCCTAAAATGAAAGCAGTATTGCAGCACACAATAGAGAAGGGTTTGGGAATCTCAGAGCCACCATCTATCACACCACCTTTCTGCCACAGCTACTCACTTTGATTTCAATTCATTGGCAGAAATCCACCAAACTGACAGTCAAAGGATAAAATGCTTGATTTTCTGTCCTCCATGGAACAACATTCCCGCTTAAAGCTGTGAAGAAGTGAACCAGGTAGAACTGACAAGTCTTTTTTTTTTTTCCTCTGGCTGACCTCCATGTTGGCATCAACTTCTGCTGATGACTAGATGACTAGTTGAACTCTTACAATACTGTGAAAAAGGGTCCTTCCCTTCCTGCAGTACTGTGGCAGGCACCATGCAGCCTCTGCTCACATTGGCTATGCCCAAGATGTGTTTTCTATGTGTATTTCTTAAAGTAATTTCTTTCTCTATGTCTTAGGCTGGAAAAGCAGGTCCACCCACAGACTATGCTGGTGAGGGAAGAAAGGTCTGGGGCGTCAACAGGGAAAAGAAATTTTAAGGAGAAAGAGTTTGAGGATTTGACTGGCATTTTACATTATGGAGCCTTAAATATACCCTGAACCCATAAATATTTCTTCTGAAGGCCTGAGTGTATGTGCCTCCTGTGCACAACCAGGGAGGTGGTTGAGGCCCCTTCCCTGGAGACATTCAAGGTGAGGCTTGACGAGACTCTGGGCAACCTGGTCTAGTTGGGGGTGTCCCTGTGACTGCAGGGGGGTCAGACTAGATGACTCTTTGAAGGTCCCTTCAAGCCCAGATAATTCTATGATTCCATGACTATGTGCGTGGCCGGGTGAGATGGCTACCAGTTGCTCATCAAATCTGCCATTGCCCCTGCAGCAGCCACCCCTCCTGCTCATTTACAGGTGAGGTGTTTTTTGCACAGGCAGAAAAATGGTAGATTTTCTGTTTCAGGCGGTCACTCTGAGGGTTCTTTTCTGTGTGTGCAGAGTTGTTACTCACCACCACATTCTGCCACAGGACTGGAAGAAGGTAGAGGGTTCATCCTGCTGATGAGAGTCACAACTTAAATTGCAGTTTCGAGTAATTTAAGCAAAGAGTGTTGGTTGAAAGAGTGAAGAAGTGAGTGAAAGAGTGAAAGAAAGTTGAAGAGTGTTGGTTCTGGCTCCTATACCATGAATACCTTGGGCAGCTTTTCACAGCCTGGGCTGGGGTGACATGGGATTCAGCATGGACCATGCCATTACTCTGGCTTCTTCACTAACCGTAGTGAGCTGCTGCTAAAAGCTTCTCAGAGAAAACTAGGAGCAGAAAGGGTGGAAACTTTGGCACTGGTATAAAATCATATCCTGAGCAAGCAAGAGCCTGCTCCTTATGCAAAGCCAGAGATGAAAAGGCCATTTCAGTATATCTCATGCACTACTAGAGAACTAAAGCTGTCCGGACTTTAGGAGGAGATTAGGGCTTATCTTCTGGCTTGTTATTGAATGATTTTAGACTAATACAGGGAAAATAACAGTAAAGGAATCAAAGAGGATGTGGATTAAGTAATCAGATAACACATCTAATGGAGATATAAATGATGGAGACTAAAAGGTTGTTTGTCTTCTTTTTTCTTCTTTTCAGCTACACTTTATTAAAAATATGAAGATGAAAGACATGAAATATCTTCAAGAAATAATTGCGGCTGAAGTGCAAGAGCTACATGAATTACACAGCATCATCTTCAGAGAGAGAAGACATCTGTGCAGAGCAATATGTGTGTTTCACCTTCCCCAGTTCTCAGCGCTTGCCTGCACCTTATATTGTTTATATTGTGTTAAGACACACAATATAAAAATGTATACTCTAACGCAGGTCACTCCAAAGTCAATGGTACTTTTTTCATTGGTGTACATTGGACACAGATCTCCTCTTTCTGGCTGTTTTCTGATGCCCAGAAGTATTAAATTCTGATGGGAATTCAGTTAACAGTCTGAAAGCTATAATCGTTGTTTACAATCTCATGCAATTGGTGGCAGAAGGAAAATATATGCAAGTCTGAAAACAGCATCCTCCTCTACTCTTCTGCCTTTTGGACTTTCAGAAAGAAGGGGAGAAAACAGAACAGAAAAAGAGGACTCCAGACTGGAACAGTGCCTGGAGTTCAGCACCACATAAATGTTTGCCTCAGTTTGTTTTGCAAAACTCCCTCCTATTCTCCAATTATTTTTCATTTGATTCCCAGCTGCATGCAACTGTGATAATTCCTTCTGCGAGAAAATAAAGTATGTACATTTAAAAAATACAGTCCTCGTGCAGTGGACATTTTGTTTGCAAAGTCATCTAAATTAACAGCCCATTGGCTTGGCAGCGCCGCACAGCTTAATAGCATTCCTGCCAAAGATGGACTTCTTTTAGGAAACGTCATGACAGCAATTGAGGGATATTAGGGGAAATTTGGACTTTACCGTGAATATGCACATTTCTTGGCTTGCAGATACCTTCAGATGGCTGCAGGAAGAATTTCTCCAGATAGAAGTAAAAGCAAAGATCTTGGCCTCTCTGGGAGAGGGAAAGCAGTTAATTTTGGAGATAATTACAGGGAGGCTGATGGAGGCTGGCAGGTCATCCTGACGAAGTGCCACTGGTTCTGCCACAAGAGAACAAGTAAAGCCTCTCTCTTTCTCTCCCCACTAGGGAGCAAGAAGAGAAGGATGTGAGTACTTCTAATTATATACCAAGAGCCTGCGAATTTGGAGCATTAAAAGTGTTAGTTTAAAATAATCCCCCAAGGTGATGAAGTCCAGCAGCACGAGAAGGAAGACTACAGTGGTGGGAGTTACGGGTTGGAAAGGAAGTCTTCTCCCCATCGTCTTGCTGGTGGGATTTGATGGGGCTCCTCACCAGGGATTTGCAAAACAGGCTTATAGTTTTACATCCACTAAAGACCTGCCTGCTTTTTAATTTGAGTTGTGTTTCTAAAAGCAGTTTTAAATTCAGCCTAAAGCTGCTTCTGTTGAAAATATTGCCAGAGCAATCAAGCCAGCCAGTCGTCCTCCAGCCCTGTAAAGAGCAGCATGAACTGGTTAGCCTCGGATTTTGAAGGCTTGTGCTTTATTCCCAACTCTGCCACTGACAGACCAAAGTAAAAATTTAGTTCTTGAGTTAAAATTTATTGCAGGTACACTTGAGATTTTCTGTGTACAAAGGAACTTTTTCACATTGAGCTTTTGTCGCTTTAATATAAGTGACTTAAACCAATTTGGAGGACTGTTTATTGAAAATTTACCCGCATCCTCACTAATGGATGATCTAGTAAGGGGTATGCAGTTATGACGGATACCGAAATGCTCCTTGTTGCCGCCGGATTCAATGTCCATTTTGCAGGACATTGTCCAGTGCTAGGTCCATCCGAGCACCTCTATGCCCACTGGATACCTCACATCACCATCACAACCACCACACAAGGCAAGGTGTCTGGAAGGGATTTTAACCAACTCTAGACCGGCTCTGAAACTCAGAACTGGGCAACTAAAAAAAATGTGTGGCTGTTGCTTTCCACCTGGCATGAATGAGCACCATGCAAGCTGCTGGTATCACAGAGATTAAAACGTGACAGCCTGCATACAGGAAAGGCACTTCTATTAGAACAGTGCGTCCTGAAATGAAAACGTGCTTCCATCATATATCTAGCTCCTGGTTTTATCAGGGCCCACAGCTCCAAGCCAAAACGAATTATTAAGAGTAAATCACCTCCTTACTTTTCTCATAGGCATTTAGGAAGAGAAAGCCATTTTAGGGAAGACAAGAAGAAATTCCTCTCCCTCAGTGGGTAAATTCTATTATGTCTCCTTGTGCTCTAGCCTGTCAATATTAAACCAAATAAATAAGAAAGATGGGGAGAGAACAGCAGACAGGCAGTAAGGACTCTGCCTCTCCACCTTGGCCTGTGGCTCACAGCAAATGTTATTCTGTCATGGTTTAACCCCATCTTGGCAACAAGGATCACGCAGCCCGGATCACACTTGCCCCAGTAGGGTGGGGAGAAGAGGGAGAAAAAGGAGGAAAAAAGCCTCATGGATTGAGGTAAAGACAATTTATTAAATATATTAATTGAACAGTAACAGAAAATAATAATAATAAAAACAATAATAACAAAAACAATGGTAAAAGAATACACAAAAGAAAGCGATGCAATACAATTGTTCTCACTACCCAGTGCAAAATTGTCCATACCGTCCTAAGCAGGGAGCATGGATTCTTTCCCTCCTGCCAGCCCTCATTTTTCTTCTATTATGAGTCTATATTATGGAATATGTCTTTGGCTAATTTGTCCGATCTATGCTCGACCTCAGTTTCTATGGTAAACTCATAAAACCGTTATAAGTATTAGTTAGCAACAAACTAATCTTCGTAATCAGAATTATTCTCATACTAAATACAAAACACAGAAGTTACTTGGAAGAAAATTATCTCTATCCCAGCTGAAATCAGGGCAACCTGCAGAACAGTGTGGTTGATGCCCTGACGGAGACAACACCACCACTCATCCTCTCTGCTGGGCGTTTTCTCTGAAGATAAATCCCTCTTTTTTTTTTTGTGATTTGACACAATCTTCCAAGGTTACAAAGGTGCACAGACGTACCAACCTGTATGTTAATCTCCTGTATGTAACCCCCCCCTGAAGTTACTTTCATCGTATTTGTTTTTGGGGTTGTTACACATCATCAGTCTACTCATAGTCAGTACTTGAAGGATCTCAGAAATTTCCTGATGAGTTTCCAGAAGCAAGACATTAGCTGGAAAACTGCACAATACTATACAACTGCGTAAAACCATCAACGTGAAATGTCAAGAGGCAACAATAATCCACTCTCTCTGCTTCTCTGGAAAAGCAAGCCAGTGGCAATAAGAATGCTGCAGGGCAAAGTATGCCTGGACGCAGTGGAGCCTCTCCATTTGGAGGGCTTTTTTAACAGCTGCCATGTCCATTTTCAGGGCAGTAGGAAAGGTTTTAAGGACCTTTCCAGCCCTATGACCCACGTCGCACACAGCCCTGACACGTGCTCTTCGTTCTTTCTGGGGGTAGGGGTTTCATTCTTCCCAAAAACAAAAGGGCTTTGAAGACGGCAGATCAGAAGAATTTAAAAAAAATCTTTTGTTGAGAGATTCTGAAAATGCTGCATACTTGATATATATTTCCTTCATATATAAGGAATTACAATCATTCTAGAAATATGTTGCCCAACTCTACACACACCCTATATCCCTACACAGTAAAGAGTAATCACCAGAACATGCCAGGCTTCAGGCGCATTACAGAATCACAGAATCTTAGTTGTTGGAAGGGACTTTTGAGATCATCAAGTCCAACCACATTAAAAAACAAAAAAACAACAACAAAAAACCCCAAAAAAACCCCACACGGCTTAATAAAAAAACCACAACAGCAAATAACCCATACAAAAAAAAAGCACCCACCATTATCATTAACTTCCTTCTCCAAGTAGAAACTTTGTTTTCAGATAAATTTAATAAACTAATCTCAAAAGCATACATCATTACAATTCTGATAATTAGAAACTTCCTATTAATTTATGGTTTAAATGTATTTGTGGTAATTTTTTACCCATTTCTTCTCCTGTGAAAATTGCCCACAATTGAAAGTTGGGAAAATTGAGAGCCCCAGGATTCCAAAGAAGCAGCACTGCTGCTGTTTTTCTCACCTGCTTTTCAGTCAAAGCACATCAGATTCAACATATGCCATTAGAATATTCTGCATTTCAAGCTTCTCTGAGGGGTGGATAGCATTATGGGAACCATGAGAAAGGCAACAGGAAGTAGGATAAAGGATGGAGAAAAAACTGTGTCTTTGAAGTAGCGACTAATGCAAAAATTGCATGTTGTGTTGAGCTGTTGTAAGCATGAATCCAATAGAGAAATATTCTGCTGACACAAACATGAACATCAAAACAGCAAAACAGGACACAAGAGGCTTGGAGGCAAAATTGCAAAACAAAGACTTGTCTTCAGATTATCAGGACAGCTGACGCTGTCCATGTTCCAGAAGTTTGGCGATGGAAAGAGCAGGATCATGGCAGAGTAAGGCCGCTCCTAAACTCCACGAGTTTCACATCCAGCACGCAGTAAAACCCTTTATTCTTCTTGGATACCATGTGGCACCTCTGGAAAGCAACAAGCATTTTAAGCTAATCTGTCTACGAATGACACCATATGACTATAGAATAACTTTTAAAGAAGAAAGAGTGAAATACTGTTATGCTTGGCCGCAAAGACGTAAAATTAATAACAGATTATTCAAGATAAACATAATGAAGATAAATGATATAACAAGCAGAGTGGATTTAGCAAAGTTACATCAGGCACATTGGCTTTATAGATGCAGAGAGTGCAGTAGAGCTCATCCATGCTGGCTTGAAGAAGGCATTTGAATAAATACCATGTGGGAGTTTTAGAGGATGGAACTGCATGCAACTGCAAATAGGGCCCCGTGTGTTTCTGTCTGAAGGGGAGATAGAAACACATACTGCTGCAATATATGGATCAGGCTGGAGGGAAACTATTAATAAATTTCCTTAAGGAATATGTATTGAGACAAGTATTTTTATTAATTTCTTGGGCACAAAAATGCTTAAGAAAAATTGCTGAGGACAAAAATTTACAAGCACTTTCTATATGGAAGCGGAGAGAGGCATTTATACAAAAAGAGATGAAAAGAGGTCAGGTGAATCAGCCTAGAAAAACGAAAGATACTGAAATAGCTCTCTATAAAAGCAAAAGGACTAAAAGAGAGGGAGGACAGGTGACAATAATTAATATTTACAAGTTAAAACACAGACTAAAAGTTTCTGACTACATGGTAGAATAGAATCATATATGTTGGAAGGAACCTTTAACATCATCAAGTCCAACCATAAACAGTGCCAAAAAAACTAAAATAGAGGTGAGGTAGGAGAAACCTAGCGGTCCGCAAAAGGCAGGCTTATTGCTTTATAGATATCATAGCATGACTTTGCTTATGACCAAGTTAATAAGCTCTGAATTTAGCAGGTCCTTGTTGTTCCTTTACTCTTGATGAAGGATCCCCACTGCATCTGTACGTTCTGCATTTGCAATGGGGCACAGGAGCGTGTTCCTTTTTCCAGAGCACTTCTGCAAGTGCTCTCCATCATCACAGTTCTCACATAGGAATTGCATTACCATCTACTTATCTCTGTCCTCATCTCCCCAAAAAGTGAAAATAAGGAGATGGGGAAACTTCCACTCCTGACCACACATCTTTCCTCTTCAGCTTCAGTAGGCTTGGAACCATGCTCAGAAGAACAGCTGCTCCAGAGAAATGTTCACACAGAGAAGAAATGCATTAGCTCTACCTAGCTACAAAAACGATGTTATAAAGCTGTTTGCAGTGTAACTGGGAGGATTCCATCATGCTTCTGACATAAATGAAACTTGAGACGGAATGGGATAAAAGAGACAAGAACCGTCTAAAACTCTCGCCAAACCCGCTGAGTATAGAGAAACTTCTTCAGAAAACGTGGTGAAAACAGGATCTCTATCTGGCTTGAAGACTCGAATATAAGTATACCTTTTGTACAAAATAGCTCTTTATTTTTAAGAGTCAAAATCTGGGATACTCATGTGTCCTGTCCTAGATCGACATTGCAAAAAGTTACACAGGTCACATGACTCCCTCTCCAAAGCCAGCCCTAAAAATTTCTCCTCTTCAGATTTCTTTTGAGAATACTCATCAAAAAAAGATGTCAATATCCATCTGACCAATTTTTCTAACGGAAATTGAAATGCCTGCAAAATCATCATTTTTAATCCAGCTCTGAGTATTTCAGACAGGAAAGGAGAGAATCGACTTTGTGAGACTTTTTGTTCTTCAACTCTCCTTCCCACATGTTCTACAAAAGTACATGTGGGTAAGTACTCTGTATTGATAAAACATTTTCTGTGTCTTAAATGCTTTGTGTTAACTGAGGAAGCTAATTAGCTGATGTGTACGTCGTTTGTACACGTACCATTTGGGCCATTCGGATCTGAGATTGGATTACACAAGGACCCTCTAGACAGAAAACTGAAGCTGAGATTCCCCGATTCAGATGGTTTTACTTACCGAAATAACCGCACAGAGCAACAATTCATGCAGCAAAAAATCATTGCTCTACTACTTTTTCTGAGTGACTTTTAAATCTCTAGTATTGGCATCAGTCAGCAGTGAACTTCATCAGCACGATGATAAGCCACACTGTTAGCATTTGGAGTACAGTAGCACAACTAGATATTGATATGTTCTTGAATATTATACAACTTCTTGAGAGTGTAATCCATCATGAGAGTGAAAGCAGATCATTTATTGGGAGCACGTTGAGTTCCTCTATTAAATTTCCCTTCTGGTTAAGACCCCTTGTTGGTCTCATTGTACTGCTGCCTTTACCTTGAACTGCCATTTATATATTGCTCTATGTACAAATTATATCTTGCATAAACGGCTTCAACAATAGCAATATACAGTCAAATGTATATAATTGCTTTTACAAAAGGAAAAGAAATCAAATCAAGGAACATTGACCTCAGTCATTATGTAGTTTAAAATATATTATACTATCTGGCTGAAAAAGTACTTCAGTTATAATCGAGTCTACTAAATAAGAAGCCAACAAGGCATTCACAGAGATCATACAGATGGTATATAACAGCAGGAAGGAGCATAGAAACGAAGAAAACTGATGGGATGAAGGCACAAGTATAAGTAGAGCTGACAGCCCTTTTGAAATAGGGCTTTAAATAAGAAGACCAGCAACGTGCCACCAGCAACACACATTCCATTTTGCTAGGTTTCTGACAAGTGCCGTGCTTTCTCAAGAAAAGTCGATTCTCTCCTTTCCTGTCTGAAATAAAAACCAGCACAGATCCATAAAAGCGACCGCTGCGGTCAGCGCAACCAATGCTCTGTCGAGAGGTCCAGAAGGGCTCTGGCCTATGGCATTTTTGCAATGGTACCACAAAAAAATGGCATCATGTGAGGAAATTAGCACTGCACGTACTAAATTAGACAGGCCACCTGAGAAGGTTTTAAGATAAGCAGTGCTATTATTTGTTCAGTTAACACCAGGCTGAGGTATAAACTGCCTGATCTCGAAGCACTGCTTGAATGGAAGATGAGTCATGGCCCTGTGGAACTATGTGCATATGCCACCGCATTGTTCATCTGAATGATTAATCCCTGCTACTAAGAGATTTCAAGCTTTGCTTGCAAGAGCAATGGTCTGGGTGCCACCGTCAATGAGCAATCTTAGTGGTTGAGGTGAAAGTGGCAGGCAGTTTAGTGAGATATGACCTATGCAACCCTGACTGCATGCAGGGAGTTTTACCCCATCTCAGTAGGGTTTCTCTTTGGCTCCTACCAAGGTCAGTAGCATAAAAATTGGCTCCTACCAAGGTCAGTAGCATAACAATTGGCTCTGGGTCCTCTTTGGGAAAAAAGTCCTTTCTCTGAAGATAGCTGTATTTGGTCAGTGCATAAAGCTCTCTGGCAAGCAGTGTTGCTTTTAAGCTTCCTTAAAATAAACAAGAGAATTCTCCATCTGCACTAGATTGTGTGTTATTGCGGAGATGACAATCTGAGATCACATGGTAGTCATCATCGGTCACACCAGTAAAGCTGAAAGTGGGCAAAAAAAATATGTTCCACTTCATATCTGTAAGCACCCTGTTACTACTGGAGAAGTGGCTGGAAGACAGTGTGGACCTGTGCAACTTGCAAGAGCAGTTTTACAATCCATTCTTCAAGTTCCAGCCCTAAGGGTCTGGGTGCCACCGTCAATGCTGCTCCATGAGAGCCCAGTAAGGCACCAGCAGAGGGACCTTCTCCCACTTCCATATTGAAAAGGGAAAGAAGTAGGTAACTGTTGTTGTAAACTCTATTTTATCATCCACAGCCCAACAGATGTGGCTATCGTTAAACCGGCTGAAGTCATAACAGACCTATTAGTGAATGTTCAAATATATCTGGGTAAATTACCCACAAATTTGTGACATACTTTCAAGATTTTGAAAAGAAAAAAGGAGAGGGCAAAAGGAATAGTGCAATCACCAGTGCAGTTTCCAAACTGTGAATGAGACATGTAATGAAGTTATAGGCAATCTTCCAGTCTCATTAGAGACGGAAAGGTTTCCTTTTTTCTGTAGTTGGCACACCTATATACCCAGGCAAATGACAAAAATCGTACTCAATCTTTTCACATGCAGCATGCTGCTTTACTTGGAGTGGAAAATTATGGGAAAGGAAGGCACAGTGTTTGACTGGCAGAATATAAAGGTAAAAGGAATGCTGATTTTATTATGTTTTTTTTAGGAGTGTTTTACAAAAGTCTAACATTAATTACAGCACACGTTTTCTTCTTAAAATATTTTCCTGTGGACCTTACCAGCGAGTGCTTATCAGGCACTAAATATTCTCCACTGGCCAATTACATGTTTGCAGGAAGAGGTTTCTGACCCTAACTGAAGAATATAGTTGAGATTATTTCCTCTCTGTTGACTTTATTTTTTTTCATTTTCTGCAGTGAATTGTCCCTATAGGAGGAACTCAGGTGATCAGCAGGTAGTTATGTCTTAATGCTTTTGCTTTGCTCATGAATATAAAAAAATATTTCTTGCTGGAGAGACAGTCAAATAATCTGGGCTAAAGCGAGTGGCCTGGCAGAATAACAGCTGGTTCTGCACAGCATAAACCCCACTGCCTAATATGGGTGGTATTTGGGGAAACACAAAGTAATCAGCAAGAGAATGGACGTTGACGTGTATGGTACTGACAGCACAAATCCAAGCTACAGAAAACATCTCCAAAAGCTGGAGACCTGGACACTCACAAGGCAGGCGATGGCTGTTCTGGCTTTCCAGCCCTTGTAGGTCTTGTCAACTTGTACACTGAAATTTTTTTCCTCCTCCTCTGTGCTGAAGGGACATTGCAGAAATATTGGTATTGTGTTTCTGCTGGTCCGCACAAAGTTTAGCAAATAGAGTGCAAGGATCTTGTCAGGCCATCATGCAGGACGAAGAGAAAAACGATGATGGATGTACCTCGGGTAGGGCATGTGTCCCAGACATTTGTCACAGTTCACGCCATTGCAGGACCCCGGCTCCTACTGAAAACTACTCCCATGTTCGGGGATGTAAACACAACCCTCTTGTCTGTACCTCAGGGCTTCACTGCCACTAGTGGATAGAACACAACAGCACTTACCTCCTCCACAATCTTTATCATTATTTTGCTGTGCCGAGAGAACTGGGGCAGGGAGATATTGTCTGTAACTGCCAATAGT
The DNA here is from genome assembly GCA_004320125.1 of Scolopax mira. Lineage (NCBI taxonomy): Eukaryota > Metazoa > Chordata > Aves > Charadriiformes > Scolopacidae > Scolopax > Scolopax mira. The sequence goes on from BJBW01002586.1 coordinate 78,191, forward strand.
ACTAACTAATTTGCGGTGTCCAAAGAGTACGGTTGGGAAATCCAGTGGACCTGGCAAAAACATGATCGAAAAAGTTTTCTTTTTCAATGACCACATCTAGAGTGCATGGTTCATGTGCTAAGCCTGGGAAATCAGGCTTCTGGTTCATGTTTTTCTGTGTAGCATCAACCGAACACTTAGAAACACAAAAGCATTCAAAACATATCTACAACGAGGGCTGACATGGGTGCTTGACTTTTAGGTAAGGATGAACTTCTTGAGTGAGCACAGGAGCTTCCAGAGATGGTGCATGCTATATTTGATAAGAGAAAGCTTAAGCTTAAATCAAAGCTCTTCACACTTCAGTGGCTTTTATTCACATTTCATTCATACTTACAAGGGCTTTTTTCCACATGATTTTGCTGGCACTTTTATTGGCACCATATATAGTCTGAGTACACCTTTCACCCTGCCTTTGGCAAATGTCCACAGTGTAGCTTTCTCCTCTCTTTGGCCATCCAATTTCCCCAATTCATACAAAAATAATTTATCTTTGCAGCATCTTACATGCACAATTTGCCAGAACTCAAAGTCTGGGGAGGACTTGTGACAGTGAGGATAGGCAGGCAAAGGACTGACTGATGCCTGTGCATGTTACAGGATAGTTGTCACAAACTGGGATTTCAGTCCAAATGGTTATGTCTCTGCAAGTGCATTTTGGAAATACTTACTGCAGTGCTCTGTCCTACAAAAGGTGTGGCTATATCAGAGGCATGGATTAAGGCCAAACAGATAACAGACCTGGGAAGGGATATAAACACTGCTCATCACAAAAAAGCTCCGTTTACCCAGAGAAATAGTTCCCTGCGGCATATTCTGTGCCTTTATGTCAGAAAGTAGAGAGGATGTTTCTTGTTCTGCCAAATAGAAATAGCAGTCATGTCAGGTAACTCCCGGAGGATCGTTTAGGCCCCTGTGCTCCTTCAAGCCTTATTGCATCTCCCGTGCTTGAAGGGCATAGACTTGTGGTCCAAAAAAGTTAAGCAGCAGTGAAAAAGGTCTGACCTTTTCCCAAGGTGCCGGCCAATGCTGAGTAGCAGAGGTCATTCAATTAATGGGGGAAATTATGTCAGAAGAGAACTTTCCACCTTGAAGGACTGACATTGAGGCTTTTCAGTGGGCTCCGCTACAGCATTTGAGGCGAGATGACCTTTGTAAATACAAAACAGATATTCCAATTTTTGGACTTGAACAGTCGTCACTGAGATGCATCGTTGACCTCCAGGATCACTGACAAAGTTTGGACATTGTCCCCATAACCTGCTAAAATGAAGATTTTTGTTCCTATTCAACAAAAGTTGAATTTTGTTCCAAGGGATATGTCCAGGTAGAATAAAATTCTTAGACGTAGCAGTTGCGTACTCTAACAAAAAGAGAAAAAGCCATTACTGTATCTCATATTTTAGCATTTGCAAGCATTTTAGCATTGCACTCAATTTAAAAAGAGTCTTAAAACGTTCCCAAGGTTATTCTTCAGCCTCCAGCAGACTGAATCAACGGGACTTAGTGGGCCATATCACTAAAAAATATTCCTTGAAGTGCTTCATTGCACTAGTTATAAAAATTTTCCTCATCTATTTTCTGATGAAGGAAAGCAAAGAAGTACACCTCAACATCACAGGATTCGTCTAACAGTGTAAGAGGCTTACGCAGAAAAATCTAAATCCCATCAGCCTAAAAATGTTGAGAAATCATTTCAGCATTGAACAAGGTGCAGTAAATATTAGAAGCGGTTGAATCTTGATATTTCCTCCACGCTGACTTTCCATATACAGCATAAATATTTATAACCAGCCTGATCCACAGACCTGGGATTGTCAGTCTTTGGGTATTATAATTCTCCACACTCCAGACTCCCCAGACAGTCTTAAAAAGCCATGCAAACTGCAAGGGAAACCAACAGTTGGCCTCTTCCATCTTCTACAATTCAGACAAGTGGCAAAGTTCAGGTTAAAACAATAAAATAATTCAGGATAAAACTAATAATATTTTCTCTCAATCCAAACAACCTTTTGCTTAGTCAGAGTTTCAAAAGAAAGCAGTTGGGTAATGCAAAATGACAAAGGAGTGAATTGACCTGTTAACTTTTCAGTAATTTTCCCACTAGATATTACCAGTCTTATAGAAAACAAGAAACATGGTGTAAGATCCTCCACGATCCTACTGGAAACCTGTGCTGCCAATGAAAATATCTCTCACTCTCTACAGCAAAATAGCAAGGGAAGGGACTAAGAAACAACAGTCCAGATGTTGATACTTGTTGAAATGCTGCAGTATTGTTGAATGATGAGGTGTCCCTTGCTCTGTGAAGCAGTGTCTGCTCCTTGCTTAACTATGGTGATCTCATCTACAGGCATGACCTCTTGGAGATTATCAGAGCTTGTCCCAGAGCAATTGATTCGATGTGTCCCCAGCTCCTTTTTGATCCCACAGACTTCCTTTGGCCTCCGCACTCCTTGCCCATCAGGTGCGTCTACCACCATGCACCTAAATGGAGCTACGCACTCAAGGGGGATACAGCACCTCCACCCAAACCTCACATGTGTTTCAATTTGGATTCAACCTAATTCCTTACAGAAGAATCGTTTGCTTATGTCCCAAAGCATCTGCACTCTACTACTGGTGATGCTGGCTGAGAATTAGCGCCACATGACAGAAAAATTTTTTCATCCCTCAAAACAAAACATCTCGTCCTGTACTAGCAGGTTCCTCTAACTTTTGGAAAGAATGCATACAGAAACATATATAGGAATATGCGATTTTAGAAGAGGGGACACCACTTTTGGCAATTGACTTAAAAGTTCCAGACAGATATAAGTCCTCCAGGAAGATATTAAAACATCAAGGGTCATTTCGATAAAACCCAAAGTACACTCCACCATGGAAGACCCAGTCACACGCTGTGTACATGTCCACGGGACATGTAAAATTGCTTTCATTACCTCCGCAGTAGCAGCCCTAGGGAGCAATTTTCATCAAAAATTGTTTTCTGAATGGTTTTTCTTTTTTGGATAACAGACGTTACATACAGTATACTGATTGGAATGCCTGTACCCAGGTCCATCTCACTTCTGTAACGTGAGATGAAGGGAGCAGAGTCCCTCGACCACCTTGTTGAACCCGCAGACTGCATTTGATCCGTCTTCACCATACAGCTCTCAGACAACTTGGGATTCAAAGATCAAAATTCGAAACCCCAGAGGTTTCCTTCTGCCAACAGAAAAAAGCAGAGATAAAAATGGGCCAGAGACCATTCCCATAGATGACAGCTACCTTACTCTTTTTCCTTTGTTTTTTTCAGATGCTTCTTCTCATAGACGTCAGGTGCTCTTAAGTTTCAGTCTGGTCATGCTGTAAGTGGAGGAAAATAACATCCTGCAGATAACAAAGGCATTTAGTTACTTTTCTTAGTACTTTAGTTACTTTCCCCACACCATATTTAATGACACTTACCAGACCAAGTTAATCCACATCCCATGGAAGTGGAGAGGGAACATAGGCAGAAAAAACTGTGCAATACCACAGACATCATGCTTAATAAATAAATGGGGGTTGGACAGTGTGCAGGAATTCCCAATTGCTGCTCGCAACAAGTTGGATAATCAATCACAGGGTGGTAAGCGATTGTATTACTTCATCCATTTTGTATATTCTTTTACCGTTATCGTTATTATTACCGACTCTTCAATATGTGTTCTATTAAATTGTCTTTACCTTTGCCAATGACGTTTCCTTTTATTCCAGTTCTTTTCCCACATCCCAGTTGGGCCAAGGGAAGTGAGCGAATGGTTGCATGGTACTGGTTGCTGATTGAGATTAAACTACAACACAGAGCAAGAGGAAAGAAGGCAGAGGAGATAAACAAGGACAACAAATACCCAGCCGGTACATGCCCCTCTTTGCTGTCAGTAGCATGGAGATGGCATTCAGGTTTCTCTGTAAATGTCCATAAATTTTTTCTGATCTAGGTGTGTCCTGGGACTAGGCAATCTCAGTGGTCCCTTACAGCTGGAAACTCTCCATGAAAGAAACCTAACACATTTTTTTTACTGGAAATAAAATGACAAGCAGTTTTATGCCTATCAAACAGCAGAGAAAAACCCTTCACATTTTCTCATTGTTGTGTTCACACCAACATTTTAAGTAACTGGTGCTGTAATACATAAATGCTTTCTTATATTTCATCCTTATTAAACCCATCAGACTGACTTACGCTCCTAGTTTGTTACATTATTAAACTTGTCATTCGTTATTAGGTCAGTCTGAGTTTATTGTAGCTTTCATCTACAGACCATTAAATGCCTATCCATAAAACTGAGCACAGCCCAATAGAAAGCTGGAGAAGTCAAAGAGCATCAAAAACACCCTTTGGTGAGCCACTCTGCCGCGCATCCAGAGTCACTGGAATTACTTGTTGTCTAGGTCTTGCTGGATGGCAGCACGGCCCTCCAGGGTGTCAGCCACCCTTCCCAGTTTGGTACCATCAGCAAACTTGCACTCTCTCACCTCGTCCAGGTCACTGATGTATATATTGAGCAGGACTGGACCAAGTATTGACCCCTGGGGAACACCACTCATTACAGGCCTCCAGCTTGAACCTGCTCCATTAATCATTACCTTTTGGGTCCTGTCACACAGCCAGTTCTCAATCCACCTCACTGTCTCCTCATCCAGTCCATACCTTCTTAGTTTCCCAATGAGGATGTTGTGGGAGGCAGCGTCAAAAGCCTTGCTGAAGTCAAGGTAGATGACATCTGCTGGATGCTCCTGGAGAGCACATACACTGTCACTGTAGATATGTCCCTCTGTTTTCTCAAAGGGCCATATGTCTCATGGTCATGGTTATCTCTACCTTTCCAAGAGGTGATAAACACTGTGGGGTTGCAATGGTAGATTGCTCTCATGACAACTCTCCAGTGATGAAAGTCAGAAGCCCGTCTCCTGTTCCTCCATGATGCAGCAATCTGCATGTGACATAGTAGCATGGTTGTAAACCAGAACACATTCAGAGGGACAATCAATGTTGCAGGTGACCCTATGAGCCAAGCACTGGGACTGTGTAGACTAGTCTGTGGTGGAAAGTTTTCAAGAACTAATTTCGTGAGAAGACCTTGTCTGTGCTGATTGAAGGGCTAGAGCCATCTGGGCCACCATGGCATGAGGCCAGAGGCAGAGGAGAAGAATGGAGATGTTAAGCTGGAGCCAGATTTTCTGTTGCTGTTGGTAGGTCGATCACTAGAGGGAGACCAAGATCTACCCTGTGGTGGGCATTAATCTCACGTCTGATTGAAATATAAGATGTAAGTTTTGACAGCATTTTCCTGCTTCTTTTCCAAAAATGTTTAGGGAGATATAGTTTGACGTGATTACTACCATGATGCAGCACAGTCTGCATGGATGTAACATCATGCCTTTAGGATTTTATCCCAGTTTAATGCCATAGACATAGATCAAACTTACTAAGCAATATCATTTACCTGGTTTTATTATACTACTTAGAGAGGAGGATTTTCTCTGGTTTTGGGGAAAAATATTTGCCACTGGGACAACCTTGTTATTGCTACACTTTTGTGCTTTCAACAAAATGGAATTCAAAATTTTATACTGTGGGTTTGGAGCTTTCCTCTGTTTCTCATGATGGTCAAGATGAGATTTGCTCTGAAAGTTGATCTTGCTTCTGTCCCACTGTTTGACACCGGTGTGCAGAAAATTCTGCTGAAACACACTAGAGGTGTCGGCTAGCATGGGGAACACAGCCAATGCTCGTGCTCTTTGGTCAGCCCTGGGGGACACTGCAAAGGACCTGTTCCAGGGCTGTTCCCCTATAACACCCAAAGAAGAGGTGTCCATGCAATGACTGAACTCCATTTTAACCATAGCAGTTTAACCATGCCTGTACAACAGGTAACACAAGCTCTTTGCTTCCTGAACAACAAGTAAGTGGGGAAGGATCTCCGACAAAGTCTCATGCCAGCTTGTCGGATCCCTTTCCTAAGTGAGGTGCTATTTTTGTAAGAGAACAGATAGATAGACTGTCTAGTTTGCATGCTGTAAATCTATTCTGACCTCCAAAATATTCTGGCAGTGGAAGTTTCTTACCGAATCCTTCAAGCTTCTTTGTCTACTTCCTGTCACTATTCTATTTTCTGGCTCCTTCCTGGAGCACGTGCATGAACAGAAATTTGTTTGCAGCTTGTGTTTGCTGGCTCAGAGACTCTCCACTATGTTACTCCTCCGGGATCAGCTGCTAAAGAAATATTTGCGTTGCAACCTGACGATAAAATGCTGATGGTGGAAACGGTAAGTGTACTACAGCTACTGGGGGCTGCTATCAATGGAGACAGTGAGAGCCGCCATTCATCATTTGGTAAAAGGGCATAGCTCATGTGTCAGTCTAGCCCTCGTTCTTCTACAGCCACTGGGATGTCTGTCCTGCTGAAATGCATCCAAAGCCACAAAAGATGGAGCGTGCCACCAAGCAATGCTCCTCTTGCTGTAGGCAGGGGAAGCAGCAGAGGACGGTACAGGGCTGGGAGGGCAAAACATTGCCTTGGCCCTGTCTGCACTTCAGTGTGCCAGCCACTGGCAGAGAAAATTATTGATTTATTATTTTTTGCATCAGATTTCGATGCTGCAGCTGGTCTCTGCTCCTGCCTGGGGCCCATCCTCCCATACACTCGGTTCCCTGGCAGAGAGCTGCTTAATGTTTGTGTCCCTCATTTTTTCACACTTTACCTGTTTTGTCATATTTTTTTCCTGGTGCTGCTACAATATGTTATCTGTCAGAAGAGATTTAGAGGCACATGGCTCTGCCTGACAGGTAGAGCATGCCCGAAACTTCTGCACACACACTGCACCAATGCAGTTGTCTCTTGCCTAATTACATTACAGTGTGGCATCTCACTGCACAAAGTTTGTTTTCTGTCTCCATCTGCTGTCAGGTCAGGAAACCCACATGACAGTATGGCTTTTCTGCATGCTTTAAGATGCCCAGGCAGCATCATGCCACTTGTTTCACATGGACACTTGCTAGATCAGTATCAGTCTAGATCAAGCTGCTGGCACGTAGAGACAAAATTTTGTTTGGAAATTTAATGCATCACTTAAAAGAAATGATAATTTATTTTATTATTGCTTAAAATAAATGAGACTCAGGGTGTTCTCCAGCGATTTTGCTTAGCAATAATTCCTGTGGAAGTCCAACTCTTAGAAGATTCAGCTGGGAACAGTCCTCCCAATTTAAGCTGGCATGTCGTTAGGCAGCCAAACTGCAGAAGCTGCTGATGGAGCAGTTCTGTACTGAAGTCGACTGAAACCAGATCTCTCAACACACTGCTCACTGCCTAGTCTAATAATCAAACTTATACATCAACGTCACCTAAATTCTGCAGTGGTCTGCCACGAGAATGGTCCAAAAGGAAAAATTTTCTTGCCTGTCTTGAAAGAAAAATAGACTCTAACAGCATAACTTACTGTAATTTTAAATCTATGAGGACACTGCTGCTTTATTCCAGGCCCACTTGAAGTTCCTGCTCAGCCTCATCAACCACAAGTGCCATCTTTGCCCTGCTTTCACATCATGGTGCTCACAGCAAACCCACACTTAATGCTATTGAAGGTGCTACTAGCACTCATTCCATCTCCCTTTTGGCCATGCTAAGTACAAACACCCAAGGATACACAAACCCTTGGGTGTGTTTATCTCTCTCTGTGGGCATCATGGAGGGTTTTCAAGGCCAGGGTAGGACTGCAGAGTAAGTCACCGAAGTTAACGTGTCAGTAATGCCTTGAGCAAGCAAATTTGGAGAGCTTTTCAACCCACCCTGGAGCAAATAAACACCTACATTTGGCCTGCTGACTTATTCCATGGAAGGAAATGCGAAGTGAGACACTGAACCTTCACCGAAACGCCTATGTGGTAAAACCTCAGCATTAGGAGTGTTATTTGGCAAGTGGAGTTCCTCCCTGGAGAGAGAAGCAGGGATATAGGGGATTGGACCAGTTAGACTTTCCATCAAGGAAGGAAGCAGTGTAAGGGTCCCATGGGAGAAGATCTGACTTCAAAGCCATGCAGAACTCACAGTCACACTAGATAGCAGCCAAGGATGGTAAGCATTAACATTTTCAGTATAGATGACCATGGAATTTGGGCATGAGGACAGCATAAAGACCAACCCAAAATTCATCTGGGATGGGAAAAAAGAAAGGACTTTGCTATAAGCAGCCACGAGTGTCACATGCCATGTCACATTCAATGTTTCTGGATCTGTGTTTCCAGATCTTTTCCTGGCTGCAGTCTCATGTGTCTACTGACAAGTTATAACCTCAGATGAGACATGGCAGAGTTTGAAGAAAAAATTTAATAACCAGAGAGGTTGGCAAGAGGGAAAATTGATCCAGCTGGGGATTGTGTGGAGGTCAGCAGCTCATTATATCAAGAGCAGCTCCCTGGCAAACAGGCTACAACAAAGCCCAGTTTATCGAAGAAGCTGGCGCTTTGTGAAAGAGTCGGGGTGGAGCTGGCAGATGATACCCATGGGAAGGAATGTGAGGACTTGCACTTTTGTTTGAAGGAAGCAGAGGAATTGAAAGGTAATAAGGAAATAGAGGTGGATGGAGAAGAACCTGATGTTTCGTGCCTGCCCTTCAGGAAAGTTTTTAGCATTACGAGTAGGAGATGTGGCCACTGCAGCAGCATAGAGGCATGGGATAGGGAAGCAGAATGGAGCACAGCATCTTCTTGGGTGAGTCTAAGCTGTGGGCTGGATAGGCTTTATCCCAGCATGATGATCTACAGGCTCTTCTGGGGCAAATGCTGCACTCCTGTACCACAGCTGCAAATATTGCATGTCAAAGCTGTCATCACCTGGTTGAGACAGGAAGAGCTACAGCCCAAAATTATGAGGGTTAGCAAAACTGGCACCTTACCAAGTCATCAGCAGTGCCAAAGTGCTCATTGCATAAAGCCAGTGATTTTTATTTCGGCAACCTAAAGGTCATCAGAAGCACTTAAGCTACTTAAACCTGTCCACATAGATGACAGTTCCCTTCCCTGGCCTCCAGCACCTGATGCAAGGCCCATAAAACTCAATTCATGATCTGCAGCTCTGAAGGTGAGTATTACCTGAAGGTGAGGTGGCAAAGATGGTTCTTTGCCATCAAGAACCAATCCTGAGGTTGTCCCTTCTCATAAAACACAACAGTCTAGAGTGAGGCAACACCCCACATGATATAAATGTTTGGAGCACTTAATCAAAGGGCTAGGGTAGGAAGTAAACCAGACTGCTCCATACTCTGCTCTGCTCACCAAGCAGGGTGTTGCACAAGTGCTGCTTCCTTTTCCCTGTCATGTTTCAAAAGAAATTGGTTACTGCTGATTTTGCAAAGAGACACATCCTGTTACAGTCAGATGTTCCCTGATGCTAAGGGATACTCAGGGACCACTGTGAGGAGGTCATTGTGAAGGAACCTGTCTCAATCCCAGCATCAGGATTGCAGAAGACACCAGGCAAGAGGGAGAGCAGAGGTCTGTAGAGCAGCACATGGAGCAAGAACAACCCTTCCCATGCAAGAATCATGACCAGTTGAAGGAAACAAATAGAGAACAGGTTACAAGGAGCTTATTTATGCAGCAAGTTATTAAGCTGCGGTTGGCTACAGGATGTAGTAGGTACCAGAAATTTCTGAGGATAAGCAGACACAAGCACGGCAGAAGGAGCCCGTGTGAGTCATTTCACACAAAGTCACTCCTTCTGGCTTTCAGATCATTGGAAATTGGGGAGTATTTTGGGGAAGTATCACTGGAACTATCTCCGCTGGAGACAGGATGCAGGCCTGGGTGATGCTTTGCCTGACAACATCGTTCTGTTCTCATCCTAGGACAGTCATATTTTAAGTAAAAAAGTAAAGAACTTTACAAGTTAACAAAATGCTGAGGAGGGCATTCAGAATTGCAATTTTGAAGCTGGGAACCGAAATTCTTTCTGTGTTAAAATAACCTTAATTCTTTCTGTGTATTTTTTATTATGTTTGAGCTATTGAGTGATTAATGTCATGCTATATAAATTATATGTCTGCCCTCTCATCACGCCAACAATCACTGTGTCATCTGGATATTTTTCACCAATCACTTATATTTTCTTCTCAACTTATGACAGCTCTATGACCCCACAACAAATATAAAGATATATCTTGGGAAGAGAATGCCAATAATGCCAAAAGAGAAAATTAGCTGATAATTACTAACTAAAAATATTATCTTACTTTCTGAAATTAGCCAGATAATTTTTAGTCTATTTAGCATGCTGTATCATTTCATATGCAAAGTTTTAACAAATTGAGAGCATACCATATGATTATAACACTTAAAAAATCATAACTACAGGGCATTCAGTTGACCTCTATCATCAAAACTCGTTAGCTCACCAAAGAAAACTATCAAAGTAATTTAAGGAAGAACTATTTTCTATGAAATAATTTTGATTGTTACCAGTATTTTTTAGCACATAAATTCAAATGATCATCTCATTTTCAGGAGAGATGCGATGGCTGAAAGCGAAATCAGGGAAGAACGCAACAGCAGCAGGACTCACGATAGCATACAGAGGTGTCAGGATTTCTTGACAAGCTGTATCTATTTCTGCAAAGCCTGTTTTATAGAAATAAGAGATAAATAAAGTAAAACTGAATGCATAAAATTTTGAACACAGCTATCAGTACAAATCTAAAGGATAGATGGTTGTATCCTGTAAAACTGCATTTCTGATAAAAAATTATAACGTGAAATGAGTAAATAGCTCCACATTGTATTTGTTTAAAGAAAGGGGAAGAAAGACCCCCAAAAGGATGGAAAAATACAAGACCAGAGAAGTAATTTTTACCTGTATACATATAGCATTGGTGAGATTATCTAGAGAGACTAAAATACTGAACATGTTTCTCACTGACAGCATTTTTGAGTGGATGAGGAAAGGTTTTAGTAAGAAACCACAGAAAGATCTGAAAAGTGAAAAAGATGCCTAACTAGTACGAGAAGCTCTGTCTGTCTGACTCTATCAGAAGGAAGATCAAAAATTTTTTTCATTTCATCACAGAGCATGAACACCTTTAAAGGAAGGAAATCCTTAAAAGAAAGTGGAGATGAATCCAGAACCAGTGGCTAAAAGTTACAGCCAGACAACTACAGAATACAATTTTTGAGTGGAGAAGCCACCAAGGTAAACCAATTAAAGAAGGATTCATGGTTTGGTGGTTTTCTGAGGAGTGAGAAGTAATGCCAACATTTCCTGCAGTCAATGTGAAAACCACCTCATAGATTCCAGTCTAGAAATTGGTTTCTTCTACCATTTTACTATTCTGAATATAAGACCCATCTGTGCCTCCTCCTCACAAAAGCAATGGGAGAATGGCTTCCTACTCACAGCTGACCCTGCTATAGCAAATCCACCTCCTCTTATAAAGGAGCTGGGGTTTGCAGCTGTTGACTGCAGAGCAATGTCAACACTGGATTCCTGTAGGCAGTGCTGCAGAAGCCATGCAAAAGGAGCTCAGCGGCAAATGAGGCTCTGGGAGATGCTTACCAGGAATTCAGGCAGGACTCTATCTGCAGCCTGCATCAAGAGTCAGCAAAAACTTCTCTACAGAGAAAACTAAACACGTCAGGCTCAAAAAACCAGCGCTGTGTTTTGCAATGCTATTTTGGATCTTGCCAAGTAACCCCAGTGAGCAGCACAAATGACAGGTCACTGGACTCGTGCACAGCATGCGAAATGAGTGATGCACCATCAAGTGAGATGCATGGCTGATGGTTTTTATTAGTTTCACTGAGCTGAAATCCCCCACCTTGTACCTAGGAATTCACTTCTCATCCTGACCTTTTTCCATATCAAATCCCATTAGTTGGTGTACAAAGCTAAAATATAGCATGGTTTTGGAGATGCCTACACTATATCTTCACAGCTGTCAAATCCACTGTCTGCAAAGCAGGTGTTATTTTTACCACATGCACTCAAGGAAACAGCTTACCCTGCATTTCCAGAATGCAGCCATAATATTTCAAATTGTGTACTATCATCATGACAAGTCTGTCAGTCAGTATGTCTTGGGAGCAGCTTTATTTTTCCAGCTTTAGCTGTACTGTGATCAGACCTAAGAGCCTCAACATGGCAGACGTGGCATAAAAATAGCAGTGAAAACCCCAGTTCCTGCCAATGTTCCTTTCATTCACTGCAGAGCCTTTCTTTGGAAAGGCTGCTGAAGGATTTCTCACAGAAAAGTCTGTTTTGGTGGCTAGAGAGGCTTCCTCGCTGTGGTACCTGCTGCCTAAGATCTTTGCTGGATGTGAGGGATGTTTTTTTGCATGGATGGGCATACACAAGCAGGAAGTGTGTAGGAATAAAATATCAGCGTCCCTGGTGAAGTCATCTATGTTCATGCAAAGAAAATACAAACTGCTTCTAAACGAAAGCATATAACATCTATTTATTCATGTGACAAGTCAAAGCTTGACACGGGGGACAACAAGAGTCATTTCCCATTGGAGTGGGACCTGAAAGGCTGCAGTCATCAGGGCTTTCCTCCCCTCCAGAATGCCACAAGGAAAAACATCCAGCCTGCAAACCAATGGAAAACTAGCAAGAAAGTCTTTAGTTACCTTCCAGCCTTCCCCTTGTTAATCAGGAGCCCATATCACAAAGCACAAGGGAAAACCTAGTGGAGGTTAATAGATTTCATTGCATTTCCATGCAAGCACTTTTAATTGAAAGATGCTTCTTGAAAATTGCTAAAAAATAGGTGATTATTTATTTAAAATTCTGGGAGATTGATACAGACTCTGTCCAGAATGCAAATGCACAATAAACCTGTTGCTAGTGCTATCTCTTCCCACCTCTCCCCTGTTAAGTGTAGAATGTAGTACTCCATTAATTTTGCTTATCTCCTGCATTTGTACCCAGAACTAGTAATCCTTGTTTTCTGCCCAACATACCACCACTATAACCCCAGTAGAGCCATTCATCACTTACTGTAACCACCCCAGCAAGGATGTAAAAGTGGTACAGCCTTATTTCATAGCATGAATATATTTGTATTAACATAAGAAAAAGAGTACGGTCATGCTACACAGTCTCCGTGTGGGACCAGGGCAACACTGGGAGTGCGCTCAACGCTGCATGTGTGGAGCAGGACACTGTTCATGACTGATGTTGCAGCCCTGACAGCACTTGGATTAGCGCAGAGCAGAACTCAATTAAGGACTGCAGTAGCACTTGTCATTCTCTACAGTATGCACCGTAACTCTGTTCAACACCTCATGCACACAGCAATCCGGTGACTGGGAAAGGTGACTGTCCCTGGCAATGCCAAGCAATGGCCTCAGCTTGTGATGAAGGCTGTCAGGTGTGTCAGACAACTCCCTCTGGGATGCTCAAAGGGACAGAGCAGAGGTGATGACCCTATGTTTGACCACTTTTTCATCCCGTTCAACTCTCCCGCCAAGGCATAGGCTCACCAGACAGAGCAGCTGTGCCAGGGAGCCATCGCAGGCAGCTCTAAAGGGCACAAAACAGCAAAGGCTGCACTGACGAGCTGAGCTCAGATGTCTTCAGGGGGAAAAAAACCTCTTTTCTGCTTGCATGTAGAGAGAGCATGTGCTATGTTACATTGTGAGCTGCCAGTCACAAATGACCATGTGCACTGGCACAGCCCCTGGTGACTGATAAAAATGGCATCGTTGGACCTGTAGTCACCATCCCTGGAAGTATTTAAAAGACAGGTAGACATAGTGCTTAGAGATATGGGTTAGTGATGGCTTTTGTCAGTGTTAGGTTGATGGTTGGACTAGTTGATCGGAAAGGTCCCTTCCAACCTAGACAATTCTATGATTCTATGATTTTAAAAACAGATTGACAATCCAGCTTACCTTTTTGCTTTTGGGACATGCAAGCAAGCCAAAGACATGAGGCCAAAAGCCACCCAGTTAGGCTCTCACCAGACCAAGTTCCTTTAGTTCATTTCTCCTCACTCCAACTAGATGAACATGAAATCAAGGTGCAAAAGTTGCCATCACCTCAAAGTAACATTTTTATCTATGAGGAAGCAAAGTGCAGTTAGTGCAGGAGTCCCTGGTCTCCTATCAGAGAGCCAAACATTGCTTAAAGCCTTCAGTGGAGAATCTCTCCTTGTCCTCTTAGTCATGCTCATGCAACCTGCAGCCCAAATGACCTCCAGCCCCAGGCAGCATCTGGACTGATGGTCTTTGCTGCCCAATTAAAGGCTGATAAATGCCTTGTATCCAGGCTGCTGGCAGTTCCCTGTGCTGGGGGCTGTACCTCTGCACTTCCCCGCATTGTCTTTGATCTCCAGCACTGCCCAGGATGGTCTCCAGGTCTCCACAAAGTGACAGGTGAGGGTGTCTCTGCCAGTGCCTCATTTATTTTGGGGAATTACAGCTATGCCTTTCACACCACAGACACACATACATGGAGAAGAAAAGAATGTTTTTAAGACACATGCGGGGCTCAATAGAGACCAGCAGGGCTCTAGAGATGTAAGTGGAAAAACTGTATTTGTGATATTTTTATTTCCTTAATGTTAACCCTCTTTTACCTTCATTCAGTAGTGTCAAATTCACAATGGTGAATTTGTGCATCAGTGAGGAGATGCTTAAATTTCCTTTTAAGTGTTCCCTGCTCCACTTTTTTTTCCTTTTTCATACATTTTATTTCCCTCTCTCCTTCACCATTTCCCCCTAAAATGCCTGGTTTTCAGCAAGACCAGAACTAACCCTTGAGAGGGATTATGTGATGAGCAGCCGATCTAGGAAGCCCCTTCCAGCATGTCCTGTGCTTTTATGGCAGCTGTGCAATCGGGCAGGGCTTAACCTACCTGCCCACAAGGAGAGAGGGCTATTTGCTTCCCCAACGTCTCTTCGCTAATTCTCCAATTATCTTCTCCCTTCTTTTTAATATTTTTTTACCTCCTTCCAGATTGAAAAAAAAAATGAAACCAACAATAAAACACAGCAGTGTGTTGTGATTACTGTCTCATTAGTTCATCGAACCTACAGCCCTCTCCTGCTTCTCCCCAGGTCTCCCTTGCTGGTGGCCACTTCTGGACAAAGACCATCGAGCAGAATACAACAATGCGTTATCAAAAGAAATTAAGAGCCCTTGCAAATGAGCGATGGTGAGGACAAAGGGAGGTGGCTGCTAAGAATAATAACATGTTTTTATTCTTTCTGCGGAGATTTAGTTTGTCACATAATAATAGAAACAGTCAATAGCTTTATCTACCTTTTGTGGCTGGCAGGCAGAGTATGTGTAGCAATATTACCCCCTACAGTTCAACACCAGGTTCCCACCTTCTTTAAGCTTACGGCACAGATCTGGCTGTTCCTTATCTTAAGCCACTGAGGAAACTTCTTTTTGAACCCATTAAACCTGTGCGTGTGTGGAAAACACTTGAAGGAGGCAAAAGGAACAGGTAAGTCGGCAGCATGTAATGATTGATTATTGCAAATAAATCTTGCAAAACCACAATATGTTAAGTTCGCCCAAATAACTTCCCATTTGCACTTTGTCCTTATTTACAGCTTCTTAGCCACAGATTTTCACCTGACAAAGAAAAATGCTTTTTTTTTTCCACCTTCCCTAAAGTATTCATCTACTACTCGAGAAGGACATACAACGTCTTACAAGATGGAAAAATTACTTGAAATATCAGCTGTGGGAATTTTATTGGGAAAAAAGATACATTTTTAGACAAAAATTTTTCTTACACAATTTTTTACTTAGGCACAATATTAAAGGTAAACACAGTGTTGCTGGCTCCCTTGGGGGTATGTCCCATGCGTTTCTCCAAGTCTTGGGGATCCCATTCCTGTGGCCCTGCAGGGCTTGAGGTACTCTAGTCTGGCTTCAGTGGCTGTCCCCTGGTGCTTTGTTCCTTGTTTCTTCATTTTCTTAATCGTGAAATGAAGGAGAAAAAACATAGAACTATTTTAAAATACCATAAGCCTCATGGAAACCAAAGGACTTTTAAAAACACTTCAAAGAACGGTGCCTTAAAATGCAGGTGGTGCAGCACAGACACCTGACTGTGTAAAAGCTGAAATTGGCTTTTTGGAGCTCATTTGCACTCCTGCATAGAATTGCAGCAAAGCAATGATAGGTAGGACACATGCAGTTACCTTTGCATTTCTCACTTTAAGCGGTTTAACACTTTTGGCTGTAAAACACCTGAGCTTATTTATTATCTGAGAAAAATTACTGGGGATTTTTAAATATTCGGTGCCCAGGCACAGGTCTGGAGTGACACCAAGGTGCAGAGGAGGACACTGAGCCATTAGTCCCCATTCCCGTGCTCTAGTGGTGCACAGCTCACCCTGCCCTCCCGGCATGGAAACCTGCACTGGCAAAGCTGCTCTCCTTCCCATCCTGAGTGTCCAAACAACTTCATCACCTCTCCCATGGTGATGGAGAGGAGAAGCCACCTCTGTACAAACACACCTAGTGGGTCGTAGCATCATCAGAGAGGAGCCAGCATTGCATTTTGCAGTGTTCCATGCAAATTGCAGCTCACACAAATAGCAGGAGAGTGATTTCCTCAGCCAAATGCAACAACTTCATATGTACTTCACATAAAAAGAGCAGGATGGAAAAATACTAAAACAGACACCCTGACATTCTAATCACAAATCTAGATGGATTCTGGCTTAAGGGTTAATTTAGCACTCATCAGTCTGTGGCTTCGTCTGTCACCATTAAAAGCACATTTAAGAATCCAGAAGAATTCAGTTTCCAGAATAATTTCTTGTGTCCTGCTCCTGTTATCATACTTAGATTTTATCAGTATAGACCAGATGACATGTGCGAGCATTTCTTTGCTGGGAGAGGAAATCTACAGCTTTTAATGGATCTTGTTAGATCACTGCAACCCTCTGCTCAGGGCTATCTGATTTTTGGTTTAAAAGTACCTTATCTTAACATAGCAGTGAGGAATCAATTTTGACTGCAGGTTGCTTTCAACCATAGGGTCAAACTCTGCGGTGTTTTGTTTGGAAGGAAGGGCATATTCTCTGTCCAAAATAGGAACCTATTTTCTACAAGAGGCTGTGGGGGCTCACTGGGCACACAATAGCAGTCACACATTTGCTGTGCAAACACCAGTGCATAAACCATGTGCAGCTTTTTCCCCAACTCGCCAAATTCAGGGATAGATCAGAATTCAATAAATTGTTCAAACTCATCTTGTTTTCTTTTCCTTTAGAGAATCCCTGACAGTAGTGACCAGTTGTGATCTGAACATGCAATTGCAAGGAATCCTTCAGCTCTCCATCATACTTTTAATGTCCTCAGAGAAGGACAGAGTTAAGACCTCTATAGGCACATCTGTGCGTTCACAGATTAATCCTTTAAGAACAGGTCATCGCCAAGGGAGCCAAACACTGTATCAGAAACCAGGTTTACCAGTCCCAACACTGGCTCTACGACTCAGGCTGCAACTATCCCACTGCCTGACTTGGGATAAGCATTGAGATACTCAGATCCCAGGAACAGCAAAAAGCAACTTGTGAACACTTTCAAATTGAGCTTGTTGGGTTTTTTTTTCCTTCATTATTTGTTATTGCTGTTATCTACATTTACTTTTCCACCTAAATTGCCATTATTCTGATTTTTGCCATGATGAAACGGAGGTTGAAATGCCAGCATAGCCCAGGGCTGACACCAAGCTTTCCAACCACTTGTTGCTGATACTTGCACAGGGATTTTCTGGCGTGGCATTAAGGACCAGGACTCAAAGACAGGATGATTTAGCTCCAGGTGGGCTGGTAACCCCCCAACAAGCCAGTGGGGAGCAAGTTGTTCTTCGTGCAGCTGATCCTCAACTTACTCCAGTTTCCAGCCCACTTGCTTCCCTCTCAGGATGGTGCAAGCATCTCAGTGATGGCTTCTGAGCAGTGCTAAAGCACACGAACTCCTAAGAGACTTGCTATATATATCAGCACTAACATCTGCTAAAAAATGAGGTCTCAGGCTGGCAATGACAGTGAGGAATGTGCCTTGCCACAAACCCTCACCAAAGGAATTTGAAACTGTGTTTTAAAGAAAGCAAAAGCTCTTGACTCCTTTGTGGCTTCACAAGACCTGCATAAAAAGAGCAATCAGAGCTCTCATCAAAACCAATTTCATATGCTAAAGCAATGCCAAGTAATTATTGTAAGGCACAGCAGCACAACTGCCTCAAGTTCCTGTGTGATCAGCATATTTTAAGAGTAGTTTTGCAGCACGGTTTCTGGATGTTGCAATTGCACGAGAGCCCTGGGGAACCACAGCAGACTGCCTACCATGGCTGAGCTCACCACCTCTGTCTCTAGGTGGGAGACCACATTAGCAGCAGCCTCTGTGAATAGGACCTGTTCCTTGCCTATTCCCACTTTGCCTTACACCAAGCACCCTACAGTGGGAGTTCTGTGAGATGTGGGCAAATAGGGTCATATCCTTCTCCTGTGGGTGCTGTGGTGGACACTGCAACAAAGGAACTGCCCAAATCCAGTGCTGCAGTCAAATAGATCAACTCCTTGGCTGTAAACAGTTTCAGCAGAGCCAGAGACATCTGCTTAAATGTGCAGAACTGTAGTCAGCTGCCAAGATGCAGGGCTTTAGACCCCTTTGAGAGACCCTAGGGTATCATGGGATCCTATAGCAGACCTGAAACTTTCTGGATCAGCATCTGGAGGCCAGGCAGATACCTTAGGACCTCTCAAATGGCACTGAAGATTCAGGTGCAGGTTTAGGTGTCTGAATTCTGCCCAAAGAATGGGATTCAGCTTGAAAATTAAAACATCTGAGCCAGAGTCTTCATTGTAGGTGTTGATATGAGCAATAGTCTAATTCCCACTACAGTCAGAGGAGACCAGAGGATTGATTCAAATGCAAGAGTCTGGTGTACTCTGAAATGTTGTAGTCTGGAGTCCACCTGACACTCCAGAAGCTCAAGGCTCTCACAAAGGTTGTATGTGGATGTCTCAGATATCTTAGGATATATTGGATGGCAATAGATGCCTACATATGGACACCTAATCGAACCTCAGATCCCCATCATCTCTATTGGCAACTCAGCATTTTCCTCATGGGCATATATGGGCACTCACATCTAGACATCGCGGTATGTGTGTCTCCATATGTGAGCCAAATCCCATCCATAGCTATTTTGTTGTCCTGTAGATCACAAGAAATTTGCCTTCGCTGGTCCTGTAACTGCTTGTGATATTATTTCCCCATGCAGTACTTACAGGCATATGACAGGCTGGATCCCAGCCCGGTGGAGATTTCACATTGATGTTAATAGGATCAGGAACATGGCCTACACAAAGATCAAATATAAGCCTCTTACCTCAGCACCTAGAGGCAAAATAGCATTAGGCACTTTAGAAATGCAGATGAATTCTATACTGGTATAATGATGTCAAGAAAACAATAGAAAAAAAAAAGATAGTTTTGTTGCCCATTGTTTTGAATTTATAGGAGACATTGCACAGGTCACCAGAAAATATTAACAATTAATCACGTCTAAAATATGTGCTTAGAATTTTTTCAGAATCTACTTAAACACAAGGACAAAAGGTTTTTCTTCTCAAAACAAACATAAAATGCTATCTAGTGTTGGCTCTTTGCTACTGGAATCTCGCACAACTATCTCTGAATTAAACAGAATGAGCTGTGCACCCTGCACGGGGCAGGACTGCACACCCAGGATACGGGTCGCTTGTCCTGTTTCAAAGTCCATTCTGAATTTTAAAGACCATACAGAGTTTGTGCTGCTGGATTCCTACCCTGCAGAGGAAAACTGGAGCAGGGAAGAAAGACCTGGAAGAGAAGACGTGGAATGAAAGTTCTAAGCAGCTGCTGACCCAGGCACCAGTACCAGCTTAGCTGTGCTCTCTTTTTTGGCTTAACACAGCACAGGAGTCTCTCTAGCTAGAAAAAATATATTTTTAATATATTTTGACTGTGTGAACTGTAACATTAAATTACATAAATTTTTAATATGAAAAATTTAAAGTATTTATTTAACAATAAATATCTGGATTTAAATCTCAAGGGAAGGAATGGCAGTGGATTGAAGATCCTCAGGTTTTCAGATAAATCCTTAATGTTTATCTTATTAGTGTTAGTTTAAAAAAAAAACAAACAACTCTTGCAAGTAAGTATTTGTGGTTTCCATTCCGATGACTGAGTTAATTAAAGATCAGATCCTGCATCCACAGCCACTCTTGCAGGAGAACTCCTATACAACACTGCTTTTCCATGAGCATTTTTGCTGTCCATCAGCCAAGCGCTGACAATTTGGCATGTATGAAAACATCTTCTTTAAATTGCCATCAGCCTTGCCTAAGACAGATCAAAACATCTCAGCTTCCCCCATGTGATGCGTCTCAGAAATGTCACTTTTATCCTCAGCAGGTGATGCCCCAACTAACAGTTTTCATGTCCTTCCAGGAAGAGGGAGTGGAGGGAGGGAAGGGGGAGAGGAGACAGCAGCAGCCATTAGCATGACTGCTTGCATGCTGATTTTGCTTTCCAAGGCCAAATTTGCCATCGCTGGCTCTATGAGACAGATCATATGCCTCTGCCTTTGGCATGCACAGTGGGCACCCTGCTGCCTGTGAGGAGTCCACACAAGGGCTCCCAAGATTTGGGTTTCTTGGAATAGAGACCATCAACTCAGGCTTTGGCCATAACAATTTTTTCTATACATTTTTAATAGGGACCATGGAAGCCTTGCTTTTAGTCAGACCACTGCAAGTAATGGCTCAGAAGCATTTTTCTTCTGAAATCCAGTTTTCTTCCTGATATAAAGGCAGAATGAACTGTGCATGTCAGATATTGATTGTGCTTCTATTGTCAGACTGGAAAATTATTATATTACTGTATTATACTTGGAAAATTATTAGACATCTGGACAAACCATTATCCCGAGAATAGGATCAAGTAATCAAAAATGCCTTCTCATAAGATTTTAATTCGCATAAGACTGTGCTAAACCTATCCTGTTTTCTGCACTACACAGCCCATGATCAGGCAGATTCCTACTGACATCCCTGGAAGTTATGTCTGGGTTAATCACAGTGATTATAGAGAAATCTAAAACTTTTCACTTCCTCACATTCCTCCAAATCTGGCCATGGGGACTGCAAGTGCAGGACACCATTTGCACCCAGGCTCCCTAGTTCTCCCTGAGATGCTGATTCCTGCTGACAGGGCTGCACAGAAGGCAGTTATATTTCCTACATGCCACCGCCAAAGGTTTCCAAAACTCAGTTCACAACATGGTAATAAATTCCCAACAACTCACAGAGTAGAAAACAAGCTGTCACATCCCGAAGGGAGCAGCAGAGGCCAGCAGGGCCCCCCAGAGCATCATGTCACTCTGAGGCCATTCAGCAGCCTTCTCACCAGCCCCAGGTATTACATGCACAAAAATGTTTCATTCCTCAGAAAACACAAATGTGTGCTGAGAAGGGAAAAGATGAGATCTTTGGGGCCAGGACCCCTCTCCTGTCCCAGAAATTGATTGGTGAATCAGTTGATCCTAGCAGAGAACAGGTCCCATTCTGCAGCTGCCTGGAAGACATCTTTGACATTTCTGGAGAAGCCCAAAGCATCTGAGGAGGGTTTGTGGCCAAGAGGAGGAGACACAGACACAGGTGGCAGTAGTCTGCCAGGGCACACGCTGGCCAGCCTTGATGCACCAGCAGCAAATGTTGTCCAACATCTCTCACTGCAGAGAATGAATTCTTCGCCAGAACTCATTATTCTGTGAGTGTTGAGCACTTATGACACATCACACACAGCAGGCAAGGACAACCTGCAGACTGGGCTATGGCTGCAATACTAGCATGGGAGCACAAGGGAAAGAAGGAAGATTTATCTGGGATAACCAGGATATATATTCTCCTGTCCAAACAGTAAAGAGGCAGTTGCCAGTTCTTATAATGTGATTTCACTGCTACTTGTTCCAGCATGCAGTTATGGACAAATGGCAGCTAACACTGCGAAAATGGGCTCCGAGACTTTGTCCCTGCAGGAAACAATCTTTCAAAATGTAACCCTGAAAGGCTGGAAAACCACAGACAAATAAAAATTGTTGTGCAAGCCATAGCAGTCAGCCTCGTTTTACCATCGCAGCCTCTGAAGGTGAGATCCATGGCACTTTAACAACAGAGGTTGGCACTATGAGACAAGAAGCCATGGGGTCTTTGATAACTGGCTGGGAAAGAACAGAAGCACCTTACAAACTGTCATGCTGGGTCACCATTTTACAGCTCTGGTTGAAGGCACGCTCCAGAGTCAGATAAAGAGATGTATCACAACAAATGGTTATTATCTACTGGAAATACATACGATATTCACCCCTGAATGAAGATCCAGAAGGGTGTAGTAACACTTCAAAGGATCCTTCACTGCAACTGCATGTTACAGGCTCTTGTAAGTTGAAACAAAGGCAACAAACTGTGTTGTCACATAGGGGGATGTGATCTCCCACTGAGGCACAAGGGTCCCTGGGATGAATATGGGAAAGGAAATATCCTGAGCAGTAACAATGCCACCATCACAGCCCAGGCACAGGCATCATTTCAATATTTGTGAGTGGATTCCCTGGCCAGTAATTCTAAGCATTTCTATTATAAAATGTCATCACTGAAAAAGTGTTTTTGAGCTGCAGGCTTGGAATCTTCTAAAGGGAAGGAGACAGCAAAAATAGATGTCTGTGCTGAATGACAAGGTCTTTCAGATTTTTTCCCTTTAGCAAAAAGAGCATCTGCTAAAAGTAAGATTATCAATGTGTGGAAACATGTGGATGGACTGACTTGAACATGTCAGATGGCAGAAGTAGCTGCTGGCAGCTCAGGAATGATGGGCCATGAATCTGTCAGGCACTTAAGGGGCCAAAAGCGCTCTGCTATATGGTATGGGTACAGCCATGATGTGTTCCCCATGATGTGAGCCTCTCCTTGCTCTTTCCTCCTCCCTGCCAGCCCTAAGGAGCCCATACCATGCACTGTTAGTGCTGCTGGTGCAGACACAGGTTTTACCTGTTCAGTGCAGCTCCAATATTTCATCAGCACCAGGACTTTTCTTAGATAGGTCAGTTAAATATATCATGTCCTTAATCAGAGTAAGTATGATAGCAATCATGGACCAAAGTGACCTGAGAAGAACTTCCACATTGCCCGTTGAGAAGCTGAATATGCCCTGTCAATACTCCTTAGTTCTTTCCCTGCTTTTGTGCCTTTTCTCCCTTCATTTACTGTTCTCCTTCTCCTCTTTGACTCCTGAGAAATCACCAAAGTCTGGCAGCAAATCTGCTGTTCCTGAGAGCTTTGCCTTCAGCAGCCAAGCTTTGCTTTTCCTGCATTTCTGCCACCAGGGAAACTTTTCCCATTTGGGTAAAAATGAAAGACTGATGCTGACATTAATGACACATTAAATGTTTTAAAGGAACAACCTCAAATGCCTGTGGGAAGTGTCCCGAGTTCAAGAGCAAGAGCTCTATTTTGAGAGATGTTTTAAAACATCTTTAAACCCTCCCTTGATAACAAGGTTATAAACCCTAAAACACTTTTCTGCTGAGGTAGTTCGTATGGTTCAACAGCCTGAGGGTGGTTCATATCACATTGAGACCAGCACATTGGCTCCAGCCTCCCTTCACTCTGGGGGATTGCGGTATCTTCACCTGGACCTTGGGCACCTCACTCACAACCTCTCAAAGGAAAAGAGGAAAAAGAAGGCAGTGGGTCTGAAACAGCTATACCTTATCCCAGGCTGCCCCTGCATGATGTATCCTGACACCTCTGTTTCACAAGTTGCTTGTTTTCAGCTGATTTTCAGAGTGTTTTAGCACCCTTCCCCCTTAGGAAGCCCTTTCTTCTGACTTTTTTGGCTACTTAACTGTTTTTTTGGGCTTGTTGATGATACACAATTGTAGCAGAACTGAAAAATGAAGTGCGTTGTGGAAGAATATGTGCTACAAGGGGATAGTCCTGCCCAGGTATTTTAAGTCCTTATTGCAAACCAAATCCATGATGGTCTGTAGGCAGAAACCAGCCAGGTGGCTGCTCATAACTCACATCCCGCTGCTCTTTGGGTGCAGATTTTTAACAGAAAAATCCTGCAAATAACAAAACCTTGGGAAGACAGCTATTTACTGAAAGAGAATGAGTCACTGTGTTTACTCTGCAGACTGTGATGTGAAAGACAAGAAGCCACAAAAGGTCACAGAGGAGTTGTCTCCTTGCCACTTATTTTGTCTGTTCCTCTGACAAAAGCAAAGCCATCTGCAGTACAAGCAATGATGACCAAAAGATTTCAAAAGGACATATGAAGAGTGCCAAACACTCTTGATAAAAAAAACCAAGTGAACAAGAGAAGTCATACAGCTCTTTGTGTAACCTTTACTCTGTTGTTAAGCGCACCAGTTTATAGTAATTATCGAAAAGCCACTGATTGTATTATAAAAGTAATGACATTAGCAGGACTGTCACTGTGTTTGTAGCAACAGTTGTGAAATTAATTTTTTTCTTCATTAAGGAGATCCTTATTTGCATGATTAAAATGTCAGCCCAGATAAATGCATGTGCTGGAGAATGAATCACTGAGCAAAAATGCCACCTGCCAAGCCCAGAGAATAGGATAAATAAACAAGCAGCAAGGACCAGCTCAAAACTTGATCCAGCTCCCTGTGGGAGCCATTCCATCATCCTCAGGAGCTGCAACACGCTCCAAGCGAGTGCCAAGGCGAGGAGGCTCAGCCGAGCAACAGCCCAAATGCTTGGGATTTTTGCTTTGGCCACACTTAACCATTTTGGAAGGGAAATCTACAGCCTAATAAAACCAGTGTCTCCATTGTAGTTTAGGGAGTACAAAAAACTACTGCCACGAAAGAGGGTAAAATCTATGCATCCAAACCTACTCCTTTGCAACTCTTTGGTAAATCAAAAGCCCAGCCATGACCCATCTAACATGGCTGAATCTTGTTAACTCTGCCTGCTACTATGAATAAACAATATTTCCTATTTATTGTCAAGCTCCACCCAAATACTTGCTATAGCAGATGAAAAAATGTGCCTGAAGTTCCAGGCTTGAAGGCTGACTCACAGCTGTCCCCAAAAGTGCTGTAATCCCAAAGACAAAGTTGAGAATACCAGAATGAAGAACGTTAAGCTGTTTTCCTTTTTACCTAAAGTCGAGAAGGGAAGCTGAAAAGAGGATATAGGAGATGAGAGCAGGCTTTTTATCTCTTTTAATTAGGTCCTGATCCTGCAAGAGCATCTTCACTGATAATTAAAGCAAAGAGGGAAAAAAATAGAAAAGAATAATATATCAAACTGAGTTATTCCTTTTCAAGTACATAGAGACTTTTACTATCTGTTTTTCATGGCAAATTTCATTATTTGGACTTTTTTTCCATTTTAGAAACTGTAACAAAGTAAGTAATTTTACTGCAAACTTGAAGTAAATGTGTTGTTATTCAAAATGTTGGATTTTAACATAGAGAAAAATTCTAATTTGATTTTATATTTTGTTTTGTATGATTTTACAATGTTAAGAGCTGAAATGGAAAGTCATCTAGAAAAACAGAACACTTCACTCAGGAAAGGTAAAAAAAAAAAGACTTTAGAGGTGGTGCAAGGCTGTGTCCTTGGGGAGCAATGGGGACAATCCAATAGAAAATTTTTTAAGCCAGTGTGTTTTGGTGGAATTCTTGTTGATAATTAGCATTTTTTAGAAAAATGACTTGTCAGACAGCTTCTGACCAGCTCAGCATCACAGATCTCCTAGGGAGCAGACCTGCCCTGCTCCCAGACAGGCAGGTCTGTGGGGACAGAGGGGAGTTCTTTCTGCAGATTGACTCAGTGGCAGGACAGGCAGGACATGTCAAGACGAGCTGCCCATTTATCGCAGCTGAAGCAAAGAAGCACAAGCATGCTGGAAAGATACATTAGCCCCCCCCCCCCCCCCCCCCCCCCCCCCCCCCCNNAAACATTCCCCCCCCCCCCCCCCCCCCTCCTCCTCATCTTCCTGAGCAGATCAACATTGCTGGCATAAAATCTTTCTTCTGACCTTCACTGGAGGAGAATATTCTCATCAATACTAGTCTATATTGTGCTATGCTCCAAAGGTATTTTAGCACAGAGACTTTTTTTTTTCTCCAAGATTCCAGTGAATCGAGTCTCTCTATATTACAGAAATGCTAATGCCATATTTGTAATATAGCCATACTCAGAATAGTATGAACCAGGCCAGACAAGTCATCTGAATCAGGTATCTCTTAAGATTTCAAAAATAAACTAGTTATATTTAAAAAGTTAGGAAAGAATTGGCAATTTCAATTCCTGAATGCTAATTTGCATGTACTATTTTGTTTATGAAAAGGTATACTTCTGACCACCATCATGAATCACCGCTGGTGGGACGGAAAATAAAAATAAGGCAGAAGACTCAGCACCCTTCTGGGTCATGGAGAGTCTTTCCTGTGATTTCAAGCCAGCCCTTAATGGGTCTTTGTGCATAGGCTGGTGTAGTAGAGGCAAAGCAAGGAAAGAAAGTGCACAAAGAAGGGGAAAACAGTGATTCTTTTCACCAGACCTTTGGGGCTTTATATTTAATTGTGTGTATGTGCATCTGATAGTGCACACCGCAACCCTACTCCCTTGTCATCCAGATCAGACCCAGGCTGCATGGCAGCAGAGCTCCAAGATACTGCACCAAAGGCCTCTACCATGGGACGTAGAGCATGAGGTTGCATGGGGTCAGCATGGGGAAGGAGAGGAGGTGGGACGGTAGGTGCATGACCAGGTTTTATCTCCTGATGGAGTCACTGCATCACTAAGGAGCTGGGGAAAGCCTCTTTTGCTCAAGTGCCTCAAGCAAGGCAAGCAAATCAGTGCCTCACATAAGGACAAAGCAGGGAGGCTCTTGATCTGGAGACCTTACATATAGGCAAGGTCTTGACTGTGGAGCTAAACAGCTTTTCCACGAAGCCTCCAAAGATTTAGGGGAGCTGTTGACTCATTGGGAACATTAACTCTGTGTTACCTTTGCAAGGCAATGGCTCTCACTGAGTTTTTGCTGAGGTTTCAAACAAAGATATGCTGTAGTGCTGTAAGAGCTAAACTGAAAAATATAAAAACCAGCCTATCTCGCCACATGGCCTGATGGCCTGAAGTGCTGAACAACAGGGTTTTGCTGCCTCTTTTCTGTCTTCTCCTGCAATACCATGGCTTTGCAATCTGAACCACTGCTTGGTTCAGATCTCAGCTTCTGCTTCTCCCTCTGCTTCAAGCCCTGCTGCTGCAGCCGGGGTGTCACTGTGATGAAGAGAAGCCTTTTCCTCTGCAGGAAATAAAAACAGATCCAGATGTAGAACCTCAGCAGCACTAGACTTGCTGTTACTCAACATCAGCACAGGGCCTCTGGAAGAGTCTTGACCTAGCAAAGTGAGTTTTTCTTAGCAAAATCAGATTGCAAAACTCACTACAGCATACAAGAGGAAAAGTTTCCAAATCTGATGAGAGCCTACTGACAATACAAGCTCCACAAAAGGCTTGCTCTCCTTCCTTCAGTCTTTCCCAACAGAATTTGATTCCTGGCCTCGGACCTTGACTCTAGTGCACCCTGCCAATGATAGCATCTGAATCCTCTGACGTATGCCCCATGGCTCTACTTGGCATCCAGATCACAAGCATGCCTTCTGGAGACAGACATGAGCTCATCCTCCTCTTCCGCATTCACAGTGAGTTTCTGATAGCCACAGACAAGTTTGCATCATCTTCCACCAAGATGCCTCTCACCGACATCCAGGTAACGGCTCTGCACTGGCAGGGGTCCCCAGCACAGTCTGCAGGATCCTGGATGTACTTTTAACTACCACCTGTTACTTTTGCTCTGAATGTTATTTTCAACAGAGTGTTTCAGTATGTGAGTTTTGATACTATCTCTAATACTGTCATACAAAGAGGTAGGAAAGCCAACAAATCCTTATTACTTATTGGTTTTCAGCTAGGTTCAAATCAATTTGTATTACTGTACACTGGACGTATGTTTAATTCTTGCATCCTTCCTGACACCAGGGAGATAAGAGGAGCTTTTATTATTATTGTGGCATTTATGCCAAAAAGTTTTGAGGCCACTGTGCCTAAGAGTGCCTCTTTTCCTAAAGAGGAAAGAGTGATATGCAGAAAATTAGGTGATGCAAAAGAAAGCAATAATGCAGAATAAGAAACAACTGGATAAACTGCACAACATAAGATATCATGCAGGAGAAAGGCATAATTAAAACTCTTAATTTGCAAATTATTACTACTGCCAGCACTGGGTCTCTGTGAGGATGGGCCCAAGCTGTGAGATTATCCGCAAAACCCCAATGATGTTAGTAAGAATTCATAAAGCAATAGGAGCATCTCTCCCATGTGTATGTCTGCTACCTGGGCTCCCTGGAAAGCCCCTATTTCATCTGCATCCCTTATTTCTCTGAGTTCCCAGTAAATACCTTTTCTGCATTTTAAACTGTGAACTTTGCAGTGACAGGCTTCTTCTTCCACTTGTGCCGCCATATGAGGCACATAAGCATGTTCCCTAAAACTAGCTATATTAAAAAACTGTAATAAAAGCTTTCCTTGACCTTGTTATACAGTTGGATCAACATCTAATTGCTAAATGCTGCATGTTTCCCTAAAGGCAAAACAAATATGAAGAAAAGCCACTGGATTGTGAAGGCTGGCAAAGCTATCCACCATCTGCAGAAATTCAGCTGGGTCTCCAGCATATAACAATAGCAGACAATACCTTGATTTTCCTTGTTCTCTCCTCTAACAGAGTGGAATATCTCCTCCACTTAGAACTTGGGGCCCCATTACTCTAACTGAGGAAATGTTTTCCTGGGACCTTGCTATTGTGAAATGCTGGAACTAATCTTTTCTGTGTATTTGTGGTAAAAGCAACATCATCTCAAAATTCCAGACCAGAATAATTGCCTCTGGTCCTAAAAATGATTCTCCTGCTACTTCAACTAGAAAAAGTGCTTACAAACCTTGCGCCACCAGCACACGCAGTCATAGGCATTGGGCATAGGTTGGCTGGTTATTTCTTTTTGTAAAATCTCTTTATTTTTGACTTTTTAAATGCATCTGAAGTGCAATCCAAGGCCATCTGTTTCCTGGTCCTTGGTATGGGTATGCAACGTATGAGGGTTGCAAGGAATGGGAGGAAAGAGGTCTTCACAAGAATGACTTTTTACTTTTGCATTTTAAGAACAAGCCAGCAGTATTTTCTGTGCCTTGTGTCAGGCTCAATTCAGGCAGTTCTGCTCTGGAAATAAATGTCACAGCTAGAAGCGTGTCCATGTGCCCGATTGACCTCAGTGAGGATTCATCACAGCACTGTGCTGTCTGTCTCTCATGGGCAGAGCTGTCTCCCCATGTCTCCCTCCCCTCCTTTTTTTTTTTTTTTACTGTGAATTTCAGGGGGTTTGACCACTTCGATCATTCTGCTTAGGTACAAAGGAAAATCACTGTCAAAAGATTATACTGGCTTATAAATTCCCAGATCGTCACCTTCTCCATAAGTAAATGAACTGCCTTTTCTCGGCCGCACAGACAATGTTGATATAACATGATGCTCATTCAGCTGGTTGCAGCACCCAGCATCCTTAGTCATTGAGCAGAGTTCACTGTATTACACCATGGGTAGCTACTTTCAAAGTGACTTGCTTTTCTTTTTTAATTTATGCCTCTAATTCGCTGTCTAAATGAAAGATTCTCCCGTGAGTAGTTCTTTTCTACAAAGGCCAATATTTGGGGGCAATTGTTTCCAAACCAAGTGTCTAAAGTTGGGTTGATATTGTTGTAATTATGTGAATTTGTATTATGCAGACTTGATTCCCTTTGTGTTCTCCTCTAGACTGTGGCAGACGATGGTAATGGAATCTGTATTATCTCCTAAAATTTCAGGTTCCTGTTTTGGAAACTCGAATATCTCATCTATCACTTACCTTCTGGTAAGTGTCCGTGCTCTGGGGAACTGCTCCTTTGCCCATGTGGTAATGAGCACTTCCTATCATTAGACCCACAAATCATTACTATCTATTCATAACTGGTTACAAAGCAATTAACAAGGAAAAAAGCTCTTAAGAAGAATGCTGATGGTGTTCAGGAGCAGGTCCTGCTTTCCAGCTGCCACCTGACATGGGGCTTATAGAGGAAAACATCTGAACCCTGCCCTGCTCCCACACCTGTCCCCCAACCCCAGCAAGGCACAGGGACTCACCTTAGCTCCCACGCTCATATGATGGCCAACGCATGAGCCAGGCTGGCTCATCATATTAACACATGCTGGGCAGAATTGCTCATGCTCATCCCATTATTTCCCCATCTCCATTTCCTCTGCTGAAGACATATGACTGTATTTAGGGTTTTTCCCTATTGCTGGAGAACAGTGATGAGGCATCTTTGGGTCCTTTGGGCTGCAAGTATATCCATGTGGGACCCACCTGGCAAAGGGCAGCCACACCCAGTGCCAGAGGCACTTACCCCTGATTCCCTTAAACAAAAGGAGCTCAGGAATACAGTGATGGGATACAGTGGCAGAGTTCAAAGTAAAACCTAAATCTGGACAGCTGTGCTATAAAGGACCCTAAGGTGAATGGCTCAACAGCAGGTTTCTATTGCAGACAATGAATGTTAGCTGAGATTTTATCCTCACTTTCAGGTTTTAAAGTTGCTTTGAGGATAATAGCAGAACTGAGGATTTTTTTTTTTTTTCATTTTCTTATATTTCTGACTGAGCCAGTGTTTTAGTGGTAAAGCTGCCACTACACCCAGGAAAGAAAATCAATAAACAAGTTAGCTGAACTCCATATCCCAGAGGTAAAGGGAACAAGTGAGACTTCACTGTACTATCAAGTACTTTATATCAGCTGTGCATTTCTTCGTATAAAAATTTCCTCAAATTAACCTGTTTGTTTACACATCTGATTGATAAGGCACAAAGACAATCAGAATTATATCTGGGCTAGGGTCACAATTCACTACTAATCTGCACCAGCAGCAGTGGGAGCAGGCTGTGGTTCATTTCAGACCAGCAGCAGTGCTCAGGTCTTCTCTGGGCAGATATCACCAGACGTGTTAAGTACAGCCAGGGAAACAGGATTTCAAGTGACTTGCTCTAGGTCAGAAAAAAGAAGTTATGAGAAAATGTGTACTGAAACCTGGACTAGCTCAGTTCTGCATGTACACCTCCAGCAGGCAGCTGTCTTTCTTCTCCCTCAATCAGGGCAAATGCATAAAACCAGTACTTGATTCAAGCTACCCTGTGGTTCAAGTAAGTTATGTGCACTCAGTTGGAAACCATCTCTGACTGAGCCCCAGCCCCTGGTAGCTCTCACCAGGAAACTGCATGTGCCTCTATAAAAAGAACATGGTTTTAAAATGTACAGGGCACAAAGCATGATTCATCCTTCCTCACTGACCTACATTGTCACTTATGCCAAAGCAGGATGGAAACAAAGCATTTTTCGTTCTAATTTGGGAGCACATCGCTGTCTCCTTGCCCAGCTCTAACCAATGCTACATGCCACAAGGCAGGGCAAGGCCAGACATACATGGGTACCCAGGCACATCATCCTTCCCTACGTCTTTTGATCTGAACCAGAGTAGAATTTTCCTAGGTTTGAAGTAAAAACACCAGTGTTTTAAAGAGAAATCAAAGGAGCAGCTTAAAGCCATAAAAAGCCATACATCACAGCAAAAGACTGACTAGCAGAGGGCCCTGTGCTGGAAGAACAGCAGTGCTGGAGGGCAGGACTGAAAGCCATTAGCTGGGCTTTGTAAGGATGCTGGCATAAGTACTCACTCACATCACATATGACATCGACAAAGCCCTCAGTCCTCTGTTTAATGAAGGGTAAATCGCTCCCACAGGCTATATCTACATCGAGGATTTTCTGAAATCTCACTAGTCTCAACACAGTGAAGCTCCACCACCACCACCAGCAATACTGGTTACTTAGCCTGCTTGGGCAAGGTTATACAAAAATATGGTAAAAATGCTATGTCATAGCAACAATCATGCTGCCACAAGGCTACAATGATCAAGGAACCAAGGCTTGTAGGCAGACATAATATCTTTTATTCAAGCAATGCTTTTTATTAGCTCTTCCTGGAAAAAACAAGCAAGGATAAAAGCTGTAGGAGACAAAATGTTGGCAATGAAACCTATTAGACTGATAAGTCTAATAGGCTCTGTATAAACAGGCTGAAGTGAAGAGTATCTGTCTACTCTGTCTATGCTGGGCAGCCAAGTAGAAGAAAAAAACCTTTGCAAAGAGGTAGGAGAAGGTGAGAACTCTGCTGAAGAAAGCAGTCACTGTGCCAAACAGAGGTAGTGTGGGGTGACATTATGAATGGAGAAGCTGCTTCCACAAGGTAGTGAACATCCCTCAAGTCTTGCTCTAATGAGTTAAGCCTGGCATCTCACAGTCAGATCCTGAGAAACTAGTGGAAAGCTTCCTGATTTATTGATAGGGCAGAGAGCCAACTGATTGAAAGCAGGCAGTTCTGCAGCAGCTGCCAAGATGCTAAATCACAGGCGGAATCTAAACAGGGTAAATAAATGGAAGGGAGATTTATCATTGCCAATAGCTGGCAGCATTGCTCATTGATCCAGTAGTCTGAGAGTATTAGAGGCTGCCACATTGCCTAAGTGCCACTCCAAGAGAGCAACACGTCCTTCGACACTCCTGAGGTGCTGCTGTTACGGGGGCAAGGCAGCTCAGCAAAGCATGTCATCACGCTCAACACGCAGCATGGCATCAGTTCCCAGCAGCAGCAGGGGCGGTACGAAAGCCTCATGGCTGACACGTTGCTCTCATAAAAAAAGCTGGAAGGGCAAAAGATTAGTAGCTCAGGGTTCTCTGGCCACCAATTTATCTGTAAGGTGGGAGTTTAACTTACTCTCTGCCTTTTTAGCTGATTGCCGATTGCTGTTTTTAAATGGGCATGGTAAGAAAATGCATCCCCATCAGCTATTCCCCAAATTGAAGAAGTGCTCTGTAAAATTCTTGTTCTGAATCCTTGCTCTGAATATGCCTTAGAATGAATAAACACTTGTAGTTTTACTAGAGAAGTAGTAAAATTCATGCAAGTAATGGCTTCTTGGCAATGCCGAACATGCTGCAGCCCTGGCAGCACTGCTCTGCATGGCACAGGGTTCTTCGAATGGCTATGCTGGAGTACAAGTTGTCACTACACTAAAATGAGAATTAAATGGGGTTGATCTATGTCACGTGTAATAATTTGATGTTGGAAAATATGCTCTAACTGACATCCTGACCCTTCCTCTCTACATCTGAGATCTACTTTCTAACATACTTTCTACCAAGGTTGAACGGAAGCAGAGATTGCACCTCCCTGTGGTTAAGGATTCTCTGCCTCTCAGTGCAAACCCTCCTGCCACAGGTCCAGGTACAGGATTGCTTTCACCTGTACGTGGTGCCAAGAGGAGGAGATTTAGTGGGATTTTGCTGAAAACATCACATTTTCTATCAGAAGATCTACTTCCTCAGTGATTTTCACTTCTCCTCAACTTTTGCATAACTTGCCTTTTCTAAAGTTGGCAAGGGAGCTTGCCCTGCAGAATAACCAGAGTAACTCCTTCCACCCAATGTACAGTCAATGTACTAACCCAATGTATAAGCTAAAGGTTTATGATATAACATCAGTCCAAATACATGGGCACTCATATTTTTACAACTGACCTGCAATGAATTCTAACATAGGACACGTCTTCTAATGATGGCTTTCTATATTCTTAAAAGTAGATTGCCAGAAATAAAATAGTCTTAAAACTAACAAATCAAAAGCAAATCATTACTAGTTCTCAATCTGCTCAATGCAGACAGTGGTAACTTTTGCCTGCATCCACGAGACAGAAAGAAGCTGTGTCACTGCTTTCAGGGTTCCAAATGTCCGTGATAAATGGAGCCAGGGTGCCAAGGAAAACACCAGTGCAAGGAACTGTGGTCAACTTTGCGATGTATTGGGAATACAGGCATGTCTTTAGTCTTCTGACTGGTTTAAAAAAGCTTAAGTAACACAGATAATGATTGCAGCTGATCTGGAAACTTGACTCTGATTCCAGCAGAAATCTGCTGTACCAGTAACACTTTTGAAACTTGTCAAAGCATTTTCTTGCTTTTTAATTACCTTCTACAAGGGGTCATGGCTTACAGCTTGGAACAGAGAGCTGTCAGTAAAGACATCTAGGGTCTATTCCAAGCTGGGGAAGTGACGGGAAAGGTGGCTCTGGGCCACTGGCTGCAGCTCCTCTGCCCAACTTCTATAACTGTAAAATGGGTAAAATAATACTTGCTGCTCAGGGATTATGTGAGACCTAATTAGAAGCTTGCAAGGAGCCCACTGCCCCTCCAATGAATAGTGCAAGAGAAATGAATAACATTATCATACGGGTAATGAGCTCTCACAAGACAGGGACTCCTTTGTTCAAAGACACAGGTTTTTTCAGCAGCACTCAGGTTCCAGCAGAAGTTTATTAGAGAAAAGCGAGTGTTGCTCATCTCTGTGTAACTGAGAATCTATTGCTTTATATTAGGAGGATTTATCTGTAATGTATTGCATTCCTCAGAGTCTTTAGGGAAAGCCTTCAGAATAACTCCTTAATGCCTAGTTTTGTTATGAAAATGAACTTTAGCTATCTTATTAATTGTTTATCTTAAGGCTGCACAATCACTTTGATTATAAAAGTCTAGTGTAATTCAAAAGACTGCAGAATCTCAAGTGAGTCGATGAATATTGAAAAGATATGAGCGACATTCTGCTTTTCTGATTCTGTTCCACTCATGTGCCTGTTTCTCATGTGAAGAAGAACAAGAGTGTAATTGTACAGCAACCTATTATTGTGATATAGAAAAAGCAATTACTACATGTATACAAAAAGATCATTAAATATTTCCACTGGTAACCACGAGTCATGCCAGAAATGTATTACTATCAGACAGTATTTTCATTACATTCCTCACAAAAAGCTTAGTTAGCAATTAATTCCAGCAACAGCATAAGGAAACTGAAGCAGAAGATAATTTTTTGGCCATCCTTACAAGTAGACTGAAATGAAAAATTAGGTGGCAAAAAGTAATTGGAACTTTGTAAGTTCCAGTTGTTAACTAGTAGAATAATATATGCAGACTTGCATGACTATTGGGTTTGCAGCCACACGAGTGAAAGGTGGAGCTGGGTCGGTGCAGCCATGACTCCCTGAACGCTGAAGAGGTGAAGCAATTGGCCCAACCCTTTGTTTTCACCACTGAGAAAAAAACCCAAACACTGACATCCCTTCTCCCACCCGCATTTTGCCACCTGCACCAGCAGTTCAAAGCAAAAGCTCCAACATCTCCAGCACCTCAGGTTAGAGCCCCACATGCTCACAGTCAAGGCCAGGAGACAGCTGCCCTTGAAAAGTTTGCAAATGGTACAGAGTCACTCACTGCTCTTTTTCTCTCACATTTCTCTCACATTTTTTCACTCTCTTTTTCTCTCACATTTTCCATTTTTTGGTGCTTTCACCAATAATGGTAGGAAATACTGACAGGTTTTCTGTTGCTGTATCATGTTTCCATGTATAAACTAACAAGAGGCTAAATGTAACAGCCCCACAGTACCGCAGCTGTGTGAATGGCGCAAAGTGTTAACATATGACATTTATGAATTAAATATGACCATTATAATGCTACAGTACCATGGTACCCACCAGACCAGACTGAACAGCCCTGTCTTTCCCACTCCCCCCCAGCTGGTAGCCACTGCCTGCACAACTGCTGTGGCCATGGAGAGGAGGAGGGCTGTAAGGCAGCCACATTCTGTCTCACCTCCTTACCTCCATAGGCACCTCCATCTCCCCAGAAAAGTGCTCATTCAGAGCAGAGTGTCTGTGGCATCAGTGGCTGTACCAGATGTGAGTGGGAGTCTCCAACTCCAAGGTAGTTAATGGAGGCAGAGGCTTTTTCCAGAGAGGAGAGAGCAGTGCCAGAGGAGAAACTCCTGAGCTTCAGAAGGGGAGAAGGATCACAAGCTGACCCAGGACAACATCCTGTGCTGCAGCACCCAAAAGGCAGCAAAGTCTCACAGACTGCCAGTGAGGTCTGCTGTGGCTCCGGGACAGGCAGAGAGAAGGAGAAGCACTCAAGGCATTTAGAAAAGAAGCTGTTGTGGTTATCAGTGGATTTTTTACATTATCACACCTTGTGACAATGCTCAATTAACATCAGATGGTGTAAGGTATGGTGTAAGATATACAACCTCTGTCCCTGTTACAGTGCAGTATGGGAAAATGCTAAATTCTTTCTCCTATGAAATGTTAAGGGGAGCAGAAGAGCTTTGTAACTTCTCACAGACAGATTACTTAATAAGAAACTCCAGGCAGTTATGAAAAAGGTGTAAAGCACTTTTCCAGGGCTCCTGAAGTTCCACATGCATTAATCAAAGACAAGTCAGAACAACGATAGCATCAGCGCCATCAAGTTAGCTTTGCTTGCAATTGAAGATAGACATTGCAACAAAGTGCTTCCCTTTCCACTGTTTATTTCCAGCTGGTTTGCAATTTGTCATAACCATAAAGCTTATGGCCTTTCTCAGCTCATTCAAGCTCTTAAATTACTCCAGCAAAAAGATAACAGGAGGCCAGTTTTGAATTAGCATTTTAACAGAGTTCAGCTGTGATCTTCCTTACGTTTCGTGTGTATATTAACTTAATTCAGCACCTGCAGTGTGACTCCAGTCCTCTAGCCACATAATACGCACACCAGATCAAAGGAAAGCTTGTCTGGATTGCTTCTTTAGTCTTCTTCTGGAAGGAATTACCAACTGGAAGAAGAGGTAAGTCGGCCTGATGCCACTGTGACGGTAAAAGCTGCCACTTCAATGTGAATAACACTTATCATTGGCAAGTCAATGGAACGTCTTTCTTGGTGACTTTTATAACTTGGACATGAAAAGTTCTGGATCCAGCTCCTATTTTCCCATCTTTATCCACTGGAAAGTGTTCTGATTCCACCAAAATTAAGATAGCAGTATCCATTTAGTACAACAGAGAATACAGCACAACTCTCTAGTACATCCAATACTTAAATTTCAATTAAATTTAAGATTAGATCAATGTAGTGTGATCTTCTCCAGATTAACAGAGGCGTAAGTGCAGGACTGGACTTTAAAATTAATGCCTCAGGGTCCTTCCTCCTGGGTTTCTATGACTGTTGGACGCCTCTATAGCTACTCTTAATCTGGAAGATATGATAAAACTAACCTACATAGCCAAAAAAGGTGTTTCCCCTTTGCCAGCAGTTACTGCCAACACCTAAACAGGCAAACACTGGGTAATCTCTGTGACTGATGATGTTCTGGCATATCTCTGCTTGGAAAACAGACAAGTCAGCAGCAGAGCAGAATGATTTCTGCTGTAACAAGAAAAAAAAGTCCCCACCAAATTATTTGCAAAGCACTTCTTATAACAGATGTCATAAAGAAACGGCTAGTATGTCAAGACGTGAAAATGTGAGAGAATTTCTTTTACAGTATTTTCCAACCTCCTACTTAGTTTGCTTTTGAAACTAAATGGCATTCATCCCTGGGGAACTTTCTTAGTACATTCTAGGTCTTGGGAAATACATACTTTCTATAACTAATCACTTTTGCCTTTCCTTGAATTTTCACCCTGTGTTCTTACATTTGTCATGTCCTCATACAATGCGGACAATTTTATTAATATTTATTAAATATTTTTGGGACAGTCTGGGACGTGCATTGTCTCTTCTTATAATCTGATGCAACTACTGTTGGTGTTCAGAGAAGATAGGCAACATGTTGAGTGCAGAAGACAGCCATCCTAGATCAAATCAAAGGTCTATCTAGCCCAGTATCTGACAATGGGTTAAGAACAGCTTGTGTGGTTTGCCCTCCAGCAACTTCTGGTTTAGGAATTTCATGAGCAGAAACGTTGTCTTCATATTTAGTATAGCTATTTTACATATATGTTTCTTCCATTTATTTGTTTTATCCCTTTCTCAGTTCTTATGAACAACATACTATTTGTTACAGGTTTCAGATTCTATGGTAGAAAACTAAACCAAGTAGTTTTTTTACTGTTATGTAAGTGAAGTCTTATCATCTGTGGTTATTCCACACCTATGAAAAATAAAAAGACTATGATTAATCACATTCAGATTTCCAAAAAACATTTAGGTTCTTCAGGTTTGAATATTGGTGACTCAGTAGGCAGTGTCTTTCTAAGTCATTAAAAACATTGTCTCAGCATGCGGATATTGCTGGAGGTGTGAGCCTTAATATTGAATAAAAACACAAAGTTCTCAGCACTCTGAGACTTTAAAAAAGAACTAATCCATCTTGAGTATTGCTAGTTCTGCTTTCCTCAACCTGCATGGCTGGAATGATCTTATCGACAGTCACTTAAATGCTCATTTTATGTCCTCATCTGCCACATTGCTGCTTTATTTGATGATTGCCCTGTTCCATCCAAGAGGAAGCTGTACTTGGAGCCAAATTACTACGTTCATTAAGACCTCACCCCTCACTCAATTTTATTACTTTGGTGCTGTCTCTAATTACTGAATGGACTAAACAAGCTAAGCATTCTAGCAACCTATTATTAAGATTACCTGAAAACATGGGTCAGCATAGCTATTAGAGATGTGACCAACTTTGTTTTGGAAAAGAAAAATCTAAATGAAAGCAACTCCTCCCCTTCCATCCAGTCTCATCTGACCTCTGCTGATCCATCACACCCTTACTATTTTTAGCTGAGTAAGATGAAACTACAGAGGAAACCATGAGTTATAAGTGATTCAATACCAAGTTAATAGGATAAAAGGAGAGTGTTCTTCCTTAATGAGTGTGCTCTGCACAGCAACTCCTCTATTCCATCGCTTGCTACTTAACCTTGGAGTTAGCCTCAGAAAACAAACCTGTATGAGCCCATTCTCATGAATACCTGACCTGCTGCTAGCAAGTGGTTGATACAGGAACTTCTGCAGAGCTGGTGAGTAATAAGTTTGCTTAACCAGCACTTGCGCTGTCATTGTCACTGTCATTGACTGAAAGCACTCTCACTGCAATGGTGTCAGCACACCAGTCCAGGACCAAATAAAGACTCCTGCCACCATAAGCATTTGATTCTTGCAAAAATAGGTCATCTAGGAAGACAGACTGCCAGAAGCACATATGGGCAAATAACTTTTGGATGTGCATGACAAAATGGGGAAATATCCTAAAAACCAGGAGGGAGAAATAATTTTGTTACCCCAAGATTCCAATTGCCACACTGAAGTTGATGTGAATATGGACAACGACTTCAATGCGTACAGGATCAAACTCCTGTAACATAGTTCTGCAAGGCTTCAAGCATTCCCATACAGTGCTGAGAGCACTGGTTTTCCTGTAAAAGCTTGGGAATATTGAAGAGTCTGAAATTTAAAAAAGCCTGTTAGTGCAGATACTTCCTGAAAATGAAAGAGATGCAAAGACATGGATCCAATACATGAGTTAATTACTTCTCACCTGCTTTCAACAGATACATAAATTACTAGTTTGACTGATTACAGGATTGCAAGAACACAGTTAAAGGTGAGATAGCACCTCTATCCACAATCTCTTTGGAATAATAAAAGATAAAGATAGCAAAGTAAATACAAATCTATAATTTCTTTCAATTAAACAAAACAAACTAGACTCTTTTTGATTATATCATTTTAGCATAGAGTCTATTATTTAAACACATAGACATTTAAAATTGAGCCAATGACCCACATTAAGGCCTAAATTCACAACATTCTATTAATTTAAATACAAATTATGGTCAAACAGTACATGTTTGCTGCTGAAGGTGAAAAGAAAAACCATTTTTCTGGGGCCATCATCAGGG
This sequence comes from Scolopax mira, assembly GCA_004320125.1. Lineage (NCBI taxonomy): Eukaryota > Metazoa > Chordata > Aves > Charadriiformes > Scolopacidae > Scolopax > Scolopax mira. Next base: position 118,234 of record BJBW01002586.1, read on the forward strand.
AAACAAACAGAACTAGAGCTTGCTGTGGCAAGTTTTTGGTAACAACAAGTTATGCCTACAAGCACAGTGCATTCACTCCACTCCAGTTGAGTACTAACTGTTAAACTAACTAGTAACTAATTAGTTTATTCAAAGCTGTGAAATTTCACCTGTGCTGGGAGTTTAAGGAGCAAAGGAGATTGCTTTCTCAGTTTCAGACAGCTGAGGGACTTTGTAGATGTCACCATAGATCCCAGAGCATAAATAAGCCCAGGTAAGAGTGCAAAGAAGTGTTATATCTCTGCCTTGCTCTCCTCTAGAAGCCCGATTATGACAGCTGATTCTGCATACCACCATCAGAGTCTGTTGGAGAGGTCTTCACACAGGCGTGATGCAGATAATCTGCAGCTGAACTGGAGGGAGCCATGGATTTGACAGATGTTCATGCAACACTCTGCTTGAATCAATACAGCCTACTGGTCTGAAATCAACTTTCCATGTAGTAAATAAACTGAGGTCAGTGTATCCCCAGCCTGGTTAATCCATAATCCAGACAAGCCATGCGTAGATAACTGAGAATTGATTTCCACATTGAAACGGTAGACAAATGACTACAGACTGTCCATTCAATTTATGATCTACAAGGAAAAATAAATGTTTTAATGGTTATCACTGATATCCAAATTTTCTTCAGAAAATAAAAAAACCCCAAATTCCAAAACAAAAGATAATTAAGCAGTTTATTTAAGGCACAGCTTCTTGTTTGCTGATTTGAAAAGCAAAGCAGTGCTACTAAGACAGATAAAGAAGCCTGAATTATCTCTTGGAACAGCATATGCAGCACAACTAGACACAGATTAAGGGGTGAGCAGAGGAAATAAAATTTAAACCAGATTTGGATCCTCCCCCTTTTGGTCTTCTCAGGAGATTAATTAGTATCTGGTGGCGTTATCTGTTGGACTAAATGAGGAATGGAAATAGGAAATCAGAGTGAAACAGCTATGGCTCAGGCAGTTTGAAGGGGGGAAAAAAAAAAGAAAACGTGGTTACCAGCAAAAAAAGGACACTGGAAACACTGCTACAGTAGTTAATCCAGTCATAAATATTAAGGTTTGCTACATTTTCTCTTGTTCTTTATTATGTGTTCATACTTAGTACATCAGACTATGGGAAGGACAGAAGCTTTACGTGCATTAGTTTGGAATAAAGATTCAAATCTTGGCTTTTGTCCCCTTGACCAGCTGAGTCAGTGGATCTATTCCCAATAGCTGTTCAGAGGAGGATAAATCTTTGTTTGCCTTCTTAATGCAATAAATAGTAAAGGAACTGCAAGAGATAAGTCAAACAGGATTTTAGCTATTGGGAACAAATCTTTGCAAAAACCTGAAGTAAAATTTTTGTATCTTGGTACAAGTTCAAGCTTTCCCAAAAGGTAGGACTGAACAACTGTGCAGCTGTGGATTAGTTCACAACAGACACCTAGAGCATTCATTCTGCTCAGTATCACTCCAGACAGTAAAAAAAGTCTTTATGTCAGTTTTGCTAAACATCATTAACTCAAGTCCAGGTCCAAATTATTTTTCTAATGTTTGGTTTAAGCAGAAGATCTCATCAAGCCATTTCTCTAGGCCAACTGTGTTTCCACTGGTCATAAATATTCCCTGCTCTCCTTGCATTTCTGCCAGTCCTGTTTTTCATGCTTAAAAGTAGCCTTTCAAAAAGACTGAGTAAAGTTGTTTGATGGAAAGTATTACATAAAATTGTATTTTTAATTGTTTTTCAGCTGGTTTGTATGTCTTCGCGAAGAATGGTTTATTGCAAAAGCAATTATACGCTCCACTGCTTGGAAAGAGTTAAAGACAAGCTCCTCTGCAAGTTTGCTCCTCATGAAAAGGGGCTCCTCATGCTCCTCATGAACAGCTTCCCCTGGTCCTTGTTCCCTCTATTTTCCCCTGGGAAAGATATCAATGCACAATTTCATCTTCAACACTAAATAGCAGGCTTTATTTCTATGGAGAATCCAGATACGTTAGGCAGATGGGGCATTAAAGATATGCCAGTAATTCTTACAGTATATATTATACTGTTATCTCAAACATTGGTTGAATTAATAGTTATCTGTAACTAGATTAAAAAACTTTAATATTAAGTCTTTTTAAAAATTTTAATAGAATTTTTCATGAATGAATCTTTAGGAACAAACCCAGGTTTTTGCTTTTCCACTGAAATTCATTGGTAACGAGTATTTGCTAATACAAAGCAGAATGTTAATGACCTCCCTTGGCAAATTAGGTTGTGGACTTTAAACCTGTGCTTAAAAATTTCAAGTACAAATTTAACTTTTGCTTGTGGGGAAAGTCATTGTATAGTGAGGCATTTCTGACTGGCCACCAATACAAATACCAGATATTCATGATGAAATTTATTTTGTGAATGAACAAGACTCCTAGCAGACCCAGATTGGTGAGTAGAAGCAGAAAAGGATGTAGTCCTTCCTCAAGCTCATGAAAGCTTCTCTGCAACTTAAATGAGTCTTCACTAATATCCCAAGACAGGACAAATTCTGCTTGCCTAACTAGGTGAGCATTCACAGTAAAATCAATGGAATACATGATATAATCCAGGTTAGAAAGCTTTGTCCAAATCCTGGGGCAAAACCAGATGGAAGTATTCAGAAAACACAGTGATTGTGGGATAAAGGTCGGACAGAGAGTGAGAAAGGTCTGATGGAGAGTGAGAAATGTCCTAGACAACTCACAAACATATCACCAGCCTCGCTAAATGCAGAAAAGGTGAGACTTGAAGGAGGAATTCATTTCCATGAGTGGCTGCTAGAAGATTAGGATTAGGTGCCGCTGTACTATTACTTCAGATTGTTTACACACAAGAAGAAGGAAAAACATGGTAGAGAAATAGGACTGGTAATACTAATCTCAAAATCACAACGAAGACTGTCTGTATATATTTAGTATGTTAACCAATATGGAGCGGGGGAAGGTGTTTAGCTTGCTTTCTTAATGAAAATGATTTATTCAGCCTGTCTAGTATTTGCTTTCCTACTTATCCTTTACTTCTAAAACCACTGACCAGTTTTAACCTGATTTTACAATTGAATAAAGGTCAATAAGCAAATATATAATTCAAGATGTTTTCAGAATGAAGGTAGCAAGGAAAAACACAAAATCATATGTGCTTTTTTATAAATTCCAGTTACACATGACTGAGGGAAATATTCAACATGAGCTTACAATAATCTACAAAGGAGCTTACAAAGACACCAACAGCAAGAAAAGTTAGTTAGTTTGCCGTCAGTTGCCAGGTATGAGCTCATAGGAAACTTTCGTCACAGCCCTTGTGAAATGACTTGGTGATAAACTGCAGTTAGAAACATTTTCCAAGCAAGGAAGGCAAAACAGGCGACAGTACAACTGACCTCAGCAGGCTCCATCCCAGCTGCTTATTTCCACTCACCACGCTATTCATATGGATGGATGAGAAGTGGATTAGATCAGAGAAGGAATACAGCTGAAAACAGCAAGGCAATCTGTGTTATCTGGTTTACCTGCCCATTCTACTCCACAGAACGATTACAGAGGGAGCCTAGGGATGGGCAACAGGAATAACTATGCAGAAGTAGAGATGGGGATGACAACTTGGGCAATGAATGCTTGCTCAGAGACAATCTGAGCTTCAATACACACATTGTTAAAGGAAAAAATCTGCAACCTGCAGTAAAGAACGAGGGTGAATGAAGGAATGGACGGCTACGCTGTGGTAATAAAAAGCTTAAAACAGATTGGGAAATTTTACTCAGTCTGATACTTTGCACCACAATTAGTATTGATGAACCCAGTGGAACTAATAATGAAGTAAGATACCAGCCAGTATAAGAGGATCACTGCTTGTCCCTATGAAGTTGAAACTCTAAATTACTCCTATTTATTTTTTTAAGACAAAAATAGCTCAACCTTGAAGAAAACAGTGAGAATTTCAAAGAAGACAAATAATTGTTAATAAAATAAAACTCTCAAATATTAAAGCTTTTTTCCTAGACCTACAGACAGGCACTTCTTCCCTTAAGGCATGTGTGAGGCAATGGCACTATGAGACTATGCAATTTTTTCAAGACTAGGCAGGATAAATCAGTTCACAATAAGCTCCAGGCTTTCATAGCTATGGCTATACAGAAGCTGAACTGGGGTCAGGTCTAGACAACACCTCAACTGTAGAGTTCATTTTCACTTTTCTGCATGTCACAACCATTTTTAACCTTTGCATAAGACAGGCTCAATTACCTATTAACAGTCTCTTCAGTCATAAGTCTTCATTAAAACTTGTTCATATGTGTGTAGATCTTTATGGTGTACTTTGTAGCTTAGCTAATGATAACACATGCATTAGTCACCGGGTGAGGTTTATACATGGTATCTACTATATATACAAACACACCTTCCATGAGCACCACAAGTTTGCAATCCTCCAAACAGCTTCAGGCATTTGGATCATTAATTTTCACTTATGAAATTTCTACATCTGTGGAAAACTCACCCTTGATAGCCCAAGACAGGCTGGTAAATAAGTACCTTGGTTTTTCAACAGGGCTAAGTCCCAGTGGCAGTCAACCACTTTTGAACATGAACTTGGCGAATAAGGCAGCTTCCCCCTTCACAGATGTAATTACAACACCTTCGCACTTGAACTTGTCCATCTGTAATTAGAAATAAATATGGACATAACAGTTATTTATACTAAATCCACTTTATATCGTTTGACCATAAGAAGTAGCCTTGTAGTTACCAATTTTATTTAAATCTTTACATTACGAAGCTGATATAAAGGGTTTTTATGTCAACAGGAATCCAGACCTCTTTGTCTGTGCATACAAATAAAACATTGCAAATATTTACCCAATTAGGCAGCTCCACCTGAGTATGAACAAACAAAAACAACTGCTCATAGCATTCCAGAGAAACAACACAGTGCAAGAAGAAAGATTTCTACATGCAAACACAGGCAACCAGCTAACCACAAAGCAGCAAAACCAGCAGATTCCTAAATGTTAAAAAGTAGGGGCAAATTCTCTTTGATATCCACAAATATTTGTGCTGCTGATTCAGAAGCCCAGAATAGATGCCTAACCAACTTTTCCAGCTGAGATTCCTCCAGTGAATGTGAGAAAATTAAATACATATTCAGTTGAATAGATACCGAGGTTGGCTGATGAGAAGACCAATAGTTTCTCAGATAGGATGCAGAGTCTTTTTAGTTTCTCAGATGGGACTCAAAGTCAATTTATCTTAAGGCATTTTGTATTTCTGTCTTCTGTTTCCTCTGATGGAGGTATGGTTCTTTATTCCTTGTGTTTGTTTCTCACTTGGCAGATATAGGACATAAGAAACTAGTAACACCCAAGAGGTTAATGCATGTTTACCATGAGGTCTTTTTTGCAATCAGTTTCTGAGCCTCTGCAATAGATGTGAAGGCATTGATCTCATCTTTATAAATGTCACAAAGACCTGACCTTGTGAGGCAATACACAAACAAACCTGATCAAAGAGTCAAACCTAAGTGAGTTCTGGACCTATAAACCATTCCGTATGATAGCAGGGTAGAAACATCTAGTTGCCCCCTGACCTCAAAGTTTGAATCTATCCTACTTCGCTTACTTCTGAATAAAGCAAGCGGAAGCTTTCACTGCAGTCAGAGGAGAGAAAAGGGCACCTCCCAAGGCCAGTCCAGACAAACTGGGATCTCAACAATACTCAGCACGTACTATTTCCCCGTTCTCTCCACAGGCAACCAATAGCAACACCTACTAACTAACAGTTCCAACTCGTGCGTCCATCTGAGCAGACCAAGTGAGCATAGTGCACATTCCTACACCATGCACATTGTTCTCCTATATGTTTTGAACTCCTTCAGCGTTTTCCATAAGCAATATCCCCAAATAAGCCTGAATAAATAACTGAAGCTGGCAGTGTGCAGCTCAAATCACTAACAAGATGTAACTTGCAGAATCCCAACCTAGTATTTGATTTAAGACTAATCTTTTAGCACTATCCGTAAAAATAGTAAAATTTACTGTGGCAGATTTGAAGCTGTTGTATAAGGTCCAATCCTGCATTACAATGATAGCAAGAGATACATTAGCGTATAATCAGTACAATTTAGCACATAATTATGTCCTTTGAGTTTGCATGCAAAGTGGCCTGATGTTATTACAGGTAAAGTGCATCCTTTTATGAGTAAAAGCTGAAGGGTTTGGCTTTAAGTAAATGCATTTTTCAGCATAACCTAGCTTCAGTAGTTTCTAAAGTATCACTCCAGGCAAAGTTGTAGGCTTCCCCTATGCTGCACTTTCTAACTTAAAGTTCAGCTTGACAATCTGAAAACACACCCAACAGTAATTCTTACCACCTAGTGCAGTGAACTGCATTTAAGAGTGCTGATGTAATCACTGAAATGGGAATCACAAGACTTTGTTTGAAAAGCGGCAATGATTACAGTACTAATCATGATGCTACATGGAAGCCACATTCTCAGACCTCTTCATGCACTAGTGCATATGCACATTCTCTTTCTGATGTTTCTCCTCTGCATTGGTCTTCCTGGTTGCACTGGGAGCTTTACCCTGGAAAGCTCTTCCCAATGTCCTGTTCAAAACTGAGACTGTTCTCTGAATATACAACACTATAGCCTGATGGGAGAAAAAAATCAAAGTTAATCACTTGCACCTCACAGTAGATGAGCTCTTGGTATTTGCTCTCTCAAGATGGCAGCCTGGAAGAGGCACTGGCAGTATTCAGGCACCTCCTCAAATCTCTTTCATACAGTCATAACACAGTCCTAGAAGATGACCTACAGATATCTTGAAGTATTGTTTTTTTAAAAAACAATATGAATTGGGCAGAACCATCCTATATGAAAAGTTGTGCAAGAAAGTGTTTCCCATGTGATAGCAACAGCTCTAAAGCTCTCAGCCTTGTACTCCAGAGTTTAAGGGACATGAAAACATACAGATATAATCTAGTGCATGACACAGAGTCTATTCCTGGTAGCCACAGCAGTGTTATTTATTTATAGTTACTACTGCAGAAAGGACAGGGAAGGAAGGGGCAGAGCAGAGAAGAGCTGATCTGGTTTAGACCTTGGCTGTCTCATCAGACATCGAGGCTGCAGCTAGCTCTCCTAGATGGAAACAGTTCTACCTGAAACAGTGAGAAGAGTTTGGAAAATGAGAATGCTGGGAAGTTCTTTCCTCTCCTGTGGAACTGCTCATTCCAAGCTGAGTAGCTACAGAAGACTGTCACTACATGTCTTCCTGGCTGAAGCATGATGAAATCTAAAGCTTTAAGCATTTACTGGGGGAGTAGCTCCTTTGCAGTTAACCCTACAAGACAGCATATTCCAGAAGCATCTTTATCAGGCACATATGACAAGAGTTAGTGGGAAGGTTGCCATCGAAAGCAGATGAAAAGTGCTGAAATTGTGTACCACAAGAAGAGGGCTGTAAGTGCAACCTAGTTTAAGTTGCAGTCGTTAAGGAAATTTTCTTTTTATCCTACATGGGAATGACCAAGTTCCAAGGGGCCAGTCAAAGGAAAAACATTTGAGCTTGCAGTCAACCGTGGACATGATTGCACATGCACCTTGAAGGAAGTCTTTTACAAAAGCTGGTGTTGTATAAGGATCAGTGATAGAAATGTACTTAGTTTTCTTCTTCATGCAAGTAATGTTTCTATCAATAAATAAATGCATGTAAAAGACAATGCTCCTTCTGTGCTTTCTTCATCGTAATACATCTGTTTATTTCACCTATTCTTCTGACTATTATGACTTGGACTACTATTATGAGAAACTGGCCATCCCCTCACATGATAATTGACTAGCTACTCATTTACAAAAGCATTGTATGCAATAATTTTACTTTCAAGGAAGCCCACTCCTTATAGTGTCTTGCTTTATATATCACAGCTGAAAAAAACAAAGGATGTAAACACTACTTCTAAGTGGTATCTTTAAAGATCTGGAGGTAGTACAAATAATAAATATAAAAAAGCAAATTTAGTAAGACCAGAATTCCAACAATTTTTAATCACTCCTGGATAGGTTGCCTCAGTAACATTGATAGAACAGCTTGCCTGGATAGAACAGCTTGCCTCAGTAATACTGCTCGTACCAGCCCCACAAACCTACTGCTATCATCAAAACTATTTTTTTAAACAATGATATAACTAGCATATAGTGTTTTTTCATAATAAAGTTCTGATCAAACCACCATCTTCAATATAACATATGAACTCATTGAACTCACTGCTACATAAACATACAGAACAATGGCGATGAATGAAGTTGAAGCCAAGACAAAGATGCTGTCTTTGTGTCAGGACAGAGGTTCATTGACAGTGAGTCAGTAGCCGCAGCTGCATGTGGGATGTTGATTAGCTAATTATATGATAGTTGTTACATGAATTTATAGACACTTGAAACTGCAGCCTACATATAATTGTTCTTTCTGTTCTGTTCTGGTAAAAAAATCAGCTAGAGAAATGTTGGCAACTAAACAAAAAACTTCAATTAACATTTTTCATATGCCCACTATGATATTATTAACTACACAAAGACAGAACTTTGTTAGGAAATCTTAGGGTTTAATTTCCATGCTCAGATTCCAACTACAGTTTCTCACCTTCAGATCATGTAAAAGGAGCCAAGTTTTTAAGTTCTGTTCACTGTGGATGACTTAACGTTATTATACACTAACCACCAACACATTTTGTTTTAGTCCTTTGTGATACATGTCGGAAGTTTGTCTGGCTGGAGTTTGTCTTGTTCTGTCTGTACTTTTCATGTACTGCTTATTGTATCATGTAATCACTCCCCTTTTGGATTTTAATGAGCTCCTGCACTGGGACTAGGGCAATTTCACAAAACTATGCTACAGAACTCAGTGTACACCATTTATTATTGAGGTACACTGACCTCTGAGAAGGCACCACGTGATCTGCAGGCTTCACTGCAGATTCCTGAGCATTCACACAACTGCACTGGAGACGACTGATAAAGCAAAGAACTCAGGCTGATAAACTGCTGCTAATGTCAAACGACTTTTTGAACTCTTGAACATCAGGTTGGCATCAGGAATCAAACAATACATGTCACTACATCCTTTTATGGAGACATAGGAGATTAAGGCTTAGCATATGACTGGGAAGGTTTCTATTCTCTGTATCAATAGGAGAAAGTCTTGAAGGTAAATAAATTCCAGAAAGTCCCCAGTGAATCGGAGGGAGAGCAGCTTTAGACATAATACAGGTTTTGCTCCAGGATTCTCTATCACTGCCTTCTGAGATTGCATCAAAAGCCAGCTCATTTCTTGATCTAGTTTAAGCAGGGAGAAAAATAATGTCCCAGTATCCTAAGTTTCCTGCCCAAAAGGCCCATCATGAGTCAAGCAAGTTGTCAGATTACAGAAGATCATAGAGTTTAATACAGAAAGCATGAAAGAATATGTGAAATTATTTATTTATGTAATGAGTTGTGATGCTGAGTACTTCCAGGTTCTGCTGTCTTTGCTAGGGAATGACATACAAATAACGACATCATTAATCTTATAAAGACATGTGAGCATCTCCTTACAGAAATAACCATTAAGCATAAAATTTCAGGCATTAATCAAAGCATGCAGATGCAAAATCCTTTTTAGGATTCTAAATGTCAATGTAAAGTGTTATGACTGTAAAGCAACACAAACAGTCATTTAAACTTTATTCTAAGCAGGTAACTTCCAAGAGAAACAAGCTCAGTGTCATCACTTGGGAAGCCGTTAGGTCCTATATTCTTCCCAACTGCAAAGAGGGCTGTGAAAAAGAAGACCTGCTAGCTCTAATGACCCCAGACTAAATAAACAAGAAATCTAGTTATTCCTACTATCAACAAACTAACCTCCAATGTATCTTGGAGATTCAGCATCTTAAAAGAGAAGCCTAGTGGCTGAGTCCTGCTCTGTAGAGAGCTTTTGGTGCTGAACTTGAATGTGACGTAGAGTCATAGGATAGTTTGGGTTGGAAGAGACCTTTAAAGGCCATCTAATCTAACCGCTCTGCAATGAGCCAGCAGTTTCAACTAGATCAGGTTCCTCAAAGCGTCGTTCAACCTGACCTTGAATATTTACAGGAATAGGGCATCTACCATCTCTGGGCAGCACACACTCTTAACCGTCTTGCTAGGTCAAGAATTTCCAGACCCTTGCAGAATCCCAAGGGTGAACTTGCATTTAACAGTTCTTTTAATGATGCTACACTAGGCTGGGTGCACCACAACTCGGGCTTTGCCAGTGCTGGCAGGGTAGTTGCTCAGACTGTCATCAGTGTGCAGTCGCTGTGTACCCCATGGATGGCTGCTGATGCAGTATCTGGGTCTCCTTACACCATCATCCTAAAATTACAAAAGCCAGGATCACCAGTCCCTTGATCTTTGGGAGACACTGCACCAGACACCTTTCAACCTTCCCTATGACTAACTGCCACCTCTGAAGGGGACAACCCGCCATGGTGGGCTGGGCATGCAGGTGAGGGTGGGGCTGTGGAGGCCATCAGTCACCACCACCATCAGCACCAATATCTCCACCACAGCTACCTCCACCACCAATATCATAGAATCATAGAATGGTTTAAGTTGGAAGGGACCTTAAAGATCATTGAGTTCTAACCCCCCTGCCATGGGCAGGGACATTTCCCCACTAGACCAGGCTGTTCAAAGCCTGGTCTTAAACACTTTTAGGGATGGGGCAACCACAACTTCTCTGGACAACCTGTTCCAGTGCCTCACCACCCTCACAGTGAAAAAATTCTTCCTGACATCTAATTTAAATCTACTGTCTTCCAGTTTGAAGCCATTACCGCTCACTACGTGCCCTTGTAGAGTCCCTCTCCATCTTTTCAACAGGCACCTTTTAGGTACTGGAAGGTTGCTATGAGATCTCCCCAGAGACTTTTCTTCTCAGGCTGACAAGCCCAACTCTCTCAACCTGGAGGAGAGGTGCTCCAGTCCTCTGAGGGGACCTGCTCCAACAGGCCGATGATCCCTATGCCAGGAAGAGTATCTCCTCCATCACCACTATCTCCTCCATCACCACCTTCACCACCACCCCGGGGCCGGCCGGCGGGCGCACCTCGTCTCAGGCCTCTCCTCAAGTCTCGCCCCCTCAGCGGCCGCTTACGACCGTTGGCGAGTGACCGCTGAAGGAAGCCCCTCGTGCCGTGCCCCGCCCCGCCACTGGCCGCGGCCCTGCCGTCCCGCCACCGTCAGCTGTGAGACCGCGGGGGTGGGCGGGAGAAGGGAAGGCGGGTGGTGTGTCCCACACGTCATATCAGCCGCCCGTCCGCCATTGGCTGTGGCCGCCTCACCCGAGTGGACGCTGGCGCCCAGGCTGGCGCAGCGCCTTCCGCGCTCGCACCGGGCCCGGCCTGGCCCCGCGGGTGAGAAGAGGAGGGAGGGGAGGGGCGGGGCGGTGGAACGGCGCGGAGCGGCGGGGCCTCCTCGCTGCCTCCGGCTGCCGGTAGGTCGGCGGTGGGTAACGTGACACCCGCGGCTGGGGGCTTATAAGCCTTTAAGATCGGCGGGCGGGTGCTTCGCTTCACCGGCCCGAGGCGGGAGCGGTCTCCTGAGGTGAGAGGGCGGGGCGGTTTAACGCGGACCCGAAGGGGATGCGAGAGAGCTGCCAGGGAGGGGGGTATTCTTGTTCTCCGCTGCCGCCACTTACTCCTCGTTTCCCCCCTCGGGGCCGGGGACCTCGGCGCGGACAGGCTGAGGCAGCGCTGCCCGCCCGGCCTCTGGATGCTGGAAGAGGCGGCGGCGTGCCGGGGGTGGGCGCGCTGACCCGCTGCTAACGGGGCCGTCGACTCCCACGCGTGTGTGTTGCAGGAGGGTGGCGAAGCCGATGCCCAGGTTGGAGAGCTGTGCCTGCAGCTGCTCCTACGCCGCCCGGAGAAGGCACAAACCCCCGCCGGGAGAGGCAGCGGACAAGGCGGGCGAGATGCTGACCTCCTCCGTCTCTGGCCCGGCGGTGGCGGGTCCCGCAACGCGCAGCCCCACCGGCGGGGCCACCTTGAACTGGAGCCAGCACCTGGTGCAGCGAAGCGTGGTCCTCTTTGTGGTGGGCGCCTTCATGGCCCTGGTGCTGAACCTGCTGCAGATCCAGCGGAACGTCACCCTCTTCCCCGATGAGGTGATTTCCACCCTCTTCTCCTCTGCCTGGTGGGTGCCCCCGTGCTGCGGGACGGCAGCGGGTGAGTTGCTCACAAAACGCACACAGAGCGTAATTTATTTATACTTTTCCTCCCGTGGGTAGGCGAGGCAGTGGGGCCGAGTGTGACCCCTGCGGGTGAGACCTCAGCTCTTCCACCCCCTGCAGCGAGTGAGGCGAACCCCGGCTTTTTGGAAGGATGCGTGGCTAGTCCAGCTTTACCCACGGTTGATAGGCATCCACGCGTGTCCGATGGCTTTTTTTCCCTTTTTTTTTCACGCGGTCCAAAATGTGTTTTGGACACGGGCGCTTCCCCGCGCCGCGTTCCCTCAGTGACCCCAGCTCGGCGTGGGATTCCTCGGCGCTCCGCCCCACGGCGGGGCACGAGTGGGGCCCCGCCCTCTCGCTGGCCATTGGCTGCTGGCGAACTGGTGAGTAGCGGGCGGCCATAGCTATTGGCTACCGGCGCGAACTGGCCACGGGTGGGGCCGCAAAACAAGGAAGTCACGTGCGGCGGCGCGCTGCTTGGCCTGGTCCCTGCTCGCCGCTCGCCACTCCCGAGATAGAGCAGCCAGAGCTGTCGCGCAAAACGGCCCTTGAGACACCCCCCCGTGGGACTCGGTGGGGTTGTCAGAGCAGCCGGCATTTGCCCGGTGCGTTAGTGTGGGTGACTCCCTGTTCTCCTTGTCAAAATAAAGCCTTGATGAAAGGTTTAAAGGGTTTAAAAAGGCATTAATTAAAAAAAAAAGGGGGGGGGGGGGGGAAGAAATAAGGAAATAAACCCATTGCAATAGCTTTTGTGTTGAAAGTACTTTAAGCACCTCTTCCATGGTTTTTTTTGCTTAACGTGGTGATAATGTCACGTGCTCCATAGTAAGAGAGTATGAATGATAAAACATAAACTTTAATTTCATTCATAAATGACTGATAAACTGTGTAATAAAAAGATTGCCTTGGGATATGCTGCTGTGAGAGGTCTCATAGTCCTGTTGCAGTTGGATTAAACTTTGGCATTTAGCTCTTATCCTGAGGAAAAAGTTGTAGTACCTACCATTGGAATAATGTACTTGTTTCAGCATAAGATCATGTTTTTCTTAGAATGTTATATCTTGCTTTCTTAACATAGAAGTTATTCCTCTTAGGGGTTTAAGGAGGGGAGGAAAGGAAACAAACATAGGTGTTTGTTACATACAGTTAAAGTAGCTTGTCTAAGCTGTTGTCACTTGGAGTTGGTGACAACATATGGACTTGCAAGACTAAGAAAAATGAAACTTATCTAGTGTTTGTGCTACCAGTAGCCTTTGTTTTTCCTCTGCAACCAATTTGCAGACTGAAAATGCTATGAGGATAAAAACTACGTCTGGTTCATAGTATGACATAAATATGACTGATGGCAGGTGCTTCTTTAAGTTCAGCTCTGTTTCTGTTTGTTATAAAATTCATCTGATTTGGATGGCAGTGTAGGCTTGACTTACAGCCCAGTGAAGGAGAGAAAGCAGCTCTGCCAAGAAACTTTTGAGTTCAGGCAAATATTTAATTCAGGGCCTGATTCACAGCTAGGGAGTTGAGTTCATAAAACTGCCTGCCCTGCCCATAAGCAATAAATAGACTTTCACATTCCATTCTTTAATGTAATTACATTTTTTGTTGTGCTTTATTTATTGGTACAAGACAAGCATCTGCTCAGGATATCAAATGATATATGCTTATGGGAGAAGAGGAGCTTGCAGTCAGATATCTTCATATTGCAATATATATCTCTGCTTTAAAGGCTCAAATGGAATATTCCTTGTTAGAATGATTTGGGGTTTTTTTCTAAAGGGGAGGAGGTAGTAATTGTCTTTTCATCATGCTTACAGTAGCAGGATAAACACCTCAATACTTTGTCAAGTACTTATTTGCCAAACTAATATTTAGTATTATTGAAGTAATCATTGTATAACAGTCAGTACAATTAGTCTTACTTCTGTTGCAGCTGTTGTTGGCCTCTTGTATCCCTGCATTGACAGCCACCTTGGTGAACCACACAAATTCAAGAGAGAATGGGCCAGCGTGATGCGGTGTATAGCAGTTTTTGTTGGCATTAACCATGCAAGTGCTGTATCCTTGAACTGGTTTATGTTGTTGCTCAATGTGTTTAGTCTGTTGTGAAACGGTCTCCCCTATTCATGTCTGGGAGACTTACAAATGTAAGGAGGGTGCTACTGGCAGAGACATAAACTTCTGTGAGACCTGCAATACACTGCAGTAATTAACTTAAGATAGGTAATACAGGTCACTTAAATGTAGTTGGGGGGAGATCTGGGAATGGAGTGGGATAGACATGGTAGGTCTGGTTTAACTGCAAGCATAACAGTGTAAGATGTGTTATTTTAATCTGTATGTTGTCTACATCTAATAGTTAATGCAATTAACTAGTGAAAAATGCTCTTTGTGTTCAATCATGATGCAAATTAGCAGGGATAGGTTACTTGAGACAAAAATCCATAAGTTAAATGTGTTACAGTGTAGTATATTCTTTTAGATGCTTGGTGTGACAAAAACTGATGTGGCCTTTGCACTCACATTCCAGTCAAAGCCAGCAAGAGCTATGATTGCTCAGCAGGTCTGAAAACCAGATCTTTAACATATTATATTTAGAGATGCACATTCATGCTCACTCAGAGTTTAAGTCCTCCCTTGTTCAGTTTCTGTAGCAGGATGTCTGCAAACTTTGAAGGATTGTCCTTAACATCTTTTTCTAGAAACTAGATTTTGCAAACAATGTCCAGCTGTCCCTGACTCTAGCAGCCTTATCACTGGGTCTTTGGTGGACATTTGATCGTTCAAGAAGTGGTCTTGGACTTGGAATTACAATAGCCTTTGTAGCAACTCTGATAACCCAGTTTCTTGTATATAATGGTGTTTATCAGTAAGTTACACTTTTATTTCAACTGTCTTGTCTTGATAAAAATGGGATCATGTGCACTGTAAGTTAATTGTTAACATATGTCATGTTCTTATACTAAGACATTTTGTTTGTCTAAGGCAGCTAATTGTCCAGTTGTTCCAAATGATCAGATTGAGAACTGGGGTTGGAGGGTGGGGAGCAGACAAATTGTGATGGTAACAGCTCAGCAAACTGAACTTCTGCTGGCTTGGTATATCACTAACTAGTTTTCAAGAGAGAGTATTTCCAAGCCTTGCTACTAAGACCTAACGCTACCAAAGCATTTGGAAGCTTATTAAATTAGTGTTTCTTTTCCTGTGCTACCAGTTTGGTTTGGTCTTTCCCTGGGCCCAGGGAGAGAATTCTGTAGCCTTTCATTAACATCGTTAACAGTATGTAAGGTGATGATAATAACTTGTCTCTAACTTATTTCCTTTTGTTTACTAGGTATACATCCCCGGATTTTCTTTATATCCGTTCTTGGCTTCCATGTATATTTTTCTCAGGAGGTGTAACTGTAGGAAACATAGGACGCCAACTGGCTATGGTAATTACTGTATAATTGGCATTTCCTTTAACTATCAAAATATGTTATGTTGTTTTTAGTCCAAGAACAAACTATGCTTTTAAGGGTATGACTCGCATATTGACAGAGATAAGATATCTTCCCAAGAGTTGAAATGTAAGCACACAACCTGTGTTGCCAGTAGAGTGGGAATTGTCTTAGTGATTGTTTGAGTATCTTCTGAAGTTAACTTTTTGTAGCAACAGCCTAAACACGACTGGAATCAGTGTGCTGCTTCTGGTGAGAATCTTAATCGCTCCTGCTTCATTAGTGCTTTGAATTCCAAGTTAGCTAAAAAAGTGTGACACTGGTAGGCTTTTGTTAATTACTTATGCAGTAAACCATTTTTGTTACTTAGATTAATCCTATATAGGGATTTCTCCTTTCAAATCTTCCATTTTAGAATCAAATATACTCTTTCTAGTCACTTAAGATGTAGTTCAATTATCACCCTGTAAGTGGGATAATATAGTATAGATGATTGTCTCATTTCCTTATAATGTACTTTAAGAGTAAACTTGGCTTTATGCTTGCTTGTCAGCTTAAAGTTTGGTTGTGAAAAATGTTCTGACATGGATGGATAGGAATAATTAATACTGTATTGATTTTGCTTCTGTCTTCCTTGCTACATAAGTCCTTTATCCTGGAATACATCTTTCAAGTACTTCACTTCTGTAAGGCTGCTGTGCTTTAGGTGCCTTGAATTCTTACAGAAGGGTAAGAACTTGTAGACTTGGGAGTTCCTGAGATACTAGTCTCAGAACTGTTTAGTAAGGGGGAAAGTGGCTTTTTGGGACTGAATCACAAATGAATAAAAGGACTAGTCTAAAGCTAGTTGTCTTGCCTGCAGCAGGCTTTCTGTCTCTTCTGCTTGGCCTTGCTAACCCAGTGCATGGGTGCTAATGTACTTCTGATGTGGATAGTCAGAACTTGATGCTGTAGTTGGATAGGCTTGTGGGCAAGCTGGGCAAGAGAGCCATGTTGCTTAATCACCACTACTAATGTTAAAGGTTAATTTCTTTAGTATTGATTCTCAGCTACAATAAATTAACAGTAACCTCTGATAGAAATGGCTTTTAAGAAAAAAAGCAATTGGGTAAACTTGTTCCTACTCCTATTCTTGAGGGTTTGGTTTTTTTCCATGCTGACCTGATACCAAGTTCCTGGGACTGTGGTCAAAATCTTATCTTCAGTCAATTTAGGTTTGCTCTGAAATACAAGCTCATTTCTCTCCCATCAGGTCCCAGTGGTGCATGCTGTCTGCATGTGTTTGTTCTTAGGATTACATGTATGGGGGAAAGAGGGTATAATTTATCTTTTTAAACTTCTTAATCACATCAGGTGAAAAAGATATATTACGATGGTTTTATTTAAGCTTTGCTATTGCAAGCAGAGTCTTGGAGTAAAATTATAGTCAGTTATGTGCTACGGTTCTGTATTTCACATTTGGCATATGCAGCACTTCCAGTTTACATGCTTCTGGTGTTATAAATCAAAGGAAGGGAGTCGTAAAGAAGAAAGAACTAAAAGAAATTTAGGCACATAGGAATTTTTTTCCTTTTCCTTCTTTTCACATGGTATCTCACCTGAATATATTTAAAATCAGACTGGTTCCTGCCTGCAGCTTTCCTGTCAATCTTGCCATCTTTCTTCCAAAGAAAGAGAGAAGTTAGCAAAGCAAAGCATTCTATTCTGGTTATCTAGAAGTATCTTGTCATGTGTTTTAGATTACTGTTACTTACTTGGGGAAAACTTGGAGAAGCCAAACATAGTCATAGGAACACTTCTGCAACTCACTGTGAAGCATTCAGTGCTGGAAATTCAAAGAATTACACTCCTAAAGCAGAATGGTCCTACAACAGCATTCAGTCTACTAGTTTTTTCTTTTACAGAGATGACCCAAAAGCATCAGTCTGTTCTGTCAGCCATTGTGACTGTGGCAAGAAGATGGAATATCGTACTTTTTTTTTTTTTTAAACTAAACCTGAATAAAATATTTATTTTTGTAGCTATACTCTCATCTAGTCCCTGTACTGTTTGGCTGCGTGTGACAGCTGCAGATCAAACATTTTCTGGGTACAACTGGAGTAGGAGGTGGAATCTGTGGAAAATGCTCTTGCGGATTAAAGTTGCCTTGTTTCTTCCTCAGCCCCTGCCTGGCTTTTGCAGTTAGAAAAGAAATTAGAAGAAGTAGAATGAGAAGCGTCCCCAAGACATCCCTTCTCATCCTGAGACATGTTAGCTGGGAGATGATTTCTGCTTTTCAGTCACTGGATTTCAAGTGAGCTTACAAGCAGTAGCCAAGTGCAGTGTTACCTTTAAGCAGCCCTGCTGTCAGCAGAGGGTTTTGGGTTTTGTTTGTTGTTGTGGGGTGGGTTTTTTTGCTATTGGCCTGAGGATGAAATCCAACATTTTCTTTAAGAGTTTAATTTCAAAGGTGAGGGTGCTACTCCTGGCATCAGCTCTTGCTGATGAATATGACACCTAAAGTTGCGCAGTCAGTGTTTATCTGCTGGGTGAAAGGGATGTCAACACTTCATTTTGAATTCTTCTCAACATCTGGCAAATTCAGGTGGTATTCAGAACACGGCCCTCACAAATATCTATTGTTTGCTACTGCTTGAGGCTGCAGAACTGTGAATGCATTCAGTACTTGCAAATACATTGGCATTTTGGCTGTAGAATGAGAAGAATATAGTTGAAGCTTTGCTTTAAAGAAAAGTTGGTTAAATTTCTTGCACTGATGTACTGTAGGGTTTTGTACTAGAAAAGTGGCTTAGGAGGAAATGAGTAAGGCTGTCTGACACCAGGCTTTGATTGGAAAGTAAAATTAACTTATGATTGAAGACAGTTTGAAAGAGGGCTGTTTAAAAAAAAACAAACAAAAAAAAAACACAACTGAATTAACGCCCATTAAGTGAAGCACTGTGTACCTTCTGCTAAGTCATAAACCAGCATAGGGAGGAAAGCTAACAAAGTCTTATGAAAAGCCATGCAATTGGTAGATGGATTTATCAGGTCATTAATTGAGGCAGCACAGACCCATTTGTGTGGTGACTTTTTGTCCCCAGTGAAGGAGCACATCCTTGTTGAGCTTTTATAAGAAGCCATGTCTGCTAGGTCATTGTCAGCCTACCTGAAGTTAGTTGAAAATATTGCATGATGTAGTCTCTTATCAAATGGCATTAAACCCTGTGTTTGTTGTTGTTCTGTCCATAGGGTATTCCAGAGAAACCACACAATGACTAAATCTTTGAAGAAGAGAGCATGGTGCCAGTGTGAAAGCAGCATTACGAAGACGTGTTCCCGTTTCAAATTGAAGATTATTTAGAAAAAAATAATCTCTTTATGGGCTCACTGCAAAAATGACTTGTGGAAAAAAAATATTAACCCACTCTTAGAATAGCCAAGTGAAATTAACTGCTTATTTCGAAATCTTACCCTGATTTACTGCATAAGCATTTGCATATGACTGTTCTATGAAAGAGTTTAACACCAAGTTGCATACAATAATTCAGGCGAAGTGGCAGTTCTCCAAGTATTAGATTCCAGTGTAAGTTATTGAAGCAGCTGCTGTATTTTAAAGCCTGGAAATCGAAATTTAATTGCAAGCTCTTGTATCAGTGCCCAAAGAAAGTAGATCGATGGTGCTTAACAATGATGAAGTATGGTTTAATAGGAATAGTATTTATCCAAATCTTTAAAAAATAGGGTTGTTTAAAAATAAGAGTGATTGAAACAGATTAAAGGCATTGCACTAATGCTTTTAGGAGCCTTATGAAGGAATCATGCCCTTACTTGTAATGCTGCATTAAGCTTCTGCCTTTGGTGGAGACGGTTGGAGGGACAAAAGGTTGGAAGTCACTTAGTCTTGAATTTCTAAATTACTTCAGTAGGATAGTTGAACCCTGGAGACAATCTTGTTCTAATGCAAACTTTATCAGGACATTCTGACTGGAAATTTCATCACTTCTGAAGCTCTTAGCCAGATCTGGAAAAATCAAGTTCTGGCCCCAATTCAGGAAAAAACTTAAGTGTGTGTACATATTCCTGCTTAATATTAAAGCAGAAAGCTTCAGTATCTCACTGAAGGAGGTCTTGGATATCTTAGATATCTGGTGTCATTGAAAAAACATGCATTGCAGGACAGTGCTTGGCCATTGAGTATGTGCACTTGACTCCTGAGATCTGCAGTTTCCTCCTGGAGGTGTCCTTGATTTTGCTTCTGTTTGCATCGGGGTTTTGGCTTGAAATGGCTGGAAACAGAAGCGGGCCTAAAATGTGATTTAAACTCTATGTGAAGAATAGCAAACAGCATGTTTTCTCAGTTTAGTTTCTGAAAGTGATCACTACTTGTTTTTTCACAACCCTATAGAACTTGCAATCTGTGATTGCCTTCTTAAAAAGAAAAAAAAGAAGTGCTTATGTCACTACATTAAATATTTGGTGTTTCTTAATACTTAGTTCTGGTGAGCTCAACATACTCATTTGATAGCTTAGACCACAGAAGACCTAAATAGCAAGTATTAGGTCTTAAAGTTGAAGTGCAATGTACAGTAAATCTGAGCCGCGTGTTCTCTTTAATATCGATCATTTCTTATGAGAGATTAAAGAGAAAAAGGTTCTGAGTTCATTTCAATGCTGCATGGAGTCAAATGGAGCAATAATTTATTTAACTAGTAAAGCTAGTTTTGTTGTATCTTTCATTGAACACAAATTTTTAGAAATACTCCAATTTTGTGGTTATAGTATACTTGTAAACTTTTATGAATTTGCCTTTTTTTATTATGCAATTTTTTTTTCTTGTGTTCATTTCCAATCTTACATGGCTTCAGATATAGTTAGATAGTTAGAGGCATCAATTAAAGTCTGACCCATCAAAAAAGATGTTGAGGCAAGGTAGCAGTGTTCTGGCTGTTTTCACTCATCTATGGGAATGCTGTAACTGCTGCTTGTGCTTTTTTGTAGCAGGAAAAATTTAGCACAAAGTCTGTATTACAGAGCAGACCCCAATTCTAATCTTGCTTTGGTGTAAATTGAGTAATTTCATTGATATAAGATCCTTCCTCAAATGTTTAAAACCTAAATAATCACATTTTATAAGACTACTTGAAGAAGTCAAGTCCTCAGCTCAACTGCTTTAAGGAGTGTGCTACCTGCTGGGGAGACAATTTTGTAATCATCTTGACAACAGTTTCAAAACATCATAAAATCAGACGTAAGTAAAGGTGAAAGTGATGTCTATAGCTGTTTGATAGATAAGTATTTAAAATTTATTTGCAAGGACTGAAACTAAATCTGTATGCATTGGAAATAATGCAGCCAAAAAATTGTAAGTCAAAAGTTCATTTTTTGCCAATACTTTTGAGTATCTTAACCAAAGTGATTTAAGTTTGGAAGAGGCAGGAGGGGAGTGAAGAAAATTTGCACTATTCTGAATCTGAAGAATTCTCAGTCTTACTGATAAGTTTTCAGCAGTGTGTTTGGTTTTACACTTTTTTTACTATTAAAATTTTAAGATCAAGTTGTGTTTGCCTTGGATTCTCTATATTCACATTATGCAGGAATCTTTCTTGAAAGGGGCAGATGTTATGGTTGCATAACAAATATTCAGTCATGCATACTCACATACTCGGTGGTTTAAAAATAAATCCTAAACTGAATTTAGAGATTAGCTTCTAGAGGGTTATACAGCTGAAGAAGAATCTTGCTACTGTGACAAGAAAGTGGGGTGTGTGTTATGGTTATGTGACTTAGGGTACAGAATCTTATCACTATTGTCTTCCAAGAAGCTGAAATTCATAATTTGCAACAAAATATGGAGGGGGCAGGGTAAGCATGCAAATTCCTGTTGGGGCTTGGTTATCTGCAGTAATGATTACTAAACTCTGAAGCATATAGATGAATTGCTTTTTTGGTCAATCTTCATCTGTATCAGTGCAGAGTCTGTCAGCTTAGGTGAAGAACTTTACTTCATAGTGAATTAGGAACTTCATAACTATTTTAGCCTAAATAGCCTATGCTCGCTTAACTTCAGCGTGTGCTCTGTAAGAACTGAGGAGTTAGCTGTTGACAGATCTAATTTGAGGATGGCTCAGATCCTCCAGGTACATAGTTTTGTCTCAAACACTGCTCAGATTTTGCCAAAAGGAATTAAAAATATATATTATTTAAAAAAAAAAAAAAAGGGATACTACCTGGTCTTGGTGAACTAGGACATGACGGTCTCTTCTTGAGGCAGGAAAGTGTGTTTAAAAAAAAAAAAAGTTTCTAAAGAAAAAATTCCCAGTAAGAATGCTGATTTGACCATAGTTCCTGCAGATCCATTCAGCAGGTTATTCAGTCTTTGGCTTTAAGCATGGGGATTTGCAGGTGCTGAATTAGCCACAGGAGGGCCCATAGTCTGTTCTCTGAATGGAACAGGAACATATTGAGATGAATAATGAAATTAAGTCTCAATTGCCTTATCGCACATCAGAGCAGCTCCAAAATTCATGAGAACAAAGCATTACATGCTGAATTAATTGAACAAAGCATACTTTATAAAAGATGATTGAAGGTCTTGGAAACCTGTGAGAGTTTTGGGTGATCACGGCTTCTTCCAGCTAAAAGGTCAAGAAAAGGTACCTGCAGGTGATGGCTGTTTTTCTGGGCAATGAAATACCATCTGAGTTACCCCATCTCTAGTTATGAGTTCTCCCCCTGCATTTAAATCTTATTATTCAGTAATGATGTTCCATCTTCATGGGCTACAGCTGGAGACAAATGAATTGTATGCGCAATAAAACCACAGTACTCATGCCCATCTGTGTGATAAGGAAGTGTGTAGGTTGTGGTGGTGCTACTGACCTGATCTGGTTAACTTCGAAAGACAGAATTCAAAGTACATATGATAATTTCTATAAAGAATGCATTACTGCCCCCAAAGTCTTAAAGGATCAGAGCTCACTTGAGTTTTAATCTACAGTAAAGTCTTTTTCCAGCTGCAAGTCATGTTTTCTGTATTACAGTAAGTTGTGGCTGTGTGTTAAGTTGTTTAAGTGCTTAGTATTGTTATATTAAATATCAGGCAAGGGCTATAGAGATTACGCCAACTTTCTGCTTCCTAGGAATTAAAACACAAGTTATAAATCAGCATTTTTGCACAGAAAGCCAACACAACTACATCCTTTTCTCCCAGCTCCCTGGCTCCAGCAGTGCCTCGTGGTAGCCAGGTGAGCATGGTGTGGGGCTGGGAAGGGGAGGCCAACTCCTATAGCCACTCCAGGGATGCTCCAAGTTCCTTCTTCCCAAAAGCACTAGGTGTTGAGTATTGCTGCTGTTGACTATTTGCTTTTCAAGGAGACAAAAGTAGCTGAGTAGGTCAAACAGCAAGAGCTGTAATAATAGCAGCATGATTTAGAGCTGGAGAGGAAAGGTTTTTTTTCCCCAACTCTTTCTGTCCAGATTCCCACCAGATAGAAAAAGACATGTTCCTGCTTCGCGGAATCTGGCCTGAAGTCAGGGTTGAATCTGGGTTAGTGCCATCACAGCAGCTGATGTTACAGTGTAAGCAAAAGCTAAGTGACTTCGTGGAGGTCACGTTAATTCACCCTGAACATCTTAGCCCTGTTCAGAGAACCTTGAGGGCTATATTCTAGCAGTATTAAGCTGAACTACCTTCAACTAAAAAAACGTGTATATATATAAGTCCCATGGAAGGCTGCGTATGTCTCTTACCTGCATTTGTATGCACAGGAAGTTCATCCTTTCCAAGGTATCTTAGAATAGATGCCCAAAAAGTAAAGCGAGGTAACCTGGATTCACAAGAGAGCTGAGGTCCCATCTGATGAGGTCTTGTGACAGAAAGGCTCGCTGAGATGTTCCTGCAGAAATGTAAGTTGTTCGCATGTGACTGGAGTTCTTCAAGATAGAAGGTCTGTGGCTTTTATGGCTGCGTTTGGAATTGCAGTGTACCAGAGAGACACCAGACAGCTTCAGATCAGGTGGCTCGGGACAACCACAGCTTGGAGATAGCTTTATCCTGCAATGCAAAAAGGCCCACAGCCAACCGGGAACATGCCTGGCAGTACCTACAGCCTTTCCTATCCATCACCAATGAACTCCTGGGGCTGCAGCATTGAACAAGGCACTTGTGATACCTTTTATGGGGTGAGAGATTTATAAACCTTGGACCTGGGCACAAAGGAGATGTTATTATAAACAGAGATCGTTTAGGAGCAGGAGATGGTGAGATCACTGAGAGGTGTCACTGAGGTTCGGGTTTTCCTGGATACGTTAGGGTGCTCCTCAGCTCATCACTTGAAACTCACTGGTCTGGCCAGTGATGTGGGGCTTTGTGGGTTCATGTTGCTTCCTGTCACTGCAGGCTGGCAGGTGTGTGAGGGCAACTGCCCAAACACAGCACAATATGTTCATGTCTTCCAGCGACAGCAAAAGTCCTCCATCTGAGGTAGCTGTGGAAGATCTGCCACTGACCACAGTAAACACAAGATCAGACTATTTTTTTTTCTTTGAATGAATACAAGAACTCTGAGCCTGAAGTTTGGGTCAACTGAAACACTTGTTACCATCTTGAAATGTGTTGTTTTCATTCTAACCTTTGAAAAGCTGTCCAAGTTGTTTAACAGTGCAATGTTTCACCAATTCCAAAATCTTTTTTTCCATGCTTTTTTTTTTTTTTAATAAAAATGTGATGAGCAATTTAAATTTACAGACTTTTTTTTCTGGATATTTTTCAGGTTACAGAAATTCATAAGAATATATTGGTGTAGGAATTACCTCTTGTTTTGATAAATCAGCATTTCGGGGGGGGGAGGGGGGGGGAAGGTTTTTCAAAAAATTCCTGATCACTTTTACTATGTTTCTCTTTACTTACTCATCACCCTCTTTCATTTCTTGGCCCTAGCTTCATCACTTTTCAGGTTTCATCACTCTTCAAGTTTCATCCTTCTCCATCCCACCCCAACAGTGGCTTGAAAGGCAGCAGAGACCTGTGCTGTCTGGACATTTCCATTCTCAGACTTTACTCTCAGCTTGTTCAAAGCTTTTTGTTCCCCCTTCCCTTCTTTTCCTGGCTGTCTCTAACTTCTTTCCACAATAAAAAAAGTCAGCTCATTGGAAGGTCTTGCATCCCCCACCTCGGTGCCCAGGGGAGCAAGCAGGGAGGTGGGTTGTTCTGCAGAATCTCTGCCTTGATCTCACAATTGCATTTCAGAAGATGAACTGAAGGATTAAAAAATAAAATAAACACCAAAAAAAAAGCCCAAATCTTTGTCATCAGTTCTGCTTTGGATCAGAAGAACATCTTTGCAGTGCCAGCTGCATAGCTGTCATGTTGTACTGGAGACTGCTGCGGTTCCAAATAGCAGCTCTTGGAGATGGGACACCTCGGGCTGTGTGTTAACTCTCAAACCTACAAGCATCACTCACTTTTTAATACCAGTGCCTATTATGCTGTTCCTGCTTCATGAAAAATAAGCTGCTGTTGGATTTAATGCTAGGTATAATTTGAACCTGATGTCTCCCAAAAGCAAGAAATCTTGTCTGTGATCCCTGATCACTGCTGGTGTGCAGCTGGGACACCAGGGGTAGAAGGAAGAGGTGGAGTCACCATCCCTGGAGGTCTTTAGAGCAGATGTGGTGGTGAGTGACACAGTTTAGTGATGCTTTTTGTCAGTGTTTGGTTGATGGTTGGACTCAATGATCTGAAAGGCCCCTTCCAACCTAGATGATTCTATGCTTCTATGATTCTGTCCTTCTGGTGGAGGTCTGTGTTTCTGAGCTCTTGCACCAGGACCCCGTGGCACAGGAACCTGGGCACTGTGCGGAGCTGTGCTTGGTGGGCTGAGCAAGAGGCTCTGACTTCTTCAGGAAATTTGCTGGCACTGGGCTGGTGGAAGAGATGAAGCTGGTGTAGGAAGGAGGTTCAACACATCCCAGCTGGCATCACACAAGCCCACTCCAAATTTTTCCCTGCAAGGATCAGACAGCATAGTCTAGAAATCTCTGTGAAGCTAATGGAGATGCAGAGCTTGAGCTAAAGACTCACCAGCTGACTTACCCATCTAACAAAGTAAACAGGGCAAAAATCAAAACTTCAAGGGCTCTCTTGTGCAACAGAGACCTTGTCCAGACAAGCAGAGCTCATTTGATTCCATGCAGAGCTCTGCAGCAATGAATGTCTTTGCAAGATCTGGTTTTAGACATTTTTCCTTGCTTCACTGAAGTACTGAGACAGTGCAGTCAGTGAGGTCCTGATCTCAGGAAGGATTCAAATCCAAGGACATGAGGTGCATTGTAGGTGAAGTCAGTGGGACTGGAGATGTTCTGAGCATCACAAGCAACTTCAGGTCTGGAGTTCTGCTCGCAGAAGGGAGCAGCAGTCATAGTGGAGCAGCAGTGACCATCATGGCTCAGGGCTGAAGGTCAGCCACTGAGTAACCCTCCTACCAGACCTCCCATAGGTCACCTCTCAAGCACTTGGCTTAAGGCTATTTTGGAACAAATTGAGTAAGAGTGAATAAAAACATGAGGCAGGAGAAGAGCCACACTTATAAGAGTTATCAGCTAAAGTGGAAAAAGATAGTAATGGTATCTAACAGGATAACCAGTCCTGATGATTTTACCAGATTTACCTGATAGATTTTATCAGATTTCTTCTTGTCATGAAAAGATAGCACTTGGTATCACCAGGGCAGATCCTGACATCGTTGCTTAGTTTTTACTTCATCTTTACTCAAACAGCCTGCAGTGCTGCTGGGATGAGAGTCCTCCATGGTATGAATAAGTCCACACTGAATACAGACTTGAAGAGATGACCCATGGTGATTCTCTCTGTGGAACTCACTTGCAAAACAGAGACATTACCATAACTTCATGGTAATGAATACCCCATATCCCAGGGTATTCAAGGCATCCCTGTGGGGCTGATAGATTGGAGACCCATAGGCAGGAACAGCAGCTGAAGGCCACACAGATGATGTGGGACATCTCAGATGGCACTAGGCTCAAGTTTTGAACCTCACCCTCACTCAAACATTGGAAGTATACCCTGAAGCAAACACTGCACAATACTTCATGATCATCATACCTACAGCTCATGGTCATGAGAGGGAGTGATCTCCTAGAAGGTGCGGTCTGGTGAGGGAAGTTTGAATGCAAAGTTATGAGGTTGATATAACAAGCAGCCTCACGTAGGAGCCTGCAAATGAGTCCTTCCCATCAGATCTGCAGTGGGACTAGGGAAAAAAACAGCTGCATTTGCCTGCCTGCTCCTTGGGCATGTTCCACCTGCTTAATTGAAGACAGGTCCAAATGAGCCATCTGTTGACCTGGTTGAGGAATCAGAGCTTCCATTAATTTAAAGATATTTTTACACATTATTAAAGGCCTAGAAGGAAAGGAGAGATGGATAAAAAACAATGGTAAGAAGCTTTGCCTTAGAGGCACAGGTAATATCTGTAACAGCTGCTACAGCTAATATTGCCTATGCCTCAGCTAATTGTTAAATGAGTCACCCTGGCAAAAGAAGCATTAATAAAGGGAAGAGAAAACTGAACATCTGGAAAATAATACGAAAGGGAAGAATCTTCATATTTTGGAACTCCTTGCTGGGTGGGAACTGCTTGGGGAGACGGCTCTAATTGCTTGTCTGAGAGAATGAAAAGTGAATCTGTTCCCAGCCTGAAATCAGCAGAGTCATTGCATATTTTTCTCCACTCTCTCATCCTAGTGCCAGAACGTGCCAGTATGTGGGACACTGACCTGCAAAGACCAAGACATGCTCTTCATCTTCTGCATCTCAGTCAGACAACGATATGGGTTCATAAAGCCAATGGTGTGCACCAGCCTCCTCAGGACCTGGGTCCAAGCTCAGGAGAAGTAGATTTGAGCAGCTGAGTGCAAGATGCGCTACCAAACTAAGGTTATTCCAGTGGCACCTGTGATTTGGTACTGATGGGTGGTTACTATTTTGATATACCCTCTTTCTGCCTGGAGCTGTCAAATTTCTTGGGCAATGGCCATAGGGCCAGGCCTTCTGCTGCCTGCTCCCTGTGCATTGTGCTCTTTGCTGGGTATGGGGAGATAAAGACCTGGTCAAGTTTCTCCCTCATGCCAGAAAAATGGCATGGCCAATGTACAGCTAACTCCTCTGTGCACACCTCTGAGGAGACCCAGTCCACCTTGGCAAGGAACTCTGCAGGACGTGTGCACACCACAGGCTGAGCTGGATGAAACTCAGAAATGTTCTCTGGTCTCCTTCAGGTGTGGCAAGGAGAGCCAAGCCGGGATGCGATGGGTCCCTCTGATGGTGGCATGCTGGGGTTTTAGCACATACCTGGAAATCAGGGTGTGCTGCAGTGCCTGTGCTCTAAGTCTGGCTGGGCTTAGCTTTTCTGCCCACCTTTTCTTCAGAGAAGCAGCTCCCTCCATGTGGTCTTCTCACTCTTCTGTCATTTTGCACTTCCTCTCAGTCTCCTTTTTCCTATCTTGCCAAAGAAGCTCCTTCACTTCAAACAAGGCTGTACAGCCAGGAGATCTCCATCCATTCCTGGTACCTATCAGCCCAGGGTTGGAGTATCCATTCAAGGCAGTCCCTGGGCAGAGCACAGTGGGTCTGCAGCAGGCACGTGGTGAGGGCAGGGGACAGAAGAAGCTCCGAAAAAAGGCTCTGCAGGAAGACAGGAGTCACAGCTCTCTCATTGCAACAGGAAGGTAAATTTTGATCACTGTGATCCACTTTTCTAAACAGAGCCTAAAAGCAGCTCAACTGCTGCCCAAATATGATGCCACTCCCAGCCCTACCTTGCAAGGCATCACCAGTGGCACATCAAGCCCTTCTGAGCTGTTATTTTCCACCTGCAGGAACAGGAGAGTCTTTCGGCATTTTATCTTTGCATTTTTGAAGGTAAAGACGCCAACCGGCAAACAGGCAGCACTCCCACTCCTCAGGTCCCCCAACACCACCAGTGTGCCCCAAATCTCACTCTTCTGGAGGGAGGACAACGTTGGATGCCCAGTTCTAAGTAGCTGAGTACAGAATTGTCATCAACTGGTGACTTAAATCTGCTTCTTCCTGATTTCCTTCTGGAATAGCCATGCATGGGAATCAGTTTTGCAGGCAGAGGAGTCAGAGGGGTTGAGCAGACCTGACATGGGGACGTGTTACCAACCTGTTGACAGCATGTGCCGTGACACCATGGCGTGACACAGGAGAGATGTCCAGTGACACCGGTACAGACGAGGGCTCAGTGAGGCTGTGGCATGGGTGCCAGGGACAGGGATGGTGAGGGAGGGCACTCCCTGGGCACCCCTGGGTGCTGGGAGCAGGATGCCACCACCTGCACAGGCAGGGAAGAGGCTGCGGGGAAGGAAGGTGGGCACGGGGGGACGGGGTTGGGGCGGCACATTCCCCAATACCCACTCATGGCTCCTAAAACGTAATTATGGAATTTTAAAAAACAACTTGACGTTATAATTATAACGGTTCCTGGAGGAGCTGCGTAATTGAATTCTAGGGTGTCTTGCTCTTATTGCAGACGCTAACAAGAGAATGGCTCAGCTTCCCTTGCAGCGTTCCCGGATCCCTGCAAAGCTCAGGAGACACCCAACAATTCAATTATTGTTTCCCTCTAGAAAGCAGATCATTTTAGACACGCGGACAGCTCTAATTACAAAGGGAGGGGAGAGAGGAAAGGGGGGGGGTAGAGGAGGGAAATTTCTTGTGTCCAAAATTATTTGACTTATTAAAAAGATTTACTTTCCACCACGCCTAAAGAGTTGAAGCCGCAGTGGAAAGATAGATGGGTGGGAGGGGAGGAGCAGCAGGGCTAGTGGGGAGGGCAGGGACCCTAGCCCCACAGCAGCATCCCCCAGAGTGTGAGCCCTTCCAGGTCCCCTTTCCCTAGGTAAAACCTTTTTCCACGCAGAAGGAGAAAAAAAAAAAGGGGGGTGCAGCCAGGGGATGGCCGAGCAGGCAGGTCTCATTACAGCACAAGGGCTGCTCCTCTCACCAGGATTTGGCAGTGGCAAAGTCAGGGCTGGGGCCATGGGGACTTTCATCCTCCCCACATCAAAACCAAGCTCTTTTACTCAAAAGCTTCATTATAGTGTTGTGGGGTGTTTTGTTTTGTTTGTTTGTTTTTTTCCTCAGATTATTTTTAAATGCTCTTTTGTGGAGAAAGATGATTTTACATAGGGGAGGTCCCTTTTCCAATTACCATTAATTAACTCATCTGTAATAGATTTTTTTTATAGTCCTCCATTTCCTGTGGCCGAGCAAAGGCAGAAGGCAGGAGGCTGAGCTGCTGCACTGCCCCAGGATGGATCAGGCTACTCCAAACCCCTCCAAGAGAGCACTTCAGAGTGGTTTCATACATATCTTTCAATTTGTGTGTATGTGAGTATATATATATATATTCATAATTATAATAATACCTTCACAGGCTCTTCAGGGTAAATGCTTCTGCCCAGCATGCCTGACTGGGGCAAGGGGGAAGAGATGCTGAGCACAGGGCTCCCAGACCACCCAGTCCCCCCATCCCCAACCCCACTCCTCTCCTTTCCCGTGCAGCCAAATGAATCCCGATGTCATGTTTATGGTTAATTTGAAATCTAGCACTTGTTAGATAATCCTGTTAGTTGCTTGCGAAAACAAGGGACCCCTTGTATAATCAGTAATTATACCAGCGTTTTATGTTAAATTATATCTAATAGGCAAGACAAAAAGCAAGATGTGTTTTCAGATGGAGCCTTCCTCATCCAAAAAAAAAAAAAAAAAAGAAGTAAAAAAAAAAAGTCTTCTCGGTGGTGAAATTATACATCTGGGGAAATATTAAAAAATCAAGTGGTGGGGATGTCAGAGCCGGGGTGCCTGACATCCTGACAGGGGGCGGGATTCGGGGGGACTTCACTCCCCACTCCATCCTGGACCTGTCCCAACCGGTGGCGAGCGGAACGCTGCTAAGGGAAGAATGAAAAGAAACAGAGGCGGGGCTGAAGGGGGGACAGATCCCAACGAAAAGAGGCGTCACAAACAGAATAATAAAAATAGAAATAAATAAAGAAAAAGAAAAAGAAAAAGAAAAAGAGAAATACACTCCAGCAGCCCTCGCTGCCGCGAAGAAAAGTGGTTTTGTGCGCCCCCCTCCGCCGGGGGAGCAGCACTCCCAGCCTAGGGGCTGGTAGCGGCTCCCGCCCGCCCGCGTAGGCCGCGGTGTGGCCGATGATGCGGAATGCGAGTGCGCACCTTCAGCCCCTGCTCCGCGTTGTCGCTCCACGGGGGCCTGATGGCTCCTGTCTGCGGGGATCCGGTGACAAAGACCCTCCTGTCTGGAGGCCCACCGGCCCCGGGTTCTGTGGTTTACTGGTTGTAATGTCTGATTAAAATAAAATAAAATAAAATAATAAAATATACAAATCGGGGCAGACTTTAGACCGTGGTTCTCTGCAACTTTTTCCGTCTTAAAATTATACTTAGATTAAACAGTCCCCTAAACGTGACAATGTTTAAACACGGGAGTTATTGTAAATACGTTTCATCAAATAGACTCTTGAGGAAATCGCCCTCCATAAACGCGCAATCTTGTCCTTTAAACATGACTGTAATCAGAAAATCTAATTAAAAACTAATAGGAGTGTCACGTTGTATTAATTTTGCGCGGGGCGCGGGCAGGGAGCTGCGCGGAGGCGGCTCCGCGGCCGAGCAGGCTCCTTTCAGGTTTTACATCTGAGACGGCAGATTCGCCCGCCCGCCTGCCCGGATTTCAAACACGAAGTGTCAGGACGAGAAGCAAATGTTGTTTTAGCAGGGAAGTCGTAATAATACAGCCGTTTATGCAAGCACGGTAGAGCGGCGGGAATCCTGCCTGTTAGTTAAAATTTTTGAGCCAGAAAATTAAAACCAAATATTTAACTTCGCAATTTTGAACCCCCTGCTGCTATCGCCGTTCAACTTTTTTTTTCGCATGCATAGTCAATGAATTAAACCCAAGCTCTCGCCCAGCCGAGGGAAATGTTTTTAATGCAGTTTAAAATAAATTAATGAGTGTCTGTATCGATTCCTCACCGAGGCGCGGAGAGGACGGCGCCTCTCGACGACTTAAGTTCGGGGGGAACTTAAGTCGGAGGGTGATGAGTCCCCGGCATCACCGCGGCGGCCGCTGGCGCGGAAGCCGGGCGGAAAATCTTGTATTTCCCATGGTTTGAGGGTCGGGGGAAGACGGGGCGGGGGGGGCGGCGGAGCCGGTCCGGGGGAGGCGGTGCCGCTGCCGGCGAGAGGTCGCGCTGGGTCTGCGGGCGCGCACCGGCGGCCGCCGCCCGCTCTCCTGCTGCTGGGGCTCCGCGCCCGCGCAGGGGGCCGCGGAGTGCGGGGTGGCGGGGGCAATCGCGGAGGGGAGGGGGCGGTGAACTTGAGCGGGTCTGAGCAAGGGGGAATGGGACTAGGGCTTTGGAGGGGAGGGGAAGGGAAGGGAAGGGAAGGGAAGGGAA